>CM065466.1:32486858-33086858 GCA_032872475.1 Leptopilina myrica (nomen nudum)
AATTAATGTAAAAATAATTTTCGTTTCTTTTTTCCTTTATCTGGTAATTGTTGACTATATCTGTATAATAATAATTGCAGATTTTATCCTCATGGTACATTGTTTCGTCGATAATATTTCTATGGCACTACGTGGGATTTATGGGCGTTCTTCTTGCCTTAATTCAGCCGTGCGTCGATCGCCTTCTAATATCATTTGGCAGTAAAATTCTCGCTTGGATTGTACATTTGGCAATAATATCGATTATTTATTATGAAAAAACTTATGGCTTTGTCTTTGAAAATTGGCTCGGCATTGAGGAGGAAAAATACTATATGCTTACAATTGCACTCTGCTGGATACAATTGAGAAGCATCAGCTCATGTCTCGATTGTATAACACACGATGAGGAGCCGAAAACTTTAGCTGGATTTGTGAGGAGTTTTTTGAAAACCACCGCTTATTGTCTATATCTACCGACATTGTTTCTTGGTCCGGTTATTTTATACAAAGATTTTTTGGATGGCGTGAGTAATTTTTTCCTGAATGTATAAATTCTACTTTTGTTCCTTATTCAAATATGGTATTCTTTCTATATTTACTCCAAAAAAAAAAATGGATTTTCTAGATTGAAAAACAGGAACTTTGGACAGTGGGAAGAATTTTTATGTTCTTTCTGAATTTATTGAGATTTATCTTCTGGCTCTTCTTCACTGAATTTGGGATGCATTTTCTTTATTTTAATGCGTTGCAATTTTTCCCAGAGGTTGGTAATTATTTCACGAAAGGGAAATTTTTCTTCAAACAAAGTTTTTTTTTAATTCTCTTTTTCTTTTGTGTGTGAAAAAAAAAACTAAAAGGTTGTCGAGCTACTGGAACCGTGGGCATTTTTTGGAATGGGTTACTGTATGGGACAATATTTTCTAAATAAATACGTCGTTATTTATGGAATTTGGAGTTCAGTGACACGACTGGACGATATTGAGGCGCCACCTAATCCAAAATGCATCGGTAGAATTCATCTTTATTCCGATATGTGGAAACATTTCGATCGTGGATTATATAAATTTTTATTGCGGTAAATTTTTCAATGATTCTTTTTTGCAATATTTTGTTACATTTTTTTTTTCTTTAAGAAAAACGGGCCTTTAAATTCTTATTAATAGTAATAAATTATTTGCATACAAAAAAAAAATGCTTCGAAGGGTAAAAATTAAAAAAAAAAATTACATTTATATATTTTTCCTTCTTTCTCTAGGTACATTTACATTCCATCGTTGGGAATCGAATCGGGAGCGAGAAAATTATTCGCCTCATTTCTCTGTTTCTCCTTTGTCTTCCTTTGGCATGGAATGGAACTTTTCATTTTTATTTGGTCCTTTTTGAATTTCTTTGGACTAACAATTGAATATTTTGCTACTGCAATTGGCAATTCGGCGAAATATCGCGAATTAACGATGAATAATTTGAGTCCTGGAAATATAAGACGTTTGCATTGTATTCTCGCCAGTCCACTACTTGCAATGTCGGCAATGTCGAATTTCTATTTTTTCGCTGGCGCCGAAATTGGTCATCTTTACTTTCGACGAGTACTTTTTACAGGTAAATGACAATTTTATTTTTAACTATAATTTTCCCTAATCCCCCCTTTTTTTTAATTTTTCAATTATTACACTTTCAAGAGAGTTTATTTCAAAAGAAAAGAAAAACATGACGAACAAAAGTAAAAAAGAAACTTAATTTGAACATTTTCTTTCTCTTTTTGGATTTATTTCACAAAAAATAAAATCAGGGTTGCCAGAAATATTTAATTTTATTTTTCCCTGATTTCCAGACAAAATTCTCACTTTTTCCCTGAGCATAAAAAATATTCTGATTCACTCTAAAAATTATTAGATAATCAAGAAAAAATGTTCTATTAAATTTAGTTACAAATTTCATTAATTGTAAAATTATTCAAAAACATCAATAACTTAATTTTTAAAAAAGTATTTAACTATTCCTTTTCCAGGGGAATTAAAATTCTTCAGAACATTCAAATTCAAACCTTTTTGAAACTTAACAATTTATAAGAATATTATTACAAAAAAATTCACCTTCTTCATGTTTTCTTATAATTTAAATAACCATGAAATTTTTCAACAAACATTTAATTATTTACAAAAATCCTAAAAAAAATCCTTCGCAAGAATTCAATTATTTTTAAAAGTATTAAATTTTCTCATAAAAATTCAATTATTTGAAAAAATTGTAATAAAATTCGTTGCAATAATTCAATTATTTTCATAAATAATAAATCGAATCTTCGGTAATTTCATGTTTTAATCAATTTTTATTAGAAAATTATAGAAAAATTCAAATATTTAAATAGAAAAATAAATAATTTATTAAATAGTTGAATGTTTGTTAAAATTAAATTTTCATAAAGAATTTTATCAACAAATTTTGAAATAATTGAATTCTTTTGACAAATTTTAATAAAATTTTTAAGAATAATTACATTTTTCGAGGAATTTGATTAAAATATTGTATTCAAAATTAATTAAAATCCTGCGATGAGTTTTATTATTCATGAAAATAATTTTTAAAAATTTCCAAAAATGTTATTAAAACTTTTCTAAAATAATTGAATTTCGGAAAAGAATTTTATTAATTATAAAAATAATTCAATTCTTGTAAAGAACTTTGTTAAATTTTTTTAAATAATTGATTCATGCGACGAATTTTATAAAAATCTTTTTAAATAATTGATATTTTGTAAAAAAATTTTATAAAAATTTGTATATTAAATAATTGAACTCACGTGAAAATTTTATTATTTATGACAATAATTTAATTATTTCAAAGAAATTTATTAAAAATTTCATAAATTATTGAATTTCTGTAAAATTTTAACAAGAATTTTATTCAAGTTTTTAAATCTTTTTAAATTTTGACGAAAATTTAAAAAAATTTTAAAAATAAATGAATAGTGAAGAATTTTATTATTTATAAAGATAATTGAAATTTTGACAAAAATTTATGAAAATAATTGAATTTCTGCGAAGAATTTTATTAGTTTTGAAAATAATTTAATTCTTCCAACAAATTTTATTCAAGTTTATAAAAATAATTGAATTTCGGTGAAGAATTTTACTATTTCTAAAAAATAATAATTGAATTCTTGTAAAGAACTTTGTTTAATTTTTTTTATGTAAGTGATTCATGCGACGAATTTTATAAAAATCTTTTTAAATAATTGATATTTTTCAAAAAATTTTGTAAAATTTTGTATATTAAATAATTGAACTCACGTGAATATTTTATTATTCATGAAAACAGTTCAATTATTTCAAAGGAATTTATTTAAAATTTCATAAATTATTGAATTTCTGTAAAATTTTAACAAGAATTTTATTTAAGTTTTTAAATCTTTTTAAATTTTGATGAGAATTTAAAAAAATTTTTTAAATAAATGAATAGTGAAGAATTTTATTATTTATAAAGATAATTGAAATTTTGACAAATATTTTTAAACATAATTGAATTTTAGCGAAGATTTTTATTACTTTTGAAAATAATTTTATTCTTCCAACGAATGTTATTCAAGTTTATAAAAATAATTGAATTTCTGTGAAATTTTTCCAAGAATTTTATTTAAGTTTTATAAAAATAATTGAATTTCGAAGAAGAATTTTATTATTTATGAAGATAATTGAAATTTTGACGAGAATTTAAAAAAAAATGTTAAATATAATTGAATTTTGGAGAAGAATTTGTTTATTTTTAAAGATATAATTGAAATGACCAGAATTTTTTTAATTTTTGAAATATAATTGAATTTCTGCGAAAGATTTTATTACTTTTGAAAATAATTGAATTTCTGTAATTATTTGTAACTTTTCCAAAATTAAATTTTTTTAAAGTATTTTTAACTAAAATTCTTTTATCAATCCAGTATTTATGAAAATTGGAAAAATTATTCATTACATAATTTAAAAGTCATAATTTTATGATAGTTCATTAAAAAGAAATTATTGTCTGAAATAGAAAAAATTCAATGTTTTGTATTAAAATTCGTGGTTATTTTTAGTTTACAAGGCAAAATAAAAAAACATCAGAATTTCGAGTTTTTTCATGAATTTTTGAAAAATTAAAAGATATAAATAAAAATTTTGTTTTCTAGATTCGTGGACGACTGTTTTATTGCTATTATTCACTCTCTATTGTTGTTGTCAAGTTTCATTGGACCTGAAACGATTTGAGAAACAAAAGGAAACACGAGCGAAGAAATTGTGAGAAAGAAAAAAATGACGAACGAAGAAAAGAACAAATTAAAAGATAAGAAATTAAAAAAAAATATATATTTTTCTAAATAGAAGAGATTAAAAAAATTATTTTTTAAATATTTAGCATTAAATTCTATTAAAATTGTAATTGAATATTTTTACTGATTTTAGTATTAAAATAGCACATTTTACTATTGAATTGTTTCGAATATTTTATTATTAAATACCTAGTAAATAAAATTATATATTTTTTTTTACAAATTTTACCAGAATTGGAAAAAAAGAAGAGAGACAATTGTTTTTTTTTCTTTTTATTAACCTACAGTCAGTGATTTTATTAAAATTTACAAATTACAAATTATTCCCGCCAAAGCGAAATGAATAATTAATAAAACGTCAATTAAAATTAATACTTTTTAAGACGTTGAATTGCAATAATTTACAATTTTCTTTCTTTCTTTCTTTCTTTCATGTCAGGGACATTTTTTCGTTCATTAAAAAAAGTAATTCTATAAAAATTTAATACTAATTTTAAGCGGAAAAATTAAACACTAATTCTAAAAGAAAAAAGAAATAAATTTATCACTAATTTCAAAAAAGGAAAACTTTCATACTAATTCTAAAAGAAAAAAAAATATTAGCTCTAAAAGAAAATAAATTTAATACTAATTCTAAAGGAAAACAGATTTAATACTAATTCTAAAAGAAAAAAATTTAACACTAATTTGCACGAATCAAAAAAAACATTTTAAAATCCAAACTAAGAAATTTCAATTCTACTCAAAAACGGGGAAAAAAAAAATTGAAATTAAAAGAAGAAGAAATATTTCTTAAAGAAACGAATAAAAAAAAAGATTTTGTTTCCTAAGGAACAAAATTTGAAATTGATTTTTTTATGGAAAAATATTTGTATTATTATTTTTATTTTTAAAAATATTTCATTCAACTAATTTTTACGAAAAAGCAAATTTTCTCTCTATTGAAAAGAACGTTCAGGACGTAAGACAAAAATCATTTTTCCCTTTTTCGAGACTAATTTTGAAATAAAATAATTCAGAAGTGGGACAAAAATAATTTTTCTCTTTTAAAACCATTTTTTTTAACGAAATTCAGACGTTAAAATAAAAATTAAAATAGTTTTTGTTTTTTCTAAATTACTTTTTTTTATTCTCCTTCAAAAAGGAATGTCTATTTTGTTTCTGTTAAAATGAAAATAAAAAAGAGGAAAAAATAAATAAAAAAAAGATAATAATAATAATAAAAATAAATAAAAGAAAAAAAGGCAAAGAAGAAAAAGTTCTAATGGATTAAAAATAGACGGCAACGTCTCTCCCTTATTATTATTTAGAGAAAAAAATAGCACAATCTTTTTTTTTTTTTTAGGGGGGGAGGAGTTTCATGCGAAACTCTTTCTCTCTTTTTTTTACATTTGCGGCAATTGATCGATTGGTGTGGCGAATTTGAAATCCTCAGGAAATAGTAATGACGCTTTCGAGTACATTATTCGATAGGCTTGTCTTATTGTCACATCAGCGACGCCGGCAATTTCTCCAATTTCCTTTTGCGATCGCTTGTGATCCGAAGCCTTGAAAAAAAAGGAAATTTTCTATTAATCTTCTATATTAATAATGTGAAGAAAAAAAATGATTGAATTTCGGTGAAGAATTTTTTAAATAATTTCTATTTTTCGAAAAATTTTATGAAATTTTGTATTTTAAATAATTGAATTCCTGTGGAAAAATTTTATTACTACTTATGAAAATAATTCAATTATTTTAAATTAATTCATTAAAATTGAATTCCTACAAAATTTTGTCAAGAATTTTATTAAAATTTTTAAATATAATTGAATTTAGATGAACAATTTTTTTAATTATAAATATAATTGCAATTTTGAAAATATTTTTATTTTTTCAGAATAATTGAATTTTTGCGAAGAATTTTATTAATTTCGAAAATAATTCAATTCTTCCAATGAATTTTATTCAAGTTTATATAAATAATTGAATTCTAACAACGAATTGAATTTTAATTCAAGTTTATAAAAGTAATTGAATTTCGGTGAAGAATTTTATTATTTATAAAAATATTTTTATATAATTGATATTTTTTGGAAAAATTTTATTAAATTTTGTATTTTAAATAATTGAATTCCTGTGGAAAAATTTTATTACTACTTATGAAAATAATTGAATTATTTTGAAGAAATTTATTAAAAATTGAATAAATTGAATTCTTGTGGAATTTTGTCAAGAATTTTATTAAAACTTTTAAAAATAATTGAATTTTAATGAAGTATTTTATTATTTATAAAAATAATTGTAATTTTGACGAGAATTTTTTTTAAATTTTTCAACATAATTGAAATTCTGCGAAGAATTTTTCTAACTTTTGAAAATAATTGAATTTCTGTAATCATTTGTAACTTTTCCAAAATCTAATTTTTTTTAGTATTTTTAACTAAAATTCTTTTATCAATCTAGTATTTATGAAAATTGTAAAAATTATTCATAAAATAATTTATAAGTCATAATATATGATGATTATTATTAATTTTATTTAATTATTATTTATTATTATTATTTATTATTTATTATTAATTATTAATTTTATGATAGTTTTTGAAAATTTAAGTTATTTAGAAAGAAATTATTGTCAGAAATAGAAAAAATTGAAGGTTTTGTATTAAAATTTGTGGTAATTTCATAGTTTACGAGGGAAAAAGAAAAAAAATTCAGTTTTCTCATGAATTTTCAAAATTCAATTTTTTCCAGTACTTTTAGTAAAAATCCCTGACTTTTCCCTGAATTCCCTGACCTGTGGCAACCCTGAATTCATAAGAGAAATTTAACTGCAAAATTCTATTAATAATTATTTCATTAATTCCTGCGAAGAATTGTAAAGAACTTAAAAAAATAATTGAATTCTTGAGAAGAATTTTATTCTGTAGGAAAATAATTGAATTCTTGGGAAGAATTTTATTCTTTAGGAAAATAATTGAATTCTTGTAAAGAATTTTATTATTTCTATAAATAATAATTGAATTTTTGTGATGAATCTCACATCAACTTTTGAAAATAATTTAATTCTTGTGGAAAATTCTATTCAATTTTTTTTTTGACAATAATAAAATTCTTGATAAAAAGAATTTAATTCTTTTTGAAAATAATAGAATTCTAGTCAAGAATTTAATTTTTTTTTGTTGAAAATAATATAATTGTTGTCAAAAATAGAATTTTTTTTGAAAATAATTGAATTCTTGAGAATTCTATTCAATTTTTTTTTTAAATTGTATTATTGGCAAAATTTCACATAAATTTTTTATAATAATTGATTTTTTTCAGAGGAAGTTTATTCAATTTTTTTTTTGTAAATAAATTCTGGTAGAAATTTTTTATTATTTTTTAGAAGAATTTCATTATAATTTATTCTTTAAGAAAAGTATTTGAATTCCTGTCTTAAGAAATTTATAGAAATAATTTAATTCATGCGAAGAGTTTTGTACTTTATTTATTTTTCGGAATAATTGAATTGAATCCAAGAAATTATTAGAAGTTTGAAAAATAATTTAATTATTTCGAGGGATTTATTCAAATATTAGCAAAAAATTGAATTTTTTCGTAAATGTGTTAAATTTTTTTTTTAACAAATTGAACTTATTTTTATAAATTGAACAAATTGAATTAAAATTGTTTTGAAAATAATTGAATTATTTAGTTTAATAAAATTCTTCGCAAGAATTCAAATATTTTTATTAACAATAAAATAAAATTCTTTATGAAAATATTGGATGAGTATTTGAATTCATTCGACAAATTTAATTAAAATGGTTTTAAAAATAATTGATTTTTTGCAAAGATTTTACTACTTAAAAAACATAATTGAATCGTTTAGAAGGATTTATTAAAATTTTAGAAAATTATTCAATTCCTTCGTGAAATTTTATTATAAAATTTTTAAAATATGAACGCAGTAATAATTAATTTTGCACTTAAAAAGTGAATTTTTTTTTTAAATTTTGACTATTAAAGTATTTTAAAAATTGATATTTGAAAATAAAAAATTTTCTAATTTGCATAAAAACAAGAAATTGAATTGTAACATTTGCTTGTATATTTATAATAATTGTAAATTACTTAGTTTACAATATTTGCAAATTTTTTATTTTCCTTCGATCTTGATGTAATTAAATGTTTTTTTTCAACAATTTTTATAATGAAATTTTCAATTCTTTCCATTTTATTATAAAATTATTTTCGTTCATTTTAAATTGAATTTCTTTCAATATTCTTTTTTTTTCAACGAAAATTTCAATTCTTTAAATTAAAAAATTAAAATTATTCCTAAAATAAGATTCAATAAATTTTCATTCAATTTTTTAAAAGATAATTTCAATTATTTCCAGGTACAAAATTCAAATTGGCGGTTTCGTTTGATTCAATTAAATTTGTTTCCAAATTTTTTGAGATTTTGTATTTTAAATATTTGAATATGAAATCAAATTGAAAGTTTGAATATGAAAGCAAATTGAGAATTTGAATATTAAATGAAACTGGAAATTTGAATATTAAATCAAATTGAGAATTTTAATATTAAAGCGAATTAAGAATTCGAATATTAAAGCAAATTGAGAATTTTAATATTAAAGCAAATTGAGAATTTTAATATTAAAGCAAATTAGGAATTCGAATATTAAATCAAACTGAAAATTTGAATATTAAATCAAATTGAGAATTTTAATATTAAAGCGAATTAAGAATTCGAATATTAAATCAAACTGAAAATTTGAATGTTAAAAAAAAAAGGTAATTCAATTGATTTATTTCTCAAAACAAAAAAAAAGGACAAACCTGCGATGCCATGTAAATTGCAGCGGCAGCAACAGAAATTGGCGATCTTCCTGATATGATATTCAATTCGGATGTTTTCCTTGCAATATGTGTCGCGCAACGTTGCACATTATTTGGTAATTGTAAATTGGCGCAGAAACGCGACATAAAATCGCCAGTCGTTATGACTTCGACATTTGTTTGCAGTGCTTTCAAAATTAATTTAAAGCACTTGCCAATCTCCTTTTTACTCACACTACTCACGGCGCAAATTTCTTTAAATGTACGCGGCACGCCCTCCTGCCGACAAGCAATATACAAGCAAGCCGAGCATATTGCATTATTCGCACGTCCCTTCAATACCTTCTGATCGTGCACTTGCTTAAAGAGATTATTCGCTCGATCAATTATCGTTTGCGAGAGATTTATTCTGTCCGACATTGAACTTATTTCACGGAATGCATTGATCAGCGTGCGATCCGAGCTGCTCATCTGAAAATTTATTTTTTTCCCCTCATTATAATTTCACAATTATTTTCAAGTGAATTAAAAATTGTTTAGCAACAGTTTTTTTCTCTTCAAATTAAATTCTTTTTGACTTTACAAAATTTTATCAAAACAATTTTTTCTCTTCAAATTAAATTCTTTTTGACTTTACAAAATTTTATCAAAACAATTGTTTCTCTTCAAATTAATTTATTTTTTACTTTACAAAATTTTACCAAAACAATTTTTTCTCTTCAAATTCATTCTTTTTGACTTTACAAAATTTTATCAAAACAATTGTTTCTCTTCAAATTAAATTCTTTTTGACTTTACAAAGAGAAAACAATTTTTTCTCTTCAAATTAATTCATTTTTTACTTTAAAAAGAGAAGACAATTTTTTCATTATTTTACGAATTAAGGGAAAAGAATATAAATTTCGATTTAAATAAAATTTTTCAATTAACTAAATTTGGATTTAGATGAAATTTCTGAACATAAATAAATTTAGAATCAAATAAATTTGTGAGTGAAATAAATTCAAATTTAGATGAAATTTTGTATTATTAAATTGAAATTGAAGTAAAATTTCAAAAATTTAAATTTAGCGACAAGCAATTTTTGAATATTTCTCACTGTTCGACGATTTTGATATTTCGAGACGCCGAAATCGTCGAAGGAAGCTGCGCCCGTTGCTGGACCAATTATTGTCGATAAATCTGCACCGCTAAGGAGAGGATTTTCTGGACCTCCAACACGTGAAGGATCGACGCCAGCTTTTTCATTGCTAAACGTTCGCCATTCGGATCCAACATCGATAATTCTATCGAGAAAGAAAAATTAGAAAATTTTAATGGAAAATAGTTGAAAATTTAGCAATTTTTTTAACGTAAAATAAATTAATTTAATAAATTAGAATTAAAATTAGGATTAAAATTAGGATTAAATTAAAATCAAAATTTAAATTCAAATTAATGAATTTACAATTGAATTTTACACAAAGAGATTTCAATTATTCGCAAATTCTTCAATTAAATATTCACAAGAAAATAAAAACTTTCAGTAATTTTCAAAAAAATTCGATTTACCTTTTTTGGAAAAAAAATAAGTTTCACTGAATTTTGATTAAGATTAATTTCAACAAAATTTGAAATCGTAATTTTTCAAAACAAAAATAGTTATTATATACAAAATGAAATAAATTGTGTAAAAAAAATTGAAAAAATTGAATAAAAAATTGAAAAAATTGAATAAAAGATGAAAAAAATACAGAAAGAGTTAAAAAAAACAACATCGGACAAAAATAAAAAAGAGAAAAAATGTAGAAACAATAATAAATACGGAAATAATTTTAAAAAATTAATAATTAATTAATAATAATAATAATAATAATAATAATTAATAATTAATAAATAATTTTTTAGATAAAAAAAGTAAGAATTTAAATAAAAGATGAAAAAATAAAGAAAGAATTTAAAAAAAACATTAGACAAAAATAAAAAAGAGAAAAAATGTAGAAACAATAATAAATACGGAAATAATTTTAAAAAAATTAATAATAATTAATTAATAATAATAATAATAATAATAATTAATAATTAATTAATAATTTTTTAGATAAAAAAAAGTAAGAATTTAAATAAAAGATGAAAAAATAAAGAAAGAATTAAAAAAAAACATTAGACAAAAATAAAAAAGAGAGAAAAATGTAGAAACAATAAAAAAAGCGAAAATAATTTAAAAAGATAGATAAAAATGTAAGAATTTAAAACAAAAGAAAATAGAAAATAGGGGAAAAAAATTCGAATAAATAAAAAAAATTACTGAACATAAAAAAGAACAAAGAAAATAGAAGAAAAAGAAAAAATAAAATAAAAGGAAAAGAAAAAAGGTAAATAAAAGTAAAAAGAAAGAAAAATAAGTAAAATTAAAAAAAAAAAAAAAAACACATAGAAAATACAAAAAAGCAAAAAAAAATTAAAGAGAAACAAAGAAAGCACCAGGAAAAAGAAAAAATTAAAATAGAAGAAAGAAAAATTGGAGCAAAAAAAAATTGTGACACGAAAATGGAGCAAATAAGTAACAAAAGGAAAAGAAGGAATAAAAAAAAATGTAGTAAACAAAATAAAAATATAATCATTTCTGATAAAATATTTACCTGTCGCCAACGACTAAACCGCATTCCGAGCAAATTTGATCACCTGCTCGATAATCCTCAATGAGCGGAACATTCGGATGGTAAGGACAGCCAATTTTATTAACATACGGACTAAAAAGTACGAAAAAAATACAAAAATCAATAAAAAAAAATAACTACAAAACTCGAATTTATCCAAAAACAAAGAACACAAATTTCCTTCTAGAAAAAATAAACCTAAATTTCCTTCACAAAAATAAATTCACAAATCACTGACAACTATATAATTATCCAAACTCCATTTCTAATTCGAAAATAATTCCTATATTTATAAAATTCAGAAACAATTCTCCCTGTAATTCCAAATTATAAAAGACGAAAGCATTAATTTACATATGTTCTATAGAGAGAAATATTTATAATTTTCCCCGCATCTCGAACGAAAAATTTTCTTTCATCAAACATAACCTCAAAATTGAATCTGCCAGATGATTGTAATTTTCACACGATTCGAGGTGGAAATTGGTGTTATTTTTTAAATGAACGATAATAATAGTTTGTTAAGTGAACTTACTTTGAGGAACTAGCCATTACTTGTAATGTGGAAAAATATGAGAAATTATTTTTATATTTAGAGAGAAACAACGAAACGACTGAAAAGAATGTCAAACTTGGTGAAACTATTGCCTGTTTTTATCTAAATTTATTTTGTTGGCAAAGGAGAAATGAGAGAGCAAATTGTCTAATAGTTTCCGTTTAATGCCGACGGATGTCACTTATTGTCAATTCTACACACTCGCTTGACACTTTAGTATTTTATTTGATTTGAAAAAAAAAGTGATAAACGATTCGTATTTATTAATTAATTGCTATTCGCAAATTGCAATTTTATAATTATTGAAAGTATTTTTTCTATGATTAACGAAGAGTTGAAAGAAATTTCACTTTGGAAAATTTGAAATTCCCGCGCCGGGGTGAATACACAATATTCGGAAATTGGGAACGTGGCATTGAATTCGGAAAAGCGGAACATTACAAAAGCCGTTAGTGCGAAATGCTCGGACCGGTGCAAAAAGTATACGTGTTTTAGAAAATTTAGCCTCAAATTTTATTTATTTTATTTGAACATAAACGGGTTTCAAATAAACCCTTTCGTACAGAAGTACTTATTGATAAATTTACATAAAAAGCCTTACAAACAATAATTAAGGTGAGTTATTAAGCGCTAGGTTGGACCATGATTCTAATGGTAATGGTATAAGTAATATATTTCGCAAAACGTTTACAAATCTACCAAAGAAAGTATCAAAAAACTCAACTGAATCACTTATCATATTTGCCTCTCCTACTTAACCTAATGATTAATGAATTGTTAACATAATTTGTTCTGTAGAGTTCTATATATTAAATAGTGAACGATATATCTTGATATCGACGGTCTTGAAGGTACATTAAAACATGAAAACAAATTCCACGAGTTTCGCGCTATAAAAATCGTCGCATTTTTTGAGGTTATGTTTAAATATTTGTCGAAATATTCGCAATTCAATATTCAAATAGGAAAATAATAGAAAAATTTTGCGCATTTTCGTTTATATTCACAGTTTTTGAGATTATGTGTAAATTTTTGACATTTTTTTGTCTGTTGAAATTCAATAAATTTCATAAAGAAAATAGTTAAATTGGTGATTAAATAGTAAAAAAAAATCGTCTGAATCGCAGTATTGTATTATTTATTGGTTAGGTATGGAAAAAATAGAAAAATTCTTGCATTAATTTGAATATGTGTGGAATTTTAGCCAAAAAAAACCTGAAAGAAAAGTTGAAAAACAAGACAATCGTAAATATTTTCTTTTTTAATTATTATTTCGTATTTTTAATATTTTTCAATTTTAAAACATTTTTTAATATTTAAATATTGTCAAATTTGAAATATTTTAATATTTAAATATTATCAAATTTGAAATATTTTAATATTTAAATATGAAATTAAAAAGATTTTAATATTTGAGTATCAAATTTGAAAGAATTTAATATTTAAATTGTAAATTATCTTTTAAAAAATATTTTTAATTCTAAAAAACATGTTTAAAAAAATTAAAATTCGAAAATATTCTCCTTACTCTAATTCTTTCCCCCCACTTTGCGTTTTTCTCTGAGAATTATATTAATATACGCACCGGTTAAAAATTTTCTAATGAGAGAGAATTAGAAGTGTTTAATTGTGGATTAAGAGAGAAAGAAAAAATAAAAATTTTACGACTTCAATTGGCATCATCATAAAATGATATCATTATCACGTTCACGCAATGACGATTTCTTAAGCGTGTATATATAAATATATATCAGATTGTTTTCTCGATTTCAACTGAAAACTGTATAAAAGAGATAAAATAATGAATTTTCTATTTTTCTCCAGTTATTTTTATTTATTTTTTTTCGCTTGTTGTTTTTTCTTAAATGCGAGAAAAGTTGATGACGAATCAATTTTCTAGAGTTTTGATTTTTATCATTTTAATTGAGAAAAAAAACATTTGAGAGGATTTTAAAATATTTTATTGAATATGTTGGAGAATAATTGAAATTTTTACTTTTTATGTTTTAATTATTAATCTTTTATTAATTAATTATTATTTATTATTATTATTATTATTATTATTATTATTATTATTATTAGGATAATTAACTTATTTTATTGCGTATCATTTTGTTTTCTTAAAAATTTTGAACGAGAAAAATTTTTAATGAAAATTTATTTTATTTTTAGAAGTTTTAATATTTTTTTTAAGAAAAATCAAAAATTCGTACAAACATTGTGATTTTAGAATAGTAGAAATTATTAAAATTAAAATCGAAAGCAGAAGAAATTGCGTTTAATGAAAAGTGAAAATGATTTTACTTGATAAAAAAATGAAATAATTAAAAATTTTTAAACTTAAAAGATAAATTAAAAATTAAATTTTCAATTTTTTAATAGATGTTTTTGTTAAAAATTTGCAGAGGGAGAAATATTTAACGAATTTAATTAAAGACAGGAATTATTCGTTAAGTTGTAATTACCGAAATTTCTTTTTTTTTTTATTAAAATGAAGACACATGACACTCATTGAACTATGAACATTTAAAAGGTCAATCGTTGAACGTGTTGTGTTTGAGGTTGACGGTTCGCGTGCCAAATGGGGTCAAATTAGTTTTCAAAAGCTATTATCTCTCTTGTCATTAATTAAGAACTCATTAATATATCGATTTGTATTTTTTCTCACTTTTTAATTAAGCAAATTTTTTTTTTCTTTTTTCTTTTCACTATAGTCGAAAATCGCTCTTTAAATATAATAATTATTTTACTAAGAATTTACTCTATAGACGATAAATTTTTGCTTTTTAATTGGTAAATTTTAGTAATAAATATAAATTTCTACTAATTTATTTAGTAATCCAAAATTACTAATTAGTATATTAGTGATAATTTGTAAATTTTAGTAGTAAATAGTAATTTCTATACTAATTTATTTATTAAAATTTATTAATTAGCAAATTAGTAAATTTTAGTACAGTAAATAGTATGTTCCACTAATTTAGTAAGATTTACTAATTCAAAAGCAAAAATTAGTAAGTCGATAATTTAAGTCGGTAAAAATGTTTACTAATTCAAATTTAGAAAGCACTTAATAATTTTAGCTGAAAAATATTTAAACTTAAGTAAAACAAAATAAAATGCTTAAGTAATAAAAAAAAAAAATAAAAATAAATATTTTTAAATACAAAAAAAGTACACAAGTAATAAAAGAAATTTAATTTTTGTTTTCATTTTTGAAAATAAAAAATTGAAGTATAAATAGAAGAATTTTATTTTTCCCAAAAAGTAAATGTTAAAGTACGTTTTGAATTCGGAAGTTGATAAAAAATAAAGGGAAGTGTATTTTTATTGATATGTAGATTAGAAAAATATTTAAAGAATTTGTTTTCAAATAAAAATGGACTATGGTTTTTTTTTTTTTTGATAATAAATAAATAAATATGTAAGAATTCTATATATTTAGAAAAAAAACATTCGGTGTCAATATTTAAATTGTAAACACAGTTGTATACTGATAAAAAAAAAGCAATTCATAATTTCCCTTTCCAGCTATTTGACGTATCTTGTCAAGTTTAAAAGCACGTGAGACGATTTCTCAAATCTATTTTTCTTTTTCTTTCTTTTTTTTTCATTATTTATTCTTTTGTAATATTATCAAATGATTTTACGCACAAAGTATATACAGAAAAAATTTATTAATGCATTCGTATTACGTTTTACTGATACAGTAAAAAAAAAAATCCCATCATAATTCTGTTTTTTTAGAATTAAAAAAAAAATTGTCCGTGTAATAAAAATTTCAAAAAAATTTCATAAAATTATTACTTGACAGAATTCAATTATTTTAAAAAATTTTGACACAATTTTTATTATTGAAGAATTCAATTTTTGAATTCAATTTCCTCAAAAGAATTTAATTATTTATAAGTTTTTAATAAAATTCTTCGAGACAATAAATTGAATTAATTTTACCAAAATTTTTAAATTAAATTCTATCAGCGAAGAATTTAATTATTTTCTCAAGTTTTAAATAAAATTCTTTGGAAAAATGCAAATTTTTCTAAATTAATTAATTATTTTTAAAAATTTGGATAACATTTTTTTAAGAATTCAGTTAATTTTTGTAGAATTTCAAATTTTATTTCTTCATAAAATTAAATTATTTTCAGAAGTTGTAAATAAAATTTAAATTCTTCAAAAAAATTCAATTATTTTCCGAAGTTTTAAATAAAATTCTTTAAATAAATTCAATTTTATTTCCATAATTTTATTAAAATTCTATCTGCAAATAGAAGTTAAATTAGAAATTAAAAAATTAGAAAAAAAATTTTTTAATTAAAAAATTAAAATTCAAGTTTAAAAAAAATTTTTAATTTAAAGAAATTAGAAAATTAAAATTAAAATTAATAGAATATTTTAATATTTTAATAGTAATCTTTTAATTTTTGTAATTTTTTAAAATTTCTTTTAAATTTTTCAATTCAAAAAAATTTTTTTTCTAATTTTCTAATTGATTTCTATTTACAAATAGAATTTTAATAAAATAATTGTAAAAAAATTGAATTTTGTATTATAAATTAAATTATAAATTAATAGAATTAAAAATTCAATTATTTCATAATCGAAGTTGTAAAATTTGAGAAAAAATTAGATTTCCTTTTTTTTTTTTTGACAAAAATGACATGTTAGATTTTTTTTAATTTACATTATGAATTTAAATTTAAATAAAATTATGAAAAATAATAATATACCCAAGTTGTAAATTTTTTCTCGACGAAAATATTTCTATCAAAATTTATTCTCTGAATATAATTAAAAAAAAATTAGAAAAAAATTCCCCCTCTCTCTCTCAAAAAAAAAAACAACGATAATCGCATTTAATTTGATGAATATTTCAATGATGAACTTGAGGAAAAAGAAATGAATCATTTTTCTATGATGTTTTTATTTGTTTTATATAAACGAGTGTTTATTATTAAAGATAATGATGATAATTAAATTGTAACAAAGTGTGACGTGAGTCTTCCTGACGAAAGTCACGCATTACAGTTTTCTAATTATCTTTTTATTTTTCTTTCTTCCCCCCTCCTTCTCAATTCTTCTTCTTCTTCTTCTAATTTTATTTTTATATATATAAAATAAATTATCGGAAATTGTCGATTTCCGATAAAAAAAAAGAAAAGCTTAAGACATTTTTTTTTACCCTCTCCACTGCGCGCTTTGTATTTTATACGTGGTGGAGGGGGAAAATGAGAAGAAATGTCAGTTTCTCAGGAGGTCAAATATTGAGAAAAACGGGGAAAAATCACGTGGTAATTTATATCTTTGTATATATATATATATATATAGAAATATATAGTACACTTTTCTTAATCACGATTCATATATATATAAGAAGTATTACTTCCGAATTTTCATTATTAGTGAAATATTTCTTGATATATTTAGATCAATGTTATTTTTTCCTTTTTTTATTTTAATAAAGTGAATAATATTGTGAAAAAAAGGGCGAAAGAAGAAAATAGAAAGGGGAATTGAAACTTTAAAAAAAAGTATTAAATTAATTTAATTAATTTTTTTTTTAAAGCAAAAAAAAAAAGAATTAATTTTTTTAAATTTGGAAAAAGTTGTAAATTGTGTTTTTTGTGCGTGTGTGAAAGAAGAGAGAATATTATTTTTCTTGAGTAAGTAAAATTTTTCAGTTTCATGTAAATATTCGAAAATAAGAGAAATATTTATTTATTTGTCTATCGTACTTTTTTTTTAATTATTATTATTAATTTAATAATAACAATTTGATTTATTTAGATAATAATTTGTTAATAGTTGATTTAATGTTAATAATTTGATTTATTTAGTTAATAATTTATTAATAGTTAATTTAATGTTAATAATTTGATTTAGTTAGTTAATAATTTATTAACAGTTAATTTAATGTTAATAATTTGATTTATTTAGTTAATAATTTATTAACAGTTTATTTAATGTTAATAATTTGATTTAGTTAGTTAATAATTTATTAATAGTTGATTTAATGTTAATAATTTGATTTAGTTAGTTAATAATTTATTAATAGTTGATTCATTATATTCAATAATAATAATTTGATTTAATTTTATTAATAATTTATTAATATCTTGATTTATTACACTTAATAATAACAATTTGTTATTTTTCCCAAAAATTATTAGTCTTTAATTTTATTTTTTTTATATATATACTTTTCAAACATTATTATTTTGAAATATAATCGTATTTTTGAAGAACTCTTAACAAAAAATTGGGTTAATAGTAATTAATGTATTAAAACAGTAAAAATTGTAAAACTACGAATAATAATAATTTTCAACGGTAAATCTTTTTTTTTTATTTTTTACTAATATATTTATTATTTATTTTTAGAATGAATAAATTAGGTTCCTTGGCCGGTGGTTCTTTATCATTGATAAAAAATTCCTGTAACTCTCCATCGTCTTCAGGAGCAAATGTTCGTCCTCATCTTAGTGCTGCTAGAAGTATCGACAGGTAAGAAAAAAATTTATAATTTCTTAATTTTTAATAATAACGAATATATTGAGAAAATTTTCTTCAAATAATTGAAATATTACAAAGATTTTTAATTACTATTTAATTATTTATAAAAATAATTAAAATGTTTCGAAGAATTTATTAAAATTTTAGGAAATAATTAAACTCTTGAGGAGGAATTTTAGAGAAATATTTGCAAATAATGAAATTTTTTCGAGAAAATCAATTAAAATTGTTTTTAAGATTATTGAATTGTTACGAAGAATTTATTTAAATTTGAGGAAATAAATGAAAAAAATGGAAATATTGAAAAAAATATTTGAACTCTTCCGAGGAATTTAATTAAAATTGTTTTGGAAAATAATTGAATTTCTGCAAAGAATTTGACTATTTTTAAAATTCATTGAATTCTTGTGAAGAATTTTACTATTTACAAAAAATAATTGAATTATTTCGATTTTAGGAAAAATTGAATTTTTTCGTAAATTTATTAAATGTGTTTAACAAATTGAATTATTTTTATAAATTGAACAAATTGAATTAATAAATTTATTATTAATTTATTTTAAATATTAAGTATTTGAATTCTTTGGTGAAAGTTCAGTAAAATTTTTTGAAAATATGAACAGTAATAAATAATATTGTACTTAATGAATGGTTTTTAAAAAAATTTGTAATTTCAGCGAGAAATATGAATTGGGTGCTCACGGTTATGGAAAGAATAGCGTGAAATTGTTGCACGTTCATCGTAGCAATGAATATCATGAAATCCGTGAATACGAAGTTGACACGCATTTGCGATTAAATACACAGAAGGATTATCTAACTGGCGATAATCGTGACATAATAGCGACGGACAGTCAAAAAAATACCGTCTACTTGTTGGCGAAAAAATATGGCGTGAAATCGCCGGAGGAATTTGGATTATTGATTTGCGCCCATTTTCTCGAGACTTATAAGCATGTCGAGGAAGTTAATGTCAATGTCGAGGAATATCCCTGGACCAGACATCAAGTCAATGGCGTACTTCACAATCATGCATTTATCTTGACTCCCATGGCCACGAGATATTGTCAAGTCACTCAACTCAGAAATGGTATTTGGATGATTCATTTCATTATTTTTGTTCTAATTTCTTCTTTTTGTTTTTCTTTTACTTTAGTTCTCATACAGGGTTGCCACAGGTCAGGGAAAGTAAAATTGGTCAGAGAAGTCGGGGATTTTTAGTAAAAGTACTGGAAACAATGAAATTTCAAAAATTCATGAAAAAACTCGAAATTTTGATGTTTTTTCGTTTTGCCTTGTAAACGATAAAAATAACCACGAATTTCAATACAAAACATTGAATTTTTTCTAATTCAGACAATAATTTCTTTTTAATGAACTATCATAAAATTATGACTTTTAAATTATGTAATTAATAATTTTTACAATTTTCATAAATACTGGATTGATAAAAGAATTTTAGGTAAAAATACTTTAGAAAAATTTAATATTGGAAAAGTTACAAATAATTACAGAAATTCAAATATTTTTAAAAGTAATAAAATTTTTCGCAGACATTCAATTATATTCCAAAAATTAAAAAAATTCTGGTCATTTCAATTATATCTTTAAAAATAAAAAAATTCTTCTCCAAAATTCAATTATATTCAACATTTTTTTTTAAATTCTCGTCAAAATTTCAATTATCTTTATAAATAATACAATTCTTCTTCGAAATTCAATTATTTTTAAAAACTTTAATAAAATTCTTGGAAAAATTTCACAGGAATTCAATAATTTACCAAATTTTTTATGAATTTCTTCTAAATAAACCAATTATTTTCATAAATAATAAAATTTTCACAGGAATTCAATTATTTCATATAGAAAATTTCAAATAATTTTACGAAAAATATCAATTTTTTAAAAAGAATTTTATAAAATTCGTCACAAGAGTTCAGTTATTGAAAAAAATTTAATAAAGTTCCTTTCCAAAAATTCAATTATTTTTAGAAATAGTAAAATTCTTCACCGAAATTCAATTATTTTTATAAACTTGAATAAAATTCGTTGGAAGAATAAAATTATTTTCAAAAGTAATAAAAATCTTCGCAAAAATTCAATTATGTTCAAAAATATTTGTCAAAATTTCAATTATCTTTATAAATAATAAAATTCATCAATATTCAATTATTAAAAAAAAATTTTATAATTCTCGTCAAAATTTAAATATATTTAAAAACTTGAATAAAATTCTTGTTAAAATTTTACAGAAATTCAATAATTTATAAATATTTTAATAAATTTCTTTGAAATAATTCAATTTTTTTCATAAATAATAAAATATTCACGTGAGTTCAATTATTTAAAAAGAATTTTGTAAAATTCGTCACAAGAGTTCAGTTATTGAAAAACATTTAACAAAGTTCTTTTCAAGAATTCAATTATCTTAATAAATAATAAAATTCTTCAATATTCAATTATAAAAATTTTTTTTAAATTCTCGTCAAAATTTAAATATATTTAAAAACTTAAATAAAATTCTTGTTAAAATTTTATAGAAATTCAATAATTTATGAAATTTTTAATAAATTTTTTTTTAAATTCAATTATTTTCATAAATAATAAAATATTCACGTGAGTTCAATTATTTAAAAAGAATTTTGTAAAATTCGTCGCAAGAGTTCAGTTATTGAAAAAAATTTAACAAAGTTCTTTTCAAGAATTCAATTATCTTAATAAATAATAAAATTCTTCAATATTCAATTATAAAAAATTTTTTTAAATTCTCGTCAAAATTTAAATATATTTAAAAACTTAAATAAAATTTTTGTTATAATTTTTTAGAAATTCAAGAATATATGAATATTTTAATAAATTTCTTTAAAATAATTCAATTATTTTCATAAATAATAAAATTTTCACGTGAGTTCAATTCTTTAATATACAAAATTTTATAAAATTTTTTTTACAAAATATCATTTATTTAAAAAATTTTTTATAAAATTCGTCGCATGAATCAATTATTTAAAAAAAAATTTGACAAAGTTCTTTACAAGAATTTATTTATTTTTATAAATAATAAAATTCTTTACCGAAATTCAATTATTTTAGAAAAATTTTAATAATATTTTTGGAAATTTTTTAAAATTATTTTCATGAATAATAAAACTCATCGCAGGATTTTAATTATTTTTGGATACAATATTTTAATCAAATTCCTCAACAAATGTAATTATTGTAAAAAATTTTTATTAAAATTTGTCAAAACAATTCAATTATTTAAAAATTTTGTTGATAAAATTCTTTATGAGAATTTAATTTTAACAAACATTCATCTATTTAATAAATTATTTATTTTTCTATTTAAATAATTGAATTTTTCTAGAATTTTCTAATAAAAATTGATTAAAAAATGAAAGTACCGAATAATCGATTTATTGTTTATGAAAATAACTGAATTATTGCAACGAATTTTATTACAATTTTTTCAAATAATTGAATTTTTATGAGAAAATTTACTATTTTTAAAAATAATTGAATTCTTGTGAAGGATTTTTTAGGGATTTTTCTAAATAATTGAATTTTTGTTGAAAAATTTAATGGTTATTTAAATTAAAAGAAAACATGAAGAAGGTGAATTATGTTTTGTAATAATATTCTTATAAATTGTTGAGTTTAAAAAAGGTTTGAATTTTAATTTTCTGATGAATTTTAATTCCCGTGGAAAAGTGATAATTAAATACTTATTTAAAAATTTAGTTATTGATGTTTTTGAATAATTTTACAATTAATGAAATTTGTAAATAAATTTAATAGAACATTTTTTTTGAGTATCTAATAATTTTTAGAGTGAATCAGAATTTTTTTTATATCGTCAGACAAAAAGTGAGAATTTTGTCTGCGGAAATCTGGGAAAAATATAATTAAATATTTGTGGCAACCCTGTCCTAATATATATTTTATTTTATAATTTGCTTTGAAATTTTATTTTTTAAATTTTTATATTCTAAATTAAAGCTTCTAAATTTTTATTTAGTTTTTAAAAGTTTTATTCTAAATTAAATATTTTTTTGCGTTTTATAGAAGAGCCACGAATTCGAGGCGGTCTAAAGGGTTTACGTGTTTTAAAGACGACACAAAGTTCGTTCACTGATTTTATTCAGGACGAATATCGAACATTGCCGGACGCTAATGATAGAATATTCAGCACTGAAGTGACAGCGTCGTGGGATTTTTCCACGTCATTAAATGTTGATTTTGACAATGTTTGGTACACCGTTAAGAATTGTATTCTAGAGAATTTCGCCGGCCCACCTAAAACTGGAATTTACTCGCCGAGCGTTCAAAATACACTCTATCTTGCCGAGAAGCACGTGTTAGATAAAATTGATCAGGTATTTTTTCAAATTTCATTTCAACAATTAAATTACATTAAATAATGTAATTAAATTTATCTATTTTATTAATTTTATTAATTTCATTAATTTCATTAATTTCATTAATTTTATTAATTTTATTAACTTTCTTAACTTTATAATTTTTTTGTCTTTTTGTTTATAATATTTAATTTTACTGTAACTATTAATTTACTAATTTTTTTCTTTGTTTAATGTGTAAAAATTAAAAAAAATTCTAAAATAGTTTCGATCATTACATTATTTTGGAAATAAATGAGTGAGTTTGGAAGTTTTTTGTAATATATACATTTAAGTAATAATTAGTCTTCTTATTATAAATAATTATTTATTTGCCTTATTTTTTAAATAATTATTATTTATTAAAATTGATTTCCTTTCTTGTGAAATAGATTTGCAGTATCGAAATGAGAATGCCAAATAAACATTACTTTGATTTGGATCTTTCGAAATTTCCCACAGTCGTAAGGGATAAAAATAAGGAAGTTTATTTACCAGTTGACAAACCGTCGGGAATAATTTATGCACAATTAAATAGAAAAGATATTAAATCCAAACTTTGACCAGAGAAAACAGAAGAAGAAGAAGAAGACAAAAATCTTTGTCAAAGAAAAATATTGAAAAATTAATATTTTCTTTGCAAGACAGTATTTTGTGTATTTTAGAAAATTTTTTAGCTTATATTATAATATTAGAGACAATTTTTTAATTTTAATGATTTACGTAGAACAGAAAAAAGAGAAGATTATATTTTTTAAGAAATAAAATTGTTTTCAATTTTCAAATGTTAGTAATTTATTATTTACCCGAGCAGAATGAATAATAATTGAATTTTTTTTTGAATGATTTCATTATTTGTGGAAATAATTGAATATACTTATGAAAGTTTTAGAATGAATAATAATTGAATTTTGTTTTTGAATGATTTCATTATTTGTGGAAAAAAATTGAATCCTTATGAAAGTTTTATTAATACGAAGAATTTATTAAAATTATTATTATTCTTCTGAAATATTTTTCTTAAATTGAAAATATAAGAAATAATTGAACTGTTTGGAAGAATATTTTATTTTAATTTTGAAAGGAAATTTTTAATTTATTAAAATCATTGACGATATTTCACTGAAATTGGTTTTTAAAATAATTTACTTGTTGCGAAGAATTTTATTATTTACTTACAAAAAAATCATTAAACTCATGTGAAGAATTTCATTATAATTTCGAAAAATAATTGAATTGTTTCGAAGTTGATATTTGAATTTTATTTAAAATAATTGAATTTCTCCGAAAAATTGCATTATTTCTGGAAAATAATTGAATTCATTACCAAATTTTTTTTTAATTTTAAACAATAATTGAAATTTTACTAAAATTTATTGTTTTTAAAAATTTTTAATAATTGAATTTCTGTGAAAAATTTCAATTATTTTTAAATATCGAAATAAAATTTTGCTAAATAATTCAATTATTTTTGTAAATCATATAATATTATTTCTACAAGAAATCAATTACTTTCAAAAATAATTGAATTATTTTCCAAAATATTCTATGTCGATGTTTAAATATAATTGAATTTTATTATTTATTAAAAATAATTGATTTCTTGTAGAAATTTTATTTTATTTAGAAAAATAATTGAATTATTTCCAAAATTTTATTTCATTTTTTAAAAAGTAATTGAATTCTTATGTGAAGAATTTTATTATTTTTGAAAAGAATTGAATTATTTCGAAAAACTTTATTACAATTTTTAAAAAAGTTACTCAATTTTTCTGAAATATTCTATTAAAATTGAATTAAAGATAATTGAATTTCACTGAAAATTTTATTATTTCTAGAAAATAATTGAATTATTTACTTAAATTTTATTTTAATTTTAAACAATAATTGAAATTTTACTAAAATTTATTGTTTTTAAAAATAATTGAATTCTCATATATGAAGAACTTGATTATTTTTGAAAATAATTGAATTATTTGGAAGAATTTTATTACTTTTGAAAATAATTGAATTATTTGGAAGAATTTTATTATTTTTGAAAATAATTGAATTATTTCAAAGAATTTTATTGCAATTTTCAAAAAAGTTACTCAATTCTTATGAAATATTCTATTAAAATTGAATTGAAAATAATTGAATTTCCCCGAAAAATTGCATTATTTCTGGAAAATAATTGAATTCTTTACCAAAATTTTATTTTAATTTTAAACAATAATTGAAATTTTACTAAAATTTATTGTTTTTTAAAAATAATTGAATGATTTCGAAGATTTTTTTTCAATTTTTGAATAAGAAATTCAATTCTTTTGAAATATTCTGAAAATTGAATTGAAAATAATTGAATTTCTGTGAAAAATTTCATTATTTCTGGAAAATAATTTATTTATTTATATAAAATTTCCCAGAATTTTTCACGAAACGATTGTCAACAATTGTTAAAACAATTTTTATACATTTATATTTTTAAAAATAATTGAAATTTTACTAAAATTTATTGTTTCAATTATTGAATTATTTTTGAAAATAATTGAATTATTTCAAAGAATTTATATAAAATTTTGGAAAAAGTAATTCAATTAAATTTGAATTGAAATTAATTTTTTTCTTACGATAAATATTTATTTAAATTTCATTATTTTCATAAGAATATGATTATAATGTTTTGAAAAATAAGTTAATTATTGAAAGAATTCAATTAATTTCAATTCAATTATAATTGAATTACTTCTTCAAAAATTTTTATTTAAATTTTTCGAAATAATTCAATTCTTTTCAAAAATAAGAAAATTCTTCCAAATAATTCATTATTTTCAAAAATAATAAAATTCTTCACATAAGAATTCAATTACTTTTTAAAAAATGAAATAAAATTTTGGAAATAATTCAATTATTTTTCTAAATAAAATAAAATTTCTACAAGAAATCAATTATTTTTAATAAATAATAAAATTCAATTATATTTTAACATCGACATAGAATATTTTGGAAAATAATTCAATTATTTTTGAAAATAATTGATTTCCTGTAGAAATAATATTATATGATTTACAAAAATAATTGAATTATTTAGCAAAATTTTATTTCGATATTTAAAAATAATTGAAATTTTTGGCGAAATTTTTCAGAGAAATTCAATTATTTTCAATATTTAATAGAATATTTCAAAAAAATTGAATTTCTTTTTTAAAAATTGTAATAAAATTCTTCGAAATAATTGAATTACTTTCGAAATTAATAAAAATTCTTTAAAATTATTTTCAAAAAACTTTTTCTAATTTCTCTTAGCAATTCATGAAATTTTTCTCGATGGAGAAAAAGTTCCATTTTCGTCGAATGTAAGAAAAATCCATGTTTTTGTTTGTATTGAAAAGAAAAAAGTTCTTTAAAAAAAAAAAACTGCGAATTGTCAATAATTTCTTTTTTTTAATTTTATTTCCTTTTTTTTTATTATTTCTATTATTGCGATATTAGACAGGAAATGAAAAATTGACTCACGACATAGAGTAAATGTGACAATTTTCTCTATCTTGGTTTTTTTTTCATTTTTATTATTTGTAAATTCTATTAATAACATTTCTAAAAATATACAATGTATATATATGAAAGAAAGTAAAACTCGATCATTGGGTCAAAGATTATAGTTGTAATGTTTTTGAAATTTATAATGTCGATTTCTATACACACATCCTCTTTGGACACACCCTTTTTTTTTTTTTTTTTTTTTTCTTTCATTATATATTTTTCTCCTCGCTTTTGTGTCATACTTCAAATAATGTCTTTTCATTTAAGTGAAACTTGGAAATATTTAACTTGGCCAAACACAGCAAATGTCATAAGAGAATGGTTACCTGCATTCGAATAGTCAGTTTCATTTTTGTCTTCACACGAAATGCACTGAAATTATTCTCTGAAAAAATCCCATTTTTTCCTCTCCCTCCCCCCAAAAAAAAAATTCCTTTTTTTTTAAACAAAAATTCTATTTTTTTTTACAAAAAGTCTTTTTGTTTTTGTTGGAAAAATCCAATTTTTTCCCCAAAAAACTTTTTAGTTTTTTAAAAAAAATCCATTTTTTGAAAAATTCTACTTTTTTTGTTTTCGCAAAAGACATTATTTTTTCAAAACTCAAAAAAATGGAAAATTTATTCAAATTTACAATTTTGACAATTTTTGGACTAATTGTGCAATATTTCCCTTGTGTTTTGTGTGAAAAAATTAATAATAATTGTGGAGGAACATTTTCGGGTTATCAATATACGATAATAAGTCCGAATTATCCGGCGAATTATCCGGCGAATTTGAATTGTACGTATTATTTGCGTGGAATGAGGGAGGCGCGCTGTGAGCAGGAATTTCATTTGCAATTTCTCGACTTGAATATTCGAGCGACGAATAATTGTGAATATGATTATTTGCAAATTGGCGAGTCGCATATTTATTGTGGAAAAAGTGCGGCAATGCGCGTATTCAAGGGAATGAATAATGTGTTGGAAATTTATTTTCACTCGGGAAAGGAAATTGGGACAAAGGGATTTCGAATATTAGTGACAACATTGCCTTGTGTCAATACACAGAGCAAGAATAATACTGGGTAAGTGTTTTTCTTTTCTCACTTTATCTTTTTTTTTTCTTTTTTTTTTTACTATTATTATTATTGGTGGATGTAAAGATGGAGATAAAAAATTTGGAAATATTTTGATAGTTTGGAATATATTGAGAAAAAAATGTAAATGTTTATTTTACTTGATATGGAATTGGAATTTTTTTTAATATTGTAATTTTTAAATTTAAATTATTGTTTTCGATTTTAAATAAAATGTTTTCATTGTAATTATCAACTAGGTTATATTTCCCATTACTTTCAATTAAAATTATGATTTTCAATTAAAATGACAATTTTCAATTAAAATTATTCTAAACTTTCAATTACAATTATGATTTTCAGTTAAAATAATAATTTTCAATTAAAATTGTCTAAAACTTTCAATTATTTTCAAATAAATATAAATGGACTATAAAATTATAGTTCATTTATATTTATTTGAAAATAATTGAAAGTTAAAAAAAAATAAAAAAAATAAAAAAAATAAATATAAATGAACTATAAAATTATAGTTCATTTATATTTATTTGAAAATAATTGAAAGTTTTAGACAATTTTAATTGAAAATTATTATTTTAATTGAAAATCATAATTGAAATTGAAAGTTATAGTTTAATTATCATTGAAAATCATAATTATATTTATCTAAAAAATTTCAAATATAATTATCATTTTCAATGATAATTATACTATAACTTTCAATTTCAATTATGATTTTCAATTAAAATTATCTAAAACTTTCAATTATTTTCAAATAAATATAAATAAATTATAATTATCTTGAAAATTTCAAATATAATTACGATTTTCAATTAAAAATTCCACTATTACTTTCAATTTCAATTATTTTCTAAAAATAAAAGCACGATTTTCAATTAAAATTATCTAAAACTTAAAATTATTTTCAATTAACTAATTATAATTATGATTTTCAAATATAATTACGATTTTCAATGAAAAATTCCACTATTACTTTCAATTTCAATTATTTTCTAAAAATAAAAGCACGATTTTCAATGAAAATTATACTATTACTTTCAATTTCAATTATGTTTTTCAATTAAAATTATCTAAAACTTTCAATAACAATTCTGATTTTCAATTAACATATAATTTTTCAATTAAAATGATCTAAAACTTTCAATTTTTTTTATATAAATATAAATAAATTATGATTTTCAATTATACTTATCTTCAAAAATTTCAAATGAAATTACGATTTTCAATGCAAATTCGACTATAACATTCAATTTCAATTATGATTTTCAATTAAAATCACAATTTTCAATTCTTGTTTCTATAAAATTTGGCATAAAATTACGATTTCCAATTAAAATTGTCTAAAACTTTCAATTACAATTATCATTTTCGATAAAAAATACAATTTTCAATTAAAATTGTGGTTTTCAATTATAATTAACTACAAAATTTAAAAAATAATTACGATTTTCATTTAAAACTTTTTATTACTGTCAATTAGAATTATGTTTTTAAAATAAAAGCACGATTTTCAATTAAAATGACAATTTTCAATCAAAATTATTCTAAACTTTCAATTATAATTATGATTTTGAATTAAAATTATCTAAAACTTTCAATTATTTTCAAATAACTAAATTATAATTATGTTTTTCAATTATGATTTTGAATTAAAATCACAATTTTCAATTCCAGTTTTCTATAAAGTTTCAAATACAATAACGATTTCCAATTAAAATTATCTAAAACTTTCAAATACAATTATCATTTTGGATTGAAATTACAATTTTCAATTAAAATTGTGGTTTCCTATTATAATTAACTACAAAATTTGCAGAACAATTACGAATTTCGTTTAAACATTTCTATTACTATGAATTACAATTATGATTTTAAAGCAAAATTACAATTTTCAATTTAAGTTTTCTATAAAATTTCAAATACAATTAAAATTATCTAAAATTTCTTTTACAATTTTCAATAAAAAAAATTGTGGTTTCCAATTATAATTTTCAAAAAAAGAAATTTTTAAATTTTCCGCTAAATTTTAATTATATTTATGATTTTTGATTAAAATTACAATTGTCCTTTAAATTTTCCTATTTCTCTCAATTACAGTTATAATTATAAAAAAAATTACAATTTTTAATTAGAATTATGTAAAAATTTCAAATACATTTACGATTTTCATTAAAAATTTCCTATTACTTTCAATTACAATTATGATTTTCAATTAAAATCACAATTTTCAATAAAATTTCAAATACAATTACGATTTCGAATTAAATTTATCTAAATATTTTAATTACAATAATTATCATTTTCGATAAAAATTACAATTTTCAGTTAAAATTGTAGTTTCCAATTATAATTTTCAATTAAAACAACAATTTTTAATTTTAATTATCTAAAACATTCAATTAAAATTTCGATTTCGATAAAAATTACAACTTTTAATTAAGAATTGTGATTTTCAATTTAAAGTATCTGCTGATTTTTAAATTACAATTTACTAAAGAATATATAAAATTCAATTAAAATCATAACCTTCAAAATTAATGTTTTTAATTTTTCTGCAAAATTTCTAATAAGTTTATGATTTTTGATTAAAATTACAATATTCTATTTAAATTTTACTCTTACTTTTCATTAAAATTATGATTTTTAATTAAAATCACATTATTTTTAGTAATAATAGTTGAATTTTTTTTGTAATTGAATATTCGAAAAAACGAAATTGAAAACTTTCTAGTAATGGAAAATAATTGAATTTTTGAAAATAAGTGGTTATATAAATTTTTCAAAATATTCAACATTTTTAAAAGTGTTATTTGAAAATAATTGAACATTATCGAAGAATCATTTTTTTAATGAATTATTTTTAATTTGAATGATTATTAACAAAATAATTTAAAATTAAAAATTTCAAATAAAATTGAATTTCTGAAAAATTTCATTGCAGAATCAATTATTTTTGGAATATTCAATTTTGAATCTCGTTAATTTAAAATTTATTAAAATAATTAAATTATCAAAAGTTATTATTTTAAAAATTTTCTAATATTCAAATATTGCAAATTATGTAAATAAATTTTTGGGTAATTTTGAATAGATTGACGAATATAGTGAAAACTTTGAGAATAATTGAATTATCAAAAAAATTTTATTAATAATTTTAAAAAATTTGAATGTAATTTTTATAAGATTGATTGAAGTTTTGAAATTAAATAAATGAAATATTTCTCAGTAATCAAAATTTTATAAAATTCGAAAGGTATTAAAAATAATAGAAATCCTTTTCGAAAATGAAAATTGTTAACTGAATTTTTGTAATTAAATAAATGAAAATTTCTCAGAAATTAAAGAGTTTATAAAATTTTTGTTGTTAAAAATAATGAAAATTTTTTTTTCGAAAATGAAATTTGTAAATTGAAGGTTTTCTGTAAATTAGAATTTCATTAGGATATAAATAATATTGAATTTAAATTCGGAAATAATATTTTTACTTTTTTTTTCTTCTAGAAATCATTCTGCAATTGGTACACGACAAGTGATTCAAACTGAAAATATCGAAAAATCCATCAATTCCTTGCATCCGGAAAGAATGGATAAAACATTAATTGACAAAAATTTCAAATCACTCTCAAATCATAAACAAGAAACTGTGGAAACTCTCTCGCCAATTTATCCATCAAAAATAAAATTTCCCGATCATAATGATTCTGATGATGATAATAGAAGAAATTTCTCTCGATCTCTATTGGGCACGTCGACATATCTTTTTCTACCACCCACGGAAAATTCGCCAAGAAATTTCACATTCTCTCAATATTTAACTCCGGAAAGAAATTTTTCATTGCCAATATATTCCTCGACACCATTTCGTGTGGACAAAAGTGGCAACCAATTGTCAAGTAAATTGAAAAATTCCCCTCCAAATGGAATTTATGGTTTGAATATTGGAAGTAGAAGTGAAGTTGGCTATGGTGTTGGTTCAGGAACAACATTAAAACCAGAAATTATTGTTGAAAATACGGATTTGAATTTTGACGATAATAATTTCGGACCGGAAATTAATTACAAGCCGGGAGTTTCGGAGAATAATTTCGGACCGGAAACTAATTACAAGCCAGGAGTTTCGGAGAATAATTTTGGACCGGAAATTAATTACAAGCCGGGAGTTTCGGAGAATAATTTCGGACATGAAACTAATTACAAGCCAGGAGTTTCGGACAATAATTTCGGACACGGATATGCCTTCAAACCGAATTTAAATCCAAATTCAGCGAACGATGTTTCGGTAAATGTGGAAAATAGTTTCGCCCTAGGTTCCAATTTCCCCTCCAATGGAGTGGGAACAAATTTTGGATACCTCGACAATGGAAATATCAATTCTGTTAATGTTAATTCAGTCGCGGATTCGGGAATCAGTTCCCCGCACTTTTCGAATTTAGATCCAAAGGTTGGTTTTGGATCGACAAATTCCTTCGTTGGCTACACTGGACCTGACAATGGAATTTTTCCCGAACTCCCAAATTATCCGACTTGGTCGAGACCAGTGGCCGAATGTTGTGGCCCCAAAGTTCCATTGCAGAGAACTTTCATCACGAGTCCAGGTTTTCCGAAAAATACCCTCTCGTCCAATTCGTTTCAATGTGCTTACACAATACGTAAATTCTCCTTAGCCACTTGTCGTTTGAGAGTGAATTTTAAATTCTTCAATTTCGGCAATGATGATCCATTCTGTAGAGACGGTTCATTATTAATTGCTGGTAGGCAGATTTGCGGTTGTAAAACTGGTTTGAGTCTCGTGTTTCCCTTCGATAATCTCGAGGCGCTTTTAATCAACGTTCGCTATAATGGCTTTCCAAAATCGAAATTCAGTGGATTTTTCATTGAAGTCATTCAGGAGGTGTGTGATTATCCGTTTATTCAAAATCGTCAAGATTACAAATTTGGAGAGGATTTGAAAATTAATGGCAATGGTGAATTGAAAGATGCTGAAGAATTGCTGGGGAATTCCACGAGGGCAAATTCGAGAAGCGATTACTTTTATCCGGGACAAAATGATAATTTTCTAAATGTTAATCCTTATCAACAGTCGACGATTGGTCAGAATGAGAAATTATTTTTAAATTCATGTGAGAATCGAGCTTTTCTTGATTGGATTGTAGCGGCGAAAGAGGCATTTCTCACAGGTGCTAAATGTTATGATTTGGGAAACTCGTTGAATTTTGCTCACGGAAAAAGCATTTGGAATGGATTCCAGGGAAATTGTGAGGAAATTTCGGTTCTTCGGGGAGCGATCACTTCGCCTTTCTATCCGAATCAGTATCCAAATAATTTACGAAAATGCTACAGGTCAGTATTTTTTAAAAATAATATCTAATATTTATATTTATAATAAAAATTCTAAAATAAGTCATTGTAAATAATTAACATTATACAACATTAGATAAACAGTAAATAAAAAGTTTTTATAAATACTATAAGTCATTAATACCAAATAAAGAAGAAAGAAGAAAGAAGAAGAAGAACCAAAAGTTCTATAGTCTTACTATAGTTTTGGAAAACCAAATCGTAAATTACCCAAGAACTATTCTGGGATAAGATTTTTAAATTAATAACAATAAAAGATTAATTACAAAACAACTGCAACTAGTTAGTAACTGTAAATAACATTACAAAATATGTTTCAACTATAAATAATAATAAGAGACTACATTAAATAATAAGCACAAATAATTAACATACTCTAAATTATTAAAATTGTAAATTAATATTTAAAAATAATAGTATTAAATATTTACTAAAACAAAAGTCGTTGATGTCGAAACTTCCTGCGGCGAGAATAATAATTTTCTAGAAAGTTTCCTCAAAAATTTTTTTTTTGTAAATCATAGTAAACAGTAAATTGTAAATATTTAAGATATTAGGTGTTAATAATAAATTTTAAATAAGTATAGTATGAATAGTAATAAATAATACATTAAATAGTTAAAGTCAAATTGTTTCTAAATAATTACAAATTAAATTAAATTTAAAAATTGAATACTTAAAATAATTAATGAGCGAGTAAAATCAAAACAAAATAAAAATCTAAAGCAAATAATAATTGATAATAAATAATTGTAAATAACAAGTAATAAACGAGATGAATTTAGTTGAACAAAAATTAATAATAGTTGAATAGTTAATAATTATTGATAAATAATAATTACGAAAAGAATTGAAATTAAATTATTTATTGAATAATAAAATTAATAATAACTAATTAAATTATTGAAGTTAGAAATTAATTACCAACTTATTAACTGAAATGACTTAAAAAATCACTAAATAGGCAAAAATCAAATTAAAGTTAAAAATTAAAATTAATGGAACTTTGAATTTAATCAGAATTTTTTCTCATAGATTTTACCGAGCACCTGGCTTCTGTCGATTGGAAGTTTCATTTCTGGATTTTTATTTAGAGCCAAGTTTTGGATGTGCCAAGGATAATTTAATGTTCAGCGGGCAAAATAAACGTTATTGCGGTAATTCTTTACTTGGAACGACAAGTAAGTAGTGCTGAAATTTGTTCATTTAATTTCTTTTACTTTTTATAGGAAATGAAAACAAAGTTTTTACTAAAATAATTTTAAAAATAAAATCAGGAAATAAAAAATAAATAAAAATTAAAAAGATTTAAAAGATTTACAAGTAGACGTCAATCGGAAATAGTTTCCTCTTATAAAGTTATGACGCGTATATTCATTGCGTCAGAATAAAGTAGATTATCTTTTAACTATAGCTATATAATTATTACATTTCTGTGTTTGTATTTAATTTTCTCATCTTCTTTAGAACGATATATTTATTATTGGTAAAATAGGTATATATATATGAATTTAAAAAAAAACAATACAATAATTAATTTTTTTTTTTGCAGCTGTTTTCGATCTTTCACAATCAAGAGTAGCTGATATTTATTTCGTCACCGATGCAATTGGAAGTGGAAGAGGATTTAGGATTGATTTTGTACAAAAACATTGTTAATTGTTTATTAAAATAGTTTAAATAAGAAAAAAGAAATATTTTTTGAAATTTTATTTTATTTTTTTACTTTATAAAATATTGAAAAATAATTAATTTTCTTTATTTTATTAAAAGAGTGAATTTCTTTTTAATCATTTCGGTTTTTTTTGAGGAAAAATGCTTATTTATTTATATTTTATTACCATTTACAAGATATTTATACACAGATTTTTTGTAACATATTGATGATATTATTTGTACATGATACACTTTCTTCTTAGAACAATTTATACAATAAATATTAATTTTTCTTTTCAAACACAAATTTATTATAATCAATTTGTAATTTATTGATATTTTCAGTGTTTCACTATTTTTTTTTATAACAATTATTTGACAACTATTACTTAATGTGGCTAGGATTTTTTTGTTATTATATTCTATACATATAGGTCGTTTTTTCGAAAATTTTATGGAATTTAAAAAAATATGTTCAAAAATTGTATATATATATACATATTGAGAAAAAATATATTTGTATATATATATATATATATATATGAAAATAAATGATAAGTATTTTTGTAATAATTGTTTTACATAATGTATTAGAAAATACATTCTATATGTTTTGTAATATCGAATTAGTAATTGAATCAATTTACCGATTTTTTATGATTAAATAATAATTTCAAATTCAATAAAATTTGTTTCAAAATGCAAAAATATAACTTTAAGAAAGGCAAACAAATTGCAGCTTATAAAATAAATTATATTTGTAAAAAAATTACGATTTATTAATTAATCTTAAGCAGATAATTCTTTTCATTTACTTTTTATTATACTAATATGAATTTTTATAATAATAAAAATAACAATATTAATTATTTTCAATAATAAATATCTGAAAATAGAAATAATAATAATAACAATATTAAAGCTAATTCTAGTAAAAATAATTGTAATAATAATGGTATTAATAATAATAATAATAATAGAAATAAAATTAGAAATGAAATCCCACTGATTAAAAAATCAGAAAATTAAAATATTGCCAATCATTGGAATAATTAGTAGTAGTAATAATAATAATAATTGACGATTTATTTCCGACGACCCAAAAATCGAATATTGGTGAAAACTGAACCTCCAGGTTTGTGTCGTTTACAAAAGTCAACATCCGATCTTAAAAATTCTTCATGCCCACGTGTCCCATGTAGAGCGACTAATAATTTGAGAACTTCTTTTCTTGATGGCATACATAAATATTGCTCTTCTTTGTAATCGTAACTACTGTTAAATTTGGAGGGAAAAAAAATTAAAATAATTATTTTATTTAATTTAATAAATTAATATTTATTTCATAATAATAATAATAATAAAATCTAGAATAAAATTTCTCCTTCACCTGGAATTTCGTCTCTTCCATGGATAACGACGATAATATCTTGATCTCTTATTAAGATCATGTTCATTCGCTTGAATATTTTTTAATTCAGAATCATTGTCAATTTGTTGCGATGGTACTTCAAAGACAACAAGAGGTGCTTTCCAGGGACCTGTTTGTTCTAATAATTTTTCTAAAATTCTCGATAATTCCAGAAGATCGGCATCACTCGTTTGCGTGTATGATTCTAGAGCAAGTTTGCAGTATTTTCAAAAATTAATTCTATTTCTTTATTTAGTATCTGAAAATTTACCTAACTACTTAAGTACTAAATATACTAAATAATAAAAAAAAAGACTAAATGGATTTTTTTTACACTGAATATGTGTTCAATTATTTGGAATTCATTGGCTCCTTACTGGTATTATCAATGTCGAAATAATCAATTTGTGAATTATCGGCGAAATTTTCGTTTGAAGAAACTTCCTCCCAATTATTAAATTCCTCTTCATTATTGTTTAGACTCAATGATTTGGTTAATGCTGAAATTGTTTTTAGTGACGCCACAAGGCATAGGCAGCAAACGAATGATTTCATCTGAAAAAATAATTATTTTGTTGATACATTGAATGAATATAGTTGTTCTACAATTTCTCTTATAATAGTAATTGTTATGATTTTCAGGATAAGTTGGGGGAACAGCTCTGAAAACTGTTACTTGAATTGTGACAAGTACTTCATGGACCAAGGATCGAGAGAGAGTTTTAAATCTCGAAAGTATTTGTTTAAACTGGACGTAACAATTTGAAAATTCCAAACGAATTTTAGTTCTAAATTCAGAATTGTTGGTGTAAAATTAAATGTTGGGAGCAAAAATAGAAAAGCTCGATTTGGGTCCCACGTTATTCGACGTTTTAGGATTTTAAAGCCCAACCGAGTTGTCATCCTTTTTTATCCGACCAGAGAATTGCTGTGTTTAAAAATTAAATTCAAAAATTGGATTTTGGTATGCAAAATATTTTTTAAAATTAAAGCTTGAATTCTTATTTTTGTTTTCATTTTAAAAATTTTTGAAAAACGATTACAAAACTATTAATTTTTTTTTTAAATTTGATTTCCAATAAAATACAAAGCTGTCAAATTAAAGCAAAGGGAGTTTCGAATCAACACGGTTTTTTGGGTATTAAAATACCACAAAATGAATATTTAGTATGCAAAATTGGTTCAAAATTAATATCAGCTTGATTTAATTTGAAAATTTTCTTTTCACAGAAAATGTATCGTTTAGCCCTACCTTCCCCTATATTCAAATCTTATGATAACAAAGGAACTTAATGCGGTTTCGTGAAAAGTTAATCGTATATACATTTTCCTTTAATTCAATCTTTATAATTCCTATTTATTTATAATTTAAATTTTCATCACATGTCAAATATTTTTTATTCAGTATTTAAATTATTATTATTATTATTATTAAAACTATTATAATTAATAATGTATTATTATTATTAATATTATTATTAGTAGTAGTAGTAGTACTAAATATAAGGCGTACAAACGAACGTGAAAATTTAATTGCCATTGTTAGTTTAAGATTTTCTTTTTTAAATTTAATAAAAAATATAATTTTTCTAATAGTTTCTATTTTAAATTTAAATACCGAGAGAAATACAATTATTTAAACAAAATTTCAATTAGATTTTTTAAGAAACAATTTTTCTGAATTAAATTCCTTCCAAAGAATCTAACTTTAACATTACGTGAGGATAGATTATCTCGATTTTTATTATATTACTGTTCATATTATTATTTACGTAAAGTCCTAAATAAATCACAAGGCTTTATAAGTTACTTTAGTTTTATTATTTTTTTATTTTGCAATTTATTGAAACAGTTTCTTTTTTTTTTTTTTTTACTCTTACTGTAATTTGACCGATTTGACGTTAAAAAATTACCACTAGCGAGAAAGTCAATGGCGCCCTCTAAGCCATCAATTTTTAGGCGCGTTTTTCAAATTTTATTTATTTTTAAATTCATTTAGTTTTCTTAACTATTAATATTTGTGAAATAGTTTAAATAAATTTAAAAAATAATCAAACAAGAGCAGTGAAATTAAAAAAAGAAATTCTCTTTCGCTTAGATTGGGGGAAAATTTTGAAAAATTAATTTTCTTTCTCTCCTTTTTTTTTGTTATTGCGTATAATAGAGTGCATAAATAATGTTGCGTGACAATTAGTATTATTTTCTTTTTTTCCACACACTCGTAGACTGTTTTTTTTTTTGCATAAAAATTATTTGTCTATAGTTATACGCACACCTTGTTGGCAATATATAAAGTATCAAACTTGTGGGATTTCTCTCTTCTTATTAGTTTCGAGTAAATATGAGCAATATAATTACTGGATTATTAAACACCACCTGCACCTTAGTGTTGTCACAATCTCACCCACACAAATATTTATAGATACATATATATATATATATATATATATGTATAATTCCATATAGATGTATGGAATTCTATTAACAATATTTTATTATTGCGTTTTTATCAATTTTTAAAATTAGATTAATTACTACTCATTGAAATTGAACGCGTGCTTTCTGACGTTGAATTTATCCGTTAAAAAAAAATTGAAAAATTTGCGACTTTTAAGTCGATAATTTTTTTTTTTATAGAAGAGTTTATTTTTCAAGATATTTAAGTATTTTATTTTTTATAATTTATTTGTTAAATTTAATTCTACTGTTTATTAAATTTCTTTTATTTATTTTTTACGTTTGCATAATTTTTTTTATTTATTTCTACTGTTTACTTATAATAATAAGAATGACAATAATAACAATTAATAACAATATCAATGTTAATGACATGGAAAATAATAATGAATAATAATTATGATAATAATAATAATAATAATAATAATATAATAATAATAGTAATAATAATAATAATAATAATAATAATAATAATAATAATAATAATAATAATAATAATAATACAATAATAATATTTAGAATAATAACAATAAAATTAACAACAAATAATTGTTATTAACGTATTATTAATTCTAGCAATAAATCATTATTAACAATTATAACAACAAACAATTATTAAAAAAGAATTTTAAATTCAATAAACAATGAAAAAATGTATAATACGTAAAAATAATAAGAATAACAATAATAATTTTAACTAATAATAAAAATTTATTAAAAAAGAATTGTAATATTAAATTTGATAATAATAAATAATAACTGAATTGTGATAACAAAATAATAAATTGTAACAATAATAACCGAATTATAATAACAAAATAATAATAAATTGTAACAATAATAACAGAATTATAATAACAAAATAATAATAAATAATAATGATAAAAATAGTAATGATTAAAACATTGATTAATTTTTAATAAACAATTAGATACTTACATTCTTAATAATATAATTTTTTTTATAATATCACAAAATTCACTTCACTTGTTAATTATTTGAAGCACTTTGTTTTTAATAATTTTTAATATATATTAAATAAATACAGATATATTTTTTAGTTAATTAATTATTTAATTAATTATATTGGTGAAATTGATTAAAAGTTTTGTTTTTCTTTTTTTTTTGCTTTGGGGGATGGTTCAACTGATGACGATGCGTTGATATGTTCTGAAGGGGTGGTTGGGATTCTGTCGCCTTATATAGGTATCGCAGACTCCACAGGAGATGGAAAAAAACAATACCTAATAAAAAATAACGTTAAAATTGTCCTTTAAGCTTAATTTTACCTTGAATCGTTTAATGCGAGCAGTATAAAAACAAAAAAAAAACAGGAGGGTGAAAAACTGAGGTAGAGAGAGAGAGACAGAGTGAGAAAAAAATTTTTTCTATAAAAAATGTCTTAATAAAAAATTTATTTATTTAAAAAAATTTTTTTCATATAGAGAGCAAGTTTTTTGATAGTATTTTTGCAAAGGAAAAATTTAAGAAACTGTTTTCTTTAATTTTGTCTTAATAAGGGAATTTTTTTGGAAAAATTCTAAACAATGAAAGTTTTTAAAAAAAATGAATAAATGAAAACAAAAGAAAATAAATTAAATTTAACATCAATAAAAATTATAATTTTTGTAAACTTTTATAGTTTTGAATTGAAAATAATTTAATTTTTGCATTGAATTTGGTTAGCATTTTAACAAAAATTTTTGTAAAATAAATAATTCGAAAACTAAAATTGATATTGGAAAATAAAAAATTTTTCTTCGTGGATAGTTTTTTCTTTGTTATTTAGTGTCATTTTCCATTGGATTGAGATTATTTTTCGTTTCGGATTGTAATTTTTCATTGCAGTCATTGTAAACTCCTTGTTTGTATCGCGCCTCATCAGCGTACGAATTTAAAATGCCAACAATTGCGTGTGCTTTCGCGTACATTTCCTCCACTGACTGAAAGAAGTTTTTTTTTTTTAAATTTTCGTTCAAAATTTTTATTTATATATTAAAATCTTTTTTAAAATTTCGCCAATTTCGGCAAAATGATGAATTATTTAACGAAAACTTGAGTTACTTAAAATTTTTTTTAAATTTTTTCTTGATTCCAAAATTAAAAAAAAAGTCTTCTCGAAAATAAATTTTCCGAGCTCAAAAAGTGTTAAACTATATTTAAAAAAAAATAGTTTTTGAAAATGAAATAAAATAATGGAAAGAAATGTTAATTTTCAATAATAGAAATTCGTTTTTCGGGAATACTTTTTTTTTTTTTTTTTTGTGAATAGTGAAAGAAATACCTTGGCATTCCGAAGACTTTTAACGTCTTCAGTTTCATAGTGTAGACGGTCGTAATCTTCTTGATTTAAAATGTAACCCCGTTCCATGTCATTTTTCTCCTCTTCTTCTCTCAAATGTGCGAAAATTTCTTCATCCGTCAGTGGAACCTGTGAAGAGTTAATATTTTCATTATATATTATTATTATAATTATTACTATTTAAAATTAAAATTGTTAGAGTTAATATTAATTATTTTTATTACTATTATAATTATAATTTTATTATTATTATTATTATTATTATTATTATTTATATAATAATATTATTTTAAATATAAATATTTAAATATCCTAATAGTAAGTAGTATTTTTATCATTTTATATAACACTTAAAACGAAAAATAAAATATCCGCCAGCATGTGGGATCGAACTCACGCCCCCCGTTCTTCGCGCATACCCGATGCCTATAAGCGCACGGCCACTGAATGCTTTATTAAAAATACTAATAAAAATAAAAATTTCTCATTTCAAAAATACAAATGTTTATGTAATAAAATTATTATTATCCTAAAAGCCTATTATTATCATCGTAAAGTTAATTTTTATAATTATTATCATAAAAATTAAAAATCAATTCTGTTGTTTCTTTTAAATTCGAAAATTTCGGATTTTTTTTACAAAATTCATGCTTAGTTTTAAAATTATTAAATGAATTGCGATTCTATGAGTATTCAATTATTTGTATTATTTTATAAATACCATTTCTGTTTCGGCGCCATTTAAATTTTTTTTAAAATGAACATTCTCCTCCGTGTCAAGTTCATCTTTCTCCGAATTTTTGGCATTAGGATAAAGCATTCGATACAGAGATTTTCGTAGGCGAGTTAATTTTCTTGTTTCCTGTGATGTAATACAGAAGTAATAGATAAAAAAATAGGAAATATAATCGAATAGGTTAGAAAAATTATAATAATTACAATAGCAATTAAAAAGATTCAATTTATTAAATAGAAACAAAAAAAAAAATTTGAAATTTGAAAAAGCCCGCTCTGGGATTAATTGCCAGAGGTCGCCATTAACTTTCTCGCTAGTGGTAATATTTTGTTGTTAAATTACAGTAATAATGAGATAAGTAATAAAAATTAAATAATGGAATTATAATCATAAATAATATAAACAATAATATAAATATTAATGTAATTGTAAAATTTTTTTTGGATAAATTACAGTAATAATGAAATAAGTAATAAAAATTCAATAATGGAATTATAATCATAAATAATAAAAATAATAATATAAATATTAATGTAAATAATAATATAAATAATAAAATAATAATCTCTACAATTTTGATAATGATAATGATTGATAAAATTAAATTAATTTACGAAAAACAAAAAGATAATGTTTCAAATTTCAAAAAGCCCGCGTTAGAATTTCTTGCGAGAGGGCGCCATTGACTTTCTCGCAAGTGGTAATTGTTTTGCCTCAAGTTACAGTAAAAATAAGAAAAGTTCCAATATTGATAAAAAATAGTAATAGTAATTAAATGTTAAAATAATTATTAAAATAATTGTTAAAATAATTGTTAAAATAATTATTAAAATAATTATTAAAATAATTATTATAATAATTATTAAAAAAATAATACTTGCTTTTTGTTAGAAACGTTATTTAAAAATTATTTTGCAAAAATTTCTGTGCATTATAATTTTAGACGTAGTGAAGTCTTTCTTTACTACCAAATAATTAATGAAAAAGAAATAAATTACTGTTTATACCTTTTTACTTGTATTTTGAATTATTGATTCACATTGAACGTAAAGTTGAAATAAAGAATGTTTTCGAATATCTTCCGGAGCGTCTTGAATTGGCATCAATTTATTTAAAATCATCATTTTTGTTCTCGACAGTTCTTCTTTCTGTTAAAAAAAAAATTATTATTGTAAAAATTATAATTAATAATCATCTTACAGAAGTTCTAACTATTGATCTATGACAATAATTATATTTATATAATAATAATTATTATAAAAAATATAATAATAATAATAATAAAAAAAAAAATAATAAAAATAATAATAATAATAATTTCTTAGAAAATAATGATAATTATTATTATTTAACAATAATTAGTAGGATTATAATTAATTATTACATTAATTAGCTAAAGATGAAAAAATAAATTTGAAAAAGCCCGCCTTGGAATTAGTTGACAGTGGGCGCCACTGACTTTCTCGCTAGTGGTAATGTTTTCGCGTTAAATTACAGAAAGAATAAAATGTATATAATAAAAACAAGCAGTACAGTAATTATTAATTACTTTTATGAATTTTTATATAATTATATTATTCAATTATTAATAAAAATAAAAAATAAAAATAAAAATAAAAAAAAAATATATAAATATAAATATATAATTGTAATATTAATTAATATTATAGTTTTTATACAATAAAATAATAAAGATTTAAAAAAAAATGTATAGACAACTTGTAATATATAGTTAAAATTTAAGCACATTTAACGTGTAATTTGAATCGTACAAAGTTTGCCATTTCGTGAGCTTGCAAACGATATGTGACCCGCGTACCATTTTCTCACCCACTTTCTAAATTGTTGCGCGATATTTGAGACTCGAGACTTGCATGTTTACCCTATTCATATACAAAAATATCAAAATAGCAATATCATGATTATATCGATTATTATTTATTACTCTAGAAAATGTGAAATTTTTTTATATTCAAAATAATACATAAATAAAAACAATTTAAGAAACAAAATTTTTTTTCTCTATTTTGAATTATAGTAAATAATTAATTCAATTTTGTTAAAATGAAAATAATTATTATTTGATTGCCAGTGAAAAAAAGTACTCATTATTACCCTAGGGCACCAAATGGACTCTTTTATTGACCGCTCGCAGGTTAATAAAGTAACTATTATTAACCTAGGGCAATAATAGACACTTTATTGACTTACAAGTAAATAGAGTAATTTTATTTTGATTTTAGTTAAATCTATCATTCGATTTTAAATAAAAAACTTGTTTTGTTATATTTACTTTAAAATTAAAAAAAAATTATTATTAACTTCAATTATTATTTAAAAAATTTTGAAAATTGGTTTTGATTTTTAATTATTGGTTAATGAAAAATTATTGTTTATGAAAAAACAATTCGGAATTATAAAAATATTATTAAAAGAAAAAAAAATTATTTATTAATTAATAGTTCTAAAAAATACATTATTTTAAAGTAAAATAGTTTTAAAAAATAATTTGAAAATTTATATATAAATAAGAATGAAGGGTAGATTACCATTCTTTCTTTTATTCGAATTTGCTGTTGCGCTTCATAGTCCTGTTGAATTTTGGACATTAATTTGAGCATGTATTTCCGATCTGTGAGCCTCACAATATTACTTCCCATTAACATTTCAAGTCTTGACTTCACCACAGGGTGAGTGATGCTAAAAGAAATTGGAATATTTGAAATTTACAAAAATATTAAATGAATGAAAAATATTAATTTTCAATAATATGTTGTTACAATAATTTTCTTTAAATTATTATTATTATTATTAATATTTTATTATTATTATTTAAACATTTTTTTTATTTATTTTAATAATTATTATTTTTTTCTATTTTCATTTTTTTTAAACTTATTTTCTAACTTAATTTACATAATAATTATACTTATAGTAATTAATTACTATAATTATACTTTTTTTTGTTAATTTATTTTCTTTCTATTTTTTTATTTGTCTTTTAATTAAAATTTATTTATTTAATTTTATTTATTAGGAAAATAAAGGAAACAAAAAAAAACAAATTCGAGGGAGAAAATCAAAATATACGTAAAAGAAAAGAGTAAAAATAAAAATTATTATTGTTTATTAATTTAATTGTAATTAATAATTATTATTGTTTTTTTGTATTTCTGTTTATTTAATTAATTGAGAAAAATCACGCACACACATATTTCGAGCTTCAAAAATGTTGAACTGATGCAAAAGCGCGACGTTCGTGACTGGTTCGAAACAAGCAATGAAATATTGCAAGTTTAACTATTGTATATGCATATAATGTATAAAAGTGATTTAATGCAACTAATGTATTTGAAAAATTCTATTAAAATCGTAGAAAAATTTGTGATTTATTTTTTTTTTTGCTCTCTATTAGCAAAAATGTTTATTAAATATTAATTTCCGGAGAGAAATTATTTTCATTATTATTAATAAATTAATTTTTTAAAAAGTCTTAATTATTAATAAAGAAATTATTTTCAGTATTATTAATAAATTAATTTAAAAAAAATATTTTAATTATTAATATCAAGAAATTACATTCATTATTTTTTAATATATCAATTTAAAAAAAAAATTGTAATTATCAATAAAGAAATTATTTTCATTATTATTAATAAATTAATTTAAAAAATATATTTTAATTATTAATAAAGAAATTAGTAAATAAATTACTAATAAAAAATAAAAATAATAATTATAGAAAATATATAATTATATAAAAAAATATAAAATATATAATTATTTTATTATATAAAATTGTATTAAATATTTTTTTTATTTATTTATTGTTGTTATTTAATTTACTGGTTATATTTATAATTTACATATTTATTTAGACATTACAATTATTATTTACTTTTCTATTTATATTTGTAATTTTCTTAATTTATTTAATTTTTTTCCTATTTTTCTTATTATATTTATTTATTGTTTACGTATTTATTTATTTATATAGTTATTCAGTTAAAAATAATATTATTATTATAAACGAATGGCTTAGGATTATAAACAAAATTAAAATTTACAACGATTCCGAAAAAATATTTAATTACAGTTAAATTGTTAAGAACAATTTAATTATAGTTAATTATTAATTTGTTTTAAACAATTAAATTTAAACTAAATTAATATAATAAATATTGAATAATTAATTTAATATAAGTATAAATAATTAAAATAACAATTTAATTCTATTTAATTTTTAATTTGTTCTAAACAATTTATTAGATAAACAATTACATATAAACTAAATAAATATAATAAATATTGAATAATTAATTGAATATAAGTATGAATAATTAAAAAATAATTTAATTATAATATTTAATTTGTAATTTGTTTAAACACGTTTAAACAATTTATTAATTAATTAATTATTACAAATAATCGTAAATAATAATAATAATGAATAAATAAAAAATAAAAAAATATAATTATAAGTATTTAAACATAAATAATTGTAAATAATTAAAGAAAGCTATTTAACTATGTAGTTAATTTATTATTATTAATTATTAAATTATTTTAAACAAATTAATTTTATTTATAATAATTTACCAGGAATTATCGAAAGGAATAATTGAAAATGAAAAAAGAATTTTATAAATTTTAATTTTGTAGAAGCAAAATTCATAGGGATTGATATTGTATTATTGAAAAATTTTTTAATTTGTTTATTTTTATTTTTTTACTTTTTTTTAAAAGTAATAATATTTTTCGTCATGGGGAAATTATAGTTTTCTTTGAATTTTTTTTTTTTAGTAAATATTTCGTGTCCTATTGATATTTATTTAATTCCCGATAGGAGAGTGATTTATCCCAAGAAATAATGGGGTTGAAGGTGAAATGACAAGACGATTTACGAGAACGCCATTTACAAGCTAATGAGATTTTTATTATTTTTCTTTATGAAATAATTATGGAAATTAGATGCCACTGATATGTATATATTTGTCATTCATTCGATATTAGCGCATTCAAAATGCTTCTGATTGATTGCCAATTAATTTTCATCATTATCGTGTAAATTCAAAATTTAAATTAGAATTTTAATAATTTTATTACAATTTTAATTTTAATAATTAAATTTTACTAAACGTTCACATTGTATAATAAATAATTACATTTTGAAAGGAGTTACAATATTAAAGTATTTATTAAATAGATTATTTTAAACATAACTATATAATATTTTTAAAAAATTGTTTTTAAAATTATCTAATAATTTTAAAATTTAAAATTTAAAATTTAAAATTTAAAATTTAAAATTTAAAATTTAAAATTTAAAATTTAAAATTTAAAATTTAAAATTTAAAATTTAAAATTTAAAATTATCTAATAATTGAAAGTTTAAATATTTGAAATTTTATAAAATAATGGAAATTTGGTAGAATAATTGAAATTTGGTAAAATAATTGAAATTTTTATAAAATAATGGAAATTTGATTAAAATAATTGAAATTTCGAATAATTGAAAGTTTAAATATTTGAAATTTTATAAAATAATGGAAATTTGATAAAATAATTGAAATTTTATAAAATAATGGAAATTGGGTAAAATAATTGAAATTTTTATAAAATAATGGAAATTTGATTAAAATAATTGAAATTTCATAAAATAATGGAAATTTCAAATAATTAAAATTTTATAATATAATGAAACTTTCTAACAATTGAACATTCATATAATTGAAATTTAAAAATTAAATGAAATTTTATAAACTAATTGAAATTTTATAATATTATGGAAATTTCTAATAATTGAAAGTTTCATTTTTTGAAATTTTATAAAATAATGGAACTTTGATAAAATAATGGAAATTTGGTAGAATAATTGAAATTTGGTAAAATAATTGAAATTTTATAAAATAATGGAAATTGGGTAAAATAATTGAAATTTTTATAAAATAATGGAAATTTAATTAAAATAATTGAAATTCCGAATAATTGAAATTTCATAGAATAATGGAAATTTCAAATAATTAAAATTTTGTTATTATCTAAAATATTTCTAAATTCTATAAAATAAATTCAAAAATATATTGAATTTGTTTTATAATTTCATTTAGTTAGTTTTTTTTAATAATTGTATTTTCCTAAAATTCGATAAAAATAATTGAATTTTTTTGTAACCAATCTTTAATTTTATTTACTAAAAATAATTAAATTTCTATACTGACAACTAATTAAAATTTTTATAAAATTAAATAAATAATAATTCAATTTTCTAAAAGAATTTTATTAAAATTTTTGAAAACAATTGAATTTTCTAAAAGAATTTAAAACAAATTTTTTGAAAATAATTGATTTATATAATAAATTATGGAAAGTATAAAATAATAAAAAGTAACAATTGAAAATTTTTTTTTACCTTTTTTTCTATAATCAGTTAGTAGAATTATATTAGTAGCATAAACATTGTTGAAATACAATGTTTTTCTTATGTAGAATTTAGTATTATGGATTAATTTTTTTTTTTTTTGTATTAAAATGAAATTCAGCAATAAATTAAGATTTAATGTTGGCGTGAGAATGCGGAGAAATTGAATTTACTGTCAAAAGAATAGAATGAGCGCCAATTTTACTGTCGTGCATTTAATAGTGAATTAGGACCAAATAAAAATGAGGACATTTTGTGAGGGAGGAAAGGGGGGGGGTGGAGGGAGGGGGAAATAATATTTTGCTACATGCTAGATTTTGACAACGAATGTGGAACGATATCGGTTATTGATTGCAATACTAAATTCATCAAAGCATATCCAATCTATAAATATTTATAATTATATAAATATATATATATATCTTTATAATTTCAAATAATTAAAATTTTTTTATTAATTGAAATATTTTTAAATTATATAAAATAAATTCGAAAATGTATTGAATTTGTGTTATAATTTCATTTTGTTAGTTTTTTTTTAATAATTTAATTTTCCTAAAATTTTATTCAAAAGAATTCTGAAAAAAAAATTTAATTTAATTTTAGAACAATTACAGTTGCAATTTTTCGTAATAATGTAATTCCAAAAGGTTCTTCATTTTGACATTATTTGAAATTTTAATTCCTGTGGAATTATAAAATAGTTGTAAATTAAATAATTAATTAAAATTTAATAATAAATTTAATAATAATATAATAATATATAATAATATATATAAATATATATATATATATATATATATATATAATTATATATATAAATATAATAATAATATTATTAAAATTTAATATTATAATTATTATAATTTAATTTATAATAATTTAATAATTATTATATATATATATATATTAAATAATATGTATTTAATTATATTATTATAATATAATTAAATAATTCATTATAAAATGTACCAAAATAGAAACAAAAAATAATTATTACTCTTATAAATTTTTATTTTTTATTATAATTTTTATTCTGTTCCTTTTTGGCGCACTTTTAGAAATTTTTTTTTGGAAATTTTTTTCTTTGCTTATAAAGATACACATTATTGCTCTAGGGTAATAATAGACACTTTATTGACCCACTAACACCCTAAGACTTTTAATAAATTGTTGTAATAAAATCAAGTATAACGAGAAGTTATTTTATTTATTAGGGTCTCGTAATTAGTCTATAAGAGGGGAGAAAACTATTTTTTTTGTATTCCAAGAGAAAAAGAAAGAGAAAAAAAAGAAAGAAAAAATATAATGCGAAAATATTGCTTTGAAAGGAATTTAATTCCATTATAACGATATACAACTTTCTTTTTTCGAAAATTCAATAAATTCAATTTTTTGAAATGTTTATTTCCGGTTCGTGTTTAGAATTGTAAACACTTGTAACGACATCTGTTTTTATTTTTTGGAAATTAAGAATTAAGATAGGGAAAGGTAGAAAGTGTTTAGATTTGAAAACATGGACAAATAGTGACATCTAGTGTAGTTGATTTGAAAATTTATTTCACGAGACTGAAGATAAAGTAGATTATCGACTATTTTCTCTTATCATTTGATGGAAATTCATTTTTGAAATATAATTGAAGGAGAGATTTTAAAAAAAATTTATATTTTAAACAATTTCAATTTTTTCATCATTAAAAATTAATCGACAAATATAATTGGATTTTTGAAAATAAATTATTTTTTAAATTTACAAAACTTATTCCATTTTAATAATATTCAAGTAGTTGAAAGTTTGATAGAAATTATTGATTTAAATAAAAAAAATTCAGTTAGAATTTTAGAAAATAGGTGAAGTACAAAAGAAATAAATAAAATGAAATAAATTTAGGAGTAAATAAAATTGAAAATGATTTTTAAATTAAATTCTTTGAAAATTCAAGGGAAACAAAAGTTGCAAGAATTACAGTTGTAATTACAATAATAATTTTAATATTATTTGAAATTTTAATTCCTCTGGAAAAATAAATTTAGAATAAGTTTTGAAATTTTTCTAAAAAGTTCTGAAGTTTTGAATAATTGAATTTCAAAATTTCGAAAAAAATTTGTATCTTGAAAAAATGTAAATTATAAATAAATTAAAAGTTTTTAAAAATAATTCTATTTCTGAAAATAATTTTTTAAAATTGAAATAATTGCAAATTTTGTCGAATATTGATATTAATTTGACATTTTAATGAATTTTATTTGTTTACTTTTCAAAATTATTTTTTTAACAAAATCGTACCTAATTTTTGAAGAAATCTAATTAAAAATTTCGTCAATAATTGAATTGCCAAAAAGAATCTTTTATTATTGCGGGAAAATAATTTAAATTCCTTAGAAGATTTTTAATATTTAATAAAAATAATTGAATTTTTGTGATGGATTTCATAAAAATTTTTGGAAAATAATTGAATTCTTCTGGAGAATTGTATTAAAAAAAAAAAATTTTCAAAATATAATTATACGAAGAAATTCTGAAATTCTTATATTATTTTTGCACATAATTGAATTCTTTTAAATACTTTTCAAAACAATTGAATTCTTCTCAAGAAATTTCTTTAAATTTTCGAAAATAATTTAATTTTGTAGAGAAATGTTATAAAATATTTAAAAAAAATTAAATTCTCGGTTCGAAATTTATTTTTTAAATTCTTCAAAAGAAATGAATTTTTTAGAAGAATTTTTATTCAATATTTGAATTTTTGAGAAGAATTTTAGTTAAATTTGTAAAAAAATTCAATTCTTTCAGAAAAAGTTTAATATTTTCGACTTTTTGAGGAATTTAATTTGAATTTTATACTAAACATTATTGAATTCTTCTATAAAGGTTTTTAATTTTCAGAAAATAATTTAATCCTTTCAAGTTACGTTTGGAAAATAATTGAATTTATTCAAGAAAATTTTACTTCTTTTTGAGTAATTTTTAAAAAGAAATTTTTTTTAAATGTAACAATGACAAAGAAAATTTTTTTTTTTACTTTAAATATAAATGTAAAAAAAATATTTTCTATTATTTATTATATTAAATTTATTATTTATACAATTTTACACGCTAAACGTTCTTGTGAACTATTCAGTAAAGTGCAAATAAAAAATAATTTAAAAACAAAAAATTTCTCTAGAAATAATTAACTAATTATGTAAGAAAGATGAAAATTTACTTGCACTCTATGAGATGATAATCAATTGGAGGCGTTTGTTTTTCATTTTCTTCTTTATTTTTTTCATCATGACGTGGCGAAAATAAATAATTATAATTAGCTTTAGTTCGAAAATTGTTTAGCCAATCCTCAATTTCTTCATTAAATTTTGGTGAATTGAATTCATTTTTGCCTGCAATCGAGACAAGAAGCTCCAATGTGGTCCAAAAACTTACACAATGTGTCATCTTACCCCCTTTTTGAAGACAGAAATTTTTTTTTTTTTTTTTTTTTTTTTTTTTTTTTAATATTAATTTTTCTTCTTCTTTTGCGAAGAAAATAAAATCGTAATAGTTGGAATTATCTTCTCTTCTTGCAAATATAATAATATAAAATCGTCAATGGATTTTTTTTCTCCAATTTGCAAATATATTCTTTTCTTTTTTGTTCCCAAATAATTTTTTTAAATGAAGCCGTAAAAAAAATTCACAAATTGAAATTAATTTTTCTTTTTTCTTTTTCTTCTCTCTTCTATTAAAAAGGTGTTAACAATCGCTTTCATTAAAAAATCGTACCACTTCCGTTATTACTTGTGGTTTTGTAGGGAAAAATTGATTGATGAAATTTTTTTTTTTTTTTTTTTTTTTTTTTTTGAAATTAAAAAAGAAGATTTTATGGAGCGAGTGATGGAAAGAGAGGGAGAGAGAGAGAGAAAAACTACGAGGCTTACAAGTTGGAATTAGACGCACAGTATTAGAAACATAGTTGAACTCTGAAAACGCAAAGTTAAAATTCATTCGAGAGCCAGGAGGAGTTAGAAGTTAACTTTCTAGACAGGTAATTTGTAATAGTATGGAGAACCTTCAACCCCTCTTGGTTCATGTCATCCCCCTTCCTCTCCCCCCTGTAACACGCGATCATCATTTTTTTTTATCCCATGTGAATATATAAAAAGGAGAAGTTGCCACCTTTTGCAATAGGCTAATCGATAAATCTATAGAAACCAGATTGTCACTAATCATTTTTTTTTTTTTTTTTTTTTGCTAGAATTGTATATAAGGTCTATGGATTATTTCTTGTTAAGGTTTTAATAAATGAATTTTTTTTCTACAAAAAAGTGTCCATTTTACAAGAAAAAGTTCATTTTTATCATAAAAGTGCCATTTTTTTTACCAAATGAATCATTTTCATGAAACTAAGTTTCGAGAACATTTTTTTCTGGAGAAAAATTTATTTTATAACCCCAGAGATAAATATTACATATACCTAGTTTCCCAGAGTTTCACTTTTGCGAAAATAAACCCGTTTTTACAAAAAATGGCACTATTAATCACTAAAGTGCCATTTTGTAACTAAAATTATAATAATTTGGTATCAGGACTCATTTTTTGTTCTCAAGAACAAATTATTTTGGAACTCAGAGATGAATATTAAAGTGTTTGACAATACTTAATCGATTTTTGGAAATAAATCCTTTTTGTCCCGAAAAGAGGACATTTTATAAAAAAAGTACCATTTTCTAATAAAATTAAAGTTTCGGTGAAATTAAGTCTCGCGACCAGTTTCGTTTTCAACGCAAATTTTTTTCTTATAATTCAGTGCTAAATATTAAACAGTAGTCTAGTACGACGTCTTTTCAGAAATGAATTCCTTTTCAAAAAAAGTGCCATTTTCTAACTGACATAAATATTTGAATACAATTATATTCAAATATTAAGACAATTTTCTTTTCTGCCGGGAAAAATAATTTTATAATTCAGAGATATTTTAACAGTTTTTTTTAGTATTGTAGATTTTCGGAAATGAAACCTTATTCTTTTCCCAAAAAGTGACATTTTTTAGTAAAATTCATTTTTTGGCGAAATTAAGCTTTGGGGCCATTTTCTTTCCTCTAAGAAAAGTTAGGCTACAATTCAGAGATTAATGTTAAACAGTTTTCTTGTACTCTGGCTTTTTGAAAATGATCTCTTTTTTTGTTGCCCTTTTTATCATAAAAGTGCCATTTTTGGACCAAATAAATCATTTGGAAGAAATTAAGTTTCAAGATCATTTTATTTTTTTAAGAAAAAATTTGTTTTTTACAAAAAAAGTGCCTATTTTACGAAACAAGTTCATTTTTATAATAAAAGTGCCATTTTTGAACGAAATTAATCATTTTGATGAAATTGAGTTTTAAAACCATTTTTTTTTCTTGAGAAAAATTTATTTTATAACCTCAGAGATGAATATTAAATATACCTAGTTTCCCAGAGTTTCACTTTTTCGAAAATAAAACCGTTTTTACAAAAAATGGCACTATTAATCACCAAAGTGCCATTTTGTAGCTAAAATTATAATAATTTGGTATCAGGACTCATTTTTTGTTCTCAAGAACAAATTATTTTGTAACTAAGAGATGAATATTAAAGTTTTTGACAGTACTTAATCGATTTTTGGAAATAAATCCTTTTTGTCCCGAAAAGAGGACATTTTATAAAAAAAGTACCATTTTCTAATAAAATTAATGTTTCGGTGAAATTAAGCCAGTTTCTTTTTTCAACGAAAAAGTTTTTTTTTATAATTCAGTGATAAATATTAAACAGTATTCTAGTACTAAGTCTTTTCAGAAATGAATTCCTTTTCTAAAAAGTGCCATTTTCTGACTAAATTAAATATTTGAATAAAATTAAGTATCGAGACAATTTTCTATTCTGGGGGAAAAAATAATTTTATAATTCAGAGCCTTTTTTTAGTATATAAATATTTATTGAACCCTTTTTCCAAAAAGTGCCATTTTTTTTAGTAAAATTCTTTTTTTTTTAGTGAAAATAAACTTTGGGACCATTTTCTTTTCAAGTGAAAAAATTATTTTATAATTCAGAGATGCTAAACAGTTTTCCAAAAATTTTTTGTAAATGAACCATTTGTTCCCAAAAAGTGCCATTTTCAAACAAAATTAATAATTTGTTTTGATATTAAACTTTTTGACCATTTTCTTTTCCGAAGGAAAAATTATTTTTTAGTTAAAATTTCAAAAAATAAACAGTTACGATGAAAATTTAAATTGCTTTTTGGAAATGGACCCTTTTTTTACAAATAGTGCCATTTCCTAATAAAATTAATGTTTCGGTGAAATTAAGCTTTGGTTATTCTTTCGTCTAGGAAAAGTTAGTCTATAATTCGGAGATTAATGTTAAACAGTTTTCTTGTACTCTGGCTTTTTGAAAATGATCTCTTTTTTTGTTGCCCTTTTTATCATAAAAGTGCCATTTTTGGACTAAATGAATCATTTTGATATAAGTGAGTTTTAAAACCATTTTTTTTTCTTGTGAAAAATTTATTTTGTAACCTCAGATTTAATATTAAATATACCTAGTTTCCCAAAGTTTCACCTTTTCGAAAATAAACTCGTTTTTCTAAAAAAATGGCACTATTTATCACCAAAGTGCCATTTTGTAACTAAAATTATAATAATTTGGTATCAAGACCCATTTTCTTTTCTCAAGAAAAGTGAAACTTTCGTATAGTTCGGATGTGAACCCGATTTTCCAAAAAGTGCCATTTTTTTTAGTAAAATTCATTTTTTTTGTGAAATTATGCTTCAGACTATTTTCGTTTTTTTTTGGGAAAAATTATTTTTTAGTTATATATATTTATATTATTATATTTTTTAGTTTTTTATTAGTTATTTAATGAAAAAAAATTGTTTAAGTAGGTTAAATAATTTTTTTTTAGTGGATTAACAAAAAGACTATTTAAAAGTTTATTATTTTGTCATTTTTTGTAAGAGGAATAAATAAATAAAGAGTAAATTATTAAATGAATAGTAAATTAATAAATAAATAATAAATAAACTATTAAATAAAATAAATAACAAAAATAAATAAATAAAAATTATAAACATTACTCAGTGGAAGAATGGAAACAGTTTTTTTTTCGAAAATTTCTGTAATTAATAAATTTGGAAAAAAAGTTTTGAAAAAATTTGTTGTCGAAATATTAATTTTAAATAATTTTTTCTTCTTACTTTATTTACTTACGCATATTTTATTGGTTCCTTCTCCCACCATTTCAATGGTGTTTCATTTGGATCTGCCAAAGTATTTCTAATAATTTCCCGAATTTGAAAATCATTTTCCTCTTTCTTTTTTCTGTTTTTGGAATTTTTTCTAAATTTCACACTATTACCATTCTTCTCGTCTTTCTCGACAAGAATTTCAATTTTCTTTTCGGGAAATATTTTTTCTTCAACTTTGACTATTTTATTACTATTATTTTTTTTTGTTCTTGTTTTTTCATTATTTTTACTATCGCAATTCTTCTTCAATATCGATTTTTTCGTACTATTAATTTTTAAACCATTTTTTCGATTTGAGGTTGTTTTCAATTTTAATTTTTTTCTCATTTTTTAATTTCTTTTTTTTTCTTTTTGGAAAAAAAAATAAATTTGAAATTTAACGGATTTTTAAGTCTTAAGATTATTTTTTTGTAAATTTCGAAATTTTCTTTTTAAAACTTGAATTTTGTAAATTTTTGTTGCTATTTTGATTTTAACCTTATTTTTTAAAAGTGTTGACACTTAAAGAAAAAAAACAAAATCGCACTTTTCTAATTTGGAAAATTTGAAGGAAATTATTTCGAAAATTTCACTTTATTTGGAATTTAATTTAGAAATATTTTTTATAACATTTTATAATAAAATGTTCTTAATATGAAATTTACAGAAAGTTAAAAAAAAATTTAATATTATTCACTAAATACAACTATATAGAACAATTTAATAATGTAAATTATAAATTATTGTAAATTATAAATTATAAATTATAAATTTAAATTATTATACAATTATTATAAAATTAATTAATACAAAAAAATGTCTTTTTCAATGAATTTGCTATCAATACATTGTGATGAAAATTACATACAAAAAAAGTGCTGAAAAAAATTTCAAAAAAAAAAATTAAACTATTTTTAATTTTATTTTTATTGAAAACAGTTTTTAAATTTTTGTAACATTCACTCCGTTTCTTATCGAATCGACGGAAAACTTTCTATTTTTGAGAATAAATTTTTTCCACTCTGCACGATCTTTCGAATCGCCAGGACCCCATTCTTCAGATGGATTTGTGCCAATAATTAAATTTTCCTTCAATGATCCCTGTAAAATGGAAAGAAAAAAATTCACATAAATTTTTTTTTATTCGGTTTATTTCTTGAATATTTAAAATTAATTAATTAACTGAAATTAATTAACAAAAATTAACTAACTGACATTAATTAACAAAAATTAATTAACTGAATCTAATTAGCGAAAATTAATTAATATTAAATAAAATGAATTAAAATTCAAATAAATAAAAAATTCAATTTATTCGTAGAAATTGTAATAGAAAAATTTTTTTTGAAAAAAAAGCTGAACTTAATTTACCTTTGTGCTAAGAAGATAGTAAATCATATATCCTGGAATGCATATCATACTGACTAAACAGGAACACCAACCAATTCCAATTGCCCATTCGGGATAAATAATTGCATTGTAACTTACCCTCGTGTTAAAAATAATTGTCGTGACGAATATAAACTGAAGTAGGAAAAATTTTTTTTTTATTAATTTTGCTTTATTTATTCGTTTAATTATTTTTTTTTAAATAAAATTTATTTATTTTATTTATTTTTTTGTTTGAATTAGTAAAAATTACAATACTGATTTGAATGAATAAAAATTGGTAAAAATAACCAAAACACTTACAGATAAAATTGAGGGTGTAATATATTTCCAACAGAGGGGCCACCAAAAATGAAGTTTCTCTCCAATCATAAATTCCACATCTCTGACAAAATTTTCACAACCTATAAAATAGTAGTAATAATAATTTTTGAACTAAATTTCGAAAATGAATTTTTTTTTTACAAAAAAGTGACCATTTTACGAAAAAAAAGTTAATTTTTATCAAAAAAGTGCCATTTTTGAACTAAAAGAATCAGTTTAATGAAATTAAGTTTCAAAATCATGTTATTTTTTGAGAAAAAATGTATTTTTTACAAAAAAAGTGCCAATTTTATTTAAAAAAGTTCATTTTTATCATGAAAGTGCCATTTTTTTGACCAAATGAATCATTTTGATGAAATTAAGTTTCGAAATAATTTTTTTCTGGAGAAAAATTTATTTTATAACACCAGAGATGAATATTAAATATACCTAGTTTCCCAGAGTTTCACCTTTTCGAAAATAAACCCGTTTTTACAAAAAATGGCACTATTCATCACCAAAGTGCCATTTTGTAACTAAAATTCATAATTTGGTATCAAGACCCATTTTCTTTTCTCAAGAACAAATTATTTTGGAACTCAGAGATGAATATTAAAGAGTTTGATAATACTGTATCAATTTTTGGAAATAAATTCTTTTTTCCCGAAAAGAGGCCATTTTATAAAAAAAAGTACCATTTTCTAAGAAAATTAAAGTTTCGGTAAAATTAAGCCCGTTTCTTTTTTCAACGAAAAAGTTTTTTTTTTATAATTCAGTGATAAATATTAAACAGTATTCTAGTTCTACGTCTCTTCAGAAATGAATTCCTTTTCCAAAAAGTGCCATTTTCTAACTCAATTAAATATTTGAATAAAATTAAGCATCGAGACAATTTTCTTTTCTGTGGGGAAAAAATATTTTATAATTCAAAGAAATATTATTTTCTTATATTAATGTTAATTTAAACCTATTTTCCAAAAAGTGCCATTTTTTCAGTAAAATTCATTTTTTTCAGTGAAAATAAACTTTGGGGCCATTTTCTTTTCAAGTGAAAAAATTATTTTATAACTGAGAGATATTAAACGGTTTTTCAGTATTGTAGCTTTTCGGAAATGAAACAATTTTCTATTCCCAAAAAGTGCCATTTTCTAATAAAATTAATGTTTCGGTGAAATTAAGCCTCGGGACTATTTTCTTTTTTCAATGAAAAATTATTTTATAATTCAGAGATGAATATTAAACAGTTTTCTTGTACTCAGGTTTTTTGAAAATGTTCTCCTTTTTTGTTGCCTTTTTTTTTATAAAAAAGTGCCATTTTCTAATAAATCTAATGTTTCGATGAAATTAAGCTTAGGGGACATTTTTTTTAGAGGGTAAAATTATTTTATAATTCAGAGATGAAACGGTTGCCTTAATAAAAAATTTGGTTGGATTGCATTAAGAAAAAATGGCACTTTTTTTATATGCTTTTCAAAAATAATTCTTTTTATTAAAAAATTAAAAAAAATTATTAAAAAATTTTTTTTTTTTATTTTCAATATTGAGAATTTTCGAATTCAAGCTGGAATTTCAATATTGTTAATTGGAAATTTTTTTAGTAATAATTACCATAAGTCCATCCGACAATTAATACTTCGACGAAGCAAATTAACATAACGGATATAGAGGCTGCATACCAGTCGAATAATTGTAAAATGTACATTCCACCCTTAATGAAAATTCAATTAATTAACGTGTATCAGAAAAATACATTTAATAAAAATATTTGTACAAACAAATTTGGAAATCCAAGTTTATTAAAATTTTTCGCGAAACATTTTATGCAAGACATTTATAAATCCAAATTTACTAAAATTTTTATAAGAAAAAATAATTATAAACAGAAATTTATAATAATTTTTATAAGAACAATAATATAAATGAAAGTTTATAATAATTTTTATAAAACAAAATTATTACTAATGGAATTTTGTAATAATTTTTATTAAAAAAATTATAAATAAAAATTGATAATAATTTTTATTAAAAAAAAATTATAAATGAAAATTTATAATAATTTTTATCAACAAAAAAAATTATAAATGATAATTTAGAATAATTTTATCGAAAAAAAATTTTAAATGAAAATTTATAATAATTTTTATCAAATATTGATAAACGTATTTTAAAAAAAAAATTCATTAAAAACTAGATAAATATTCTTATAAACGAGAAAACATTAAAAAATTTATAAACTAAATTTTGTTTTAACAAAAAAATTTTTAATTAGAAATATTTAATTATTTATTTCTCTATACTTACATTAGTAACAAAAATAATTGATCCCAAAAACATGATAAATATCGAAACTGCAGTCACTCGATGCTTATGATTTCTCAATTTTGGATAGGCGTCAGTTACACTAGAAATAATGGCCTCTATTTGTACAAACTGTAAAAAAGACTATCTTTGAAAAAACATTTTTCTGATTCATAAAGAAAATAGTTTTAAAAAATAAAAATTGTTCAATTATTTTCCATTTTTTTTACCTATATTAAAAAAAAAAAAAAAAAAAAATGTATTAAAATTTCAAAATAAAAAAATTTAGTTTAAAATTCTTACGCAACTGTCCATTCCCAGTAAGTAAAGCATAAAAAAGAATAAAATTGCCCACAGTTGAGGAAAGGGAAGCATTGTTATTGCCTCTGGATATGTCACAAATGCCAGTCCAGGACCTTTTTTGTTAAACAAAAAATTATTTTTGTTAAGTTAAAAAATAGTTTAAAAAATTTTTTTAAACACTGACTGTGTTTAAAAATTATATATTTAATGTTAATATTTTATTAATTAGCAATTAATATCTTACTAATTAGTATTTGCATTTTATTAATTAATATTAATATTTTATTAGTTACTATCAATATTTTATCAAATTTCAATTTTATTAAATTTAATATTGATATTTAAAAAATATTCTCTATATTATTATAAAATAATTTAACAATATTTTCTTCTTCATTTGTTTCAGATTCTCATTCGAGATTTTTAAAAAATGGTTTTATTTTCGTGTTATTTTCTATTAAAAAAATTACATTAGATTGATTTCATTCTTTACTATTAAAAAAATTAAAATTAGAAATGATATTCATGAGAAAAACTTACTTTTAATATCTAAAGTTCAATTTTTTTCATTCATAATTGTTTCTATAAAAAAATCTATAAAAACTTTTTTTCAAATTCAAATTTCGCGCTTAATTTTTTAAGATAAGCAACAGTGGCGCCTTTTATGTCTACTTTACCGACCTTACATAAAATTAATTAATTTATTTCATTTTTTTTAAATATTGAAAGTCAAAATTATAGTATATTGAAAGAAAATTAACATTTTAATGAAAATTTTGAAAATTAAAATTTGTTTAATGAAAATTTTTTAATATTAGAAAAGAAAAAGATAAATTCCTTACCGCCAGTTGCAACACTTGAAACCGGAAGTCCCGTTTTGTAGGACATAAAGCCCAGAATTGAAAATACTACGAATCCAGCAAAAATACTTGTCCCACAATTTAAAATCGGTACAAAGATGGAGTCCCTAAATATTTATTTATGCAGATTTTTAATAATATTAATTAAATTGAAGAAAATTATCAAAAAAAATATATATATATATATTTGGTTGAAATAACTGATTATTTGTCTATTATTGAAAAAGTATTTACTTGAATCAAAGAAATATTTCCTTAAATCAAGTATTTACTTCATTTAAATAAAAATGTACTTAAATAAAATATTTACTTGGAACAAATAAATATTTTCCTTGAATTAAATAAATATTAACTTGAGTCAAATAGATATTTACTTGAATGAACTAAATATTTTCTTGTATCAAAGAAACATTTGCTTGGATAAAATAATTTTTTTTCCACTTTACCAAAAACAGTAATTGACAGTAATAATATATCAATTTAATTATTTTTCTTTCAAAAGAAATAATTTAATAGTTCATAATTTTTTTTAACAATTAATAATATTTAATAAGTATTTTTTTAAAAAACAATTTAAAAATAAAAAAAAATAGAAAATCTCTTAACAATATTGATGAAAATAATGCAGAATTGAAAAAAGAAATATTTTTTAATAGTTATTTAGAAACTAAAATTATAAAATAATAAGAGTTTATAGAAAAATTAGTCACATACATTCGATTGTTGTTCTTGAAAGGATTGTAACTTGCCATATTAACAATTCCACCCCATCCAGGACCGAGTGAGAAGAATATTTGTATCGCCGCATCGGCCCAAACCTGAAATTTATATTTTTCAAATTTTTAAAACTTAATTTTTTCAAAATTTTGTTAATTTTTTATTCTAGAAGCAAAAAAAATTTTCAAATTTTTAAAACTTAATTTTTTCAAAATTTTGTTAATTTTTTATTCTAGAAGCAAAAAAAAATTGAAGTTAATAATTTTATTAACAAATAATTAATTATAGTAGTAGAATAATAATAATGGATTAATTTGGCGAATTTTGTTTTTTTTTAGAGAGAAATAATAGGGAAAAAATAAAATTTCCCTTGGGTGAGAATCGAACCCGCGCCACTTGATTCGAAGCCAAGTACGTTGTCCCTAGGCTACTGTCACCACCAACTGTTATTTTCCATTTTGTCAAAATTTTTACCATTTTCATTTGTTTTTTCGCCTAGGAACAATGATTTTTTTCGCTCTCTTTTAATTTAATTTTAATTATTCAATTTTTTGAATTTAATTTTAGTTATTTAATTTTTTCTTCCATTATTTTAATTACAATACCTTAAGATTAGTCAATTGAGACCATTCGGGAGAAATGTAGAATAAAATTCCGTCCATCGCTCCGGGTAATGTTATTCCACGAATTAGGAGAATAAAGAGAATAACAAAGGGAAATGTTGCAGTAAAATAAACAACCTGAAAATATATTTTTTGTTTTGGTATTTTTAATTTAATTTTTAATTTTTTTTAAATAATAATTATAATAATTAAAAAAAACAAATTGTCAATGAAAGTAAAATAGTTTTTTTTCACCTTGCCGACAGTTTTCACGCCATTACAAATGCATAGATAAACAATAATCCAGGATATTAAATTACAGACGAAAACTGGCCACACAATACCTCCAATTTCATTGATTCCACTCGATATCTGTAGAATTTCGTTACTAAAATTAAAAAAAAATCATTTTTATTATTAAAAAAAGTTTATGCGGTTGCAAAACGAATTTGAAAATTAAAAAAAAACATTTTTTTAATTTAAAAAGTTTTAATAATGCTTACAATTTTTTAATTTAAAAAGTTTTAATAATGCTTACAATTTTTTAATTTAAAAAGTTTTAATAATGCTTACAATTTTTTAATTTAAAAAGTTTTAATAATTAAAAATAATTATAAATTCAAAAAAATTGGACAATTATTTAACGAGTTTTAATTGAATAAAAATTATTAAAAAAAATTTAAATATAAAACAAAAATTGAAAAAATTAAAAATAATTCTTTTAATTGTAAATTTTAATAATATAAACAATTTTTTAATTAAAACAATTTTAATAATTAAAAAATATCTATAAATTCAAGAAATTTGGACAATTAATCGACAAGTTTTAATTGAAAAAAGTTTTAATAAGTTTTTAATTGATAAGTTTTAATTTAAAAAAAGTATTATTTTAAAAATACCTAAAAACAATTATTTAATTAAAAAATGTTTATATCTAAGAAACATTTATTAATTTAGAAAATTTTGACAATTTATCAAGGAGATTTATTAAAAAAAATGTTAATGAATAAAAGACAAATTTTATTAAAAAAATTTTTGTTAATTAAAATATTAAATAATAATAAATTTCTTTTCTAAATTTTAATAATAAACAAAAGAGTTTAATCACAAATGTTAATTAAATTAAAAAAGAATTTTTATAAGTGCTCTTAATAGACATGACGTATATAGATTTTCAATCTAAAACAATTTTCTTTTAATAGTTAAAAAAATTGTAATGATTAAAAAATGTTAATTAAACAAATTTTGTTAAATAATTGAAAAGTTCTAATAACTTAAAAAAATTGTTTGGATTAAAACAAATTTGTTAAATAATTGAAAAGTTTTAAAAACTTAAAAAAATTTTTGTTAACAATTTTTTGTTAAAATATTTTAATAATTAAACTTACTGGAAAAATTCATCGGCAGGTGTTTTTGCTTTAAAATTTCCTATTTGACTAGTTGCGTTCCTGTGAACTTGAATATCACCGCCCAGCTAAAAAAAATTACAACTATTTTTTAATTTTTAATATAAACAAATTTTTAAACATATTTGAAAACTGTTTTTTTTGTCTTTAAAAAAAAACGGTTTTTCAGATATATTTTTAAATTTATTTAAAAATTTATTTAAAAATTACAAAAAAATTCTTTTATTTGAAATTTTTTTTTTAAATTTAGTTAAAAGTTTAAAAAAATTTTTTTCTATTTAAACATTAGTATTTTAAAATTTAATTAAAAGTTTAAAAAAATATTTTTCCATTTAAAAATTTGTATTTAAAAATTTTTTAAGTTAATGGAAGAAAACAAATTTTTTTATAAACTACTTTTTTAACTAAGAAAACAATAATAATAGAAGAAATAATAATAATGTAATATTTAAAATTTTTTAATTTAATGAAAAAAAAAAATTTCTGTAAACTACTTTTTAACAAAGAAAACAATAATAACAGAAATAATAATGTAATAGTAAAATAATAATATTTAATAATAAGAATAATAATAATAATAAAATAATATTAAATTCTTAATAAAATAATATTGAAATAAGAATAAAATTGTAATTAAATTATAATCAAATAATAATAAAATAATAAACTTATAATAAAATAATAATAATAATAAACAAACTTTTAGACAGTTTTCACTATTCCACGGATGGTCACAATCACTCCATGGTAATTTATTTTTAATTGACATTGCCATAAATAATAGTGGATAGGCAATTATCACATTATAGTACATTGTGCAAATTAAATTTACTATAACAATTGCAAAACCTGCCCCTGTAATAAAAAAAAAATTATATATTTGTGTAAAATATTTTATATTTTTGTAAAAATACTTTTTTTTTGTTTAACAAAAACGGGGTAGAATGTCACTCTCTGATATTTAAAAATTTTAGCCCCTCCTTGGCCGGAAAATTTTTAAATAATTACTATAAAAAAAATTATTTAAATTTGTTTAAATAATTAAAAATTTTAATTTATTTTAAAAAGAGAAACATATGAAAATGTTGGTTTCTAATATTGAAAAACTTAATGAATGAAAATAAAAAAAAAAGAAATTAATAAATTAATTAAAATGAAATGAAAGGAAAATGAATTAATGAATTTAAAGAAAAAGAAAACGAAAAAGAGTAAATGAATTAAAATGAAAATAAAAAACTGACAATAAATAAAAGAAAATTCAAAATATAAAAACCTTTAAAAATGGGACTCATTCGAAAAAGTGTTATACAACCGGTACTGCCAAATTGTCCCATTGATGATTCCATAAAAAATAATGGAATGCCACAAAAAAATAGCATCAATAAATATGGTACTAGAAAAGCTCCTGAAATTGAAAGAAAAATTAAAAACAGAAAAAAAAACAATTAATAAATGTGTTTAATTTTTTGTTAAAAAATAATAATAGAATTAAAAAATATTCTCCTAATAAAATAATGTTTTATCTTTTTTTCTCAAAAATAAATAAATAAATAAATAAATATTATTAGAAATAAAGGAAATTACCTCCTCCATTTCTATAACACAAATATGGAAATCTCCAGACATTTCCTATTCCAATTGCATATCCGGCACACGACAATAAAAATTCCGTTTTACTAGCCCAATTTCCTCTCTCGGGCTCGAAATTTGTTTCATCCTTTATCTTCTTGTCGATTAATAAATTAATCTTTGTCGTTTCGTTGCAGTGATAATTTTCACTTGAAATTTCCTCATCTTGACATTCGTTCTTCATTTTTTAAATATGCCTGCAATCAAAATTTGCATATCAGAAAAAAGGGGTGACAATTTTTTTTTTTTTAATAAATAAGAAAAATAATGACAATTTTTAGTAGGTAGGTGACAATTTTTTTTAATAAAAAATAAGAAAAATAATGACAATTTTTTTTTAATAACAAATAAGAAAAAAAATGATAAAAATAAGAATAGTAATAAAAAAATAATAATAAAAATAAGAATAGTAATAAAAAAAATAATAATATAAATAATAATAATAATAATAATAAATAATAATAATATTAAAAAGTGGGGTAATGTTTACTGAAAAATGCTATTTAACTTTACGTTATGGTATGGTAAAATTTACATTAATTTTGGTTAAAACTTTCTAGTCATCAGTATAGTAAAATTTACTTTCTATTTTTGGAGATAAATATTACAAAATTTAAAAGTTTTTGCTATGGTAAAATTTACTGTCATTTTTAAAAATTTAATTTAAACTTAACATTCCTTACTTGGCAGTATGGTAAAATTTACTCTATTTTCTTATGAGATAATTTAAAATTTCTAAAACATTTAGTTACCGGTATGGTAAAAATTACTTTACATTTTTTTTAAGATAAAAGTTTATGTAAAATTATTTAAATAACCTTTAGTTTTTAGATAATTTACTAAAAACGTTATTTGTCAGTATGGTAAAATTTACTTTACTATTTTTTTTTGAAATTTGAAATTAAAAAATTCCTTACTTGTCAGTGGCGTAAAATTTAATGTATTTTCCTAAGAGAATACTTTAAAAAGTAACTGAAATCTTTACTTGGCAGTATGGTAAAATTTAGTTTAATTTTTTTTTGCATATAATTTGAAATTAAACAATTCTTTATTTGTCAGTATGGTAAAATTTACTTATTTATTTATTTTTTTGAAGTAATTTAATTTAAAATTACTAAATTCTTTACTTGGCAGTATGGTAAATTTTACTCTACCATCTTAAGAGATAATTAATTAAATTAAATTAAAATAAAAATAAATTAATAATAATATATATATTATTATTATTATTATTATTATTATTTTAATATACTATATTTTTATTATTTAATTAAATTTAATTAATTAAAATTACTAAAATTTGTACTTTTGCCAGTATATGTGGAAAATGAAGTGAAATTAATTTTTGTTTCAAAATATTGCTCGGATATTTTGTTTTGGAATTATTTTTGAAAAAAAATTTACTTATCAATGTAATCTTTTACTATCTTACATTTATCTCATTGGTTACTTCACCTGCAGTTTGCATAATATTTGTTAAGTTCATATAAAGGGACGGTTACTGTGATTGTAAGGAAGTAGGTTATATATGACGAATTGTCAGAGTAATTTCCATTTCAACACATATTTTTTTCTCTCTCTCTCTCTCTCAATCGTCATAAAAGTTACTAAACATTAAATTTCTGGCGCCAAAAAAATAAATATTAACATTTATCCCCTTTTTGGACAAATTAAAGGAAAAATTTCCTTACTTATCAAATTTAAAGTAAAATTAAATTAATGAATGAAAGTTAATTAAGAAGAAAACATATTTTTGAATAATAATGATAATAAAAATGAATAAAAATAAAAAGAAGTAAAAATAAAATTTAAAAAAAATGAGAATGATTATGAAAATAAAAATAAAATAATAATAATAATAATAAAAAAATAATCTTACTTCTTTTGTTTAATTAAAAATTGCAATATTGTAGTACAGTAAAATTTACCATACTGATGTGTAATATTTCTCTATATTAATAAAAGTAAAGTTTACTCAACTAGGATTAAAAATAAATTTAAATTATTAAAAAAAAAATAAAAGACAGTTGAAAAGGGAATTTATTTTTGAATAATTATAATTATCAAACTTAGGTATTTTTTACATTTCCTTTATTGTTATTAAAAACTATTAGAAAGTACAGTAAATTTTACCATAATGATGTGTGAAAATTTCATTATATTGTTAAAAGTAAAGTTTACGATCCAAGAAAGTATATGAATTGAACAGAAAAAATGTAGACTGTCACAAAGATAATTTAAACAGAAATATAAATAAATAAATTCATCTCTAAAATAATACAACTAAAAAATTTTTAATATTTTAATTAATTTTAATTTAAATAATTTAAATATCTAATAGAATAAACGTAATTTATTAATAATTGAAAATTACTGTACATTATAATTATTATAATTTTTACAGTACAATTATTATAAAAATTATAAAAAAATATTAATAAAATATTAAACAAATTAACTAATTAATAATCAATTTCCATTACAATGAAATGAATAAATTTATTATTTTATTTATTAATTAATTTACCAAAATAATAAATTAATTGATTTTAGTTGATTATTTATAATAATAATAATAATAATAATAATAATAATAATAATAATAATAATAATAATAATAATAATAGTAATAATAATAAAAATAATAGTAATAATAATATTATTAATAAAAAAAATAATAATTGTTTTTTAATAACAATAAATAGTAAATAAAAAATATCAATAAAACATTGTTGATAATATAAACTATTATTTGTTTAATTTGCTAGTAAAATTCACTGATTTTTAAATTTTTATACTGAAAAAAATTTAGATTTATTGTGTTATTTATTGTTTATTGTGTTAGATATTTTTAAAAATAAATATTTAAATTTTTTTAGTTGTGTTATTTGAGTCAAATAATTGTTTTAAAAATATTTTTTACCTTAAATAATAAATAATTGTTCTTACCTTTGTCGTTTGTTTATTCAAAAAAATGTCAAAACACTTGGAATTTTTTATTTAAACAATTTTCAATCACACAAAATCTTCCATAGTTTTTTTTTTTTGCTTTTTCCTTTGCTCGATGTGATTTAGGAAAATGTTAATAATTTTTTTTCACTAACTTCATTAGACATGGAAAAAAGTTTAATTTATTTATTGTTTTATTTATTTATTGAATGATGAATTTCTCTTAAATAAATAAAATATTTTTATGTTTTGTTTACGTATATTTATTTATTTATTTTTTTTTGATGTCACAAACCGATTTTAATATTGGTCATCAGAATCTTAGTGGACCATTTGAATGACAGTTCTCAACTGCCCTCCATAATACACACATCATGTAATCACTAAGCTGACGAGAGGTAACAATATATAAATAGAATAACGTGATTGCAAGTGATTATGATGATAGGTTAAATTTCGACTCATCCCAATATATAAAGGGATGCACCTTTTTAGTCGCACTTTTAAGAACACACATCATTATTTTTTATTGTTTGAGAAAGGAAAATTATTATCTCCTTAAAATATAATTCATATTCATTTAGTGCATTTAGAAACCCCATCGAATGATAAATTGTAAATATAAACATTATAAGTGTTTCGAAAAAAAATACTTTTATAATTCTTTCATTTCTGTTATTAGATACTGTGTAAATTTTATTTTTTATAAATAACATTTATATATATATATATATATATATATATATATATTTGTCGAAAATAGTTGTTTTATTTATTTTTTTTATTTTTTTTATTTTATTTATTTACATAATTTTAATTGAAAAGTAAAAAACAGTATAAATTCTTAATATAATTTTTTTATTATTATATTTATTTACATTTTATTATTGTAATTTTTATTATTTATTTAAATTTTATATTCACAAGAATTTGGCAAAATTTCAATTATATAAAAATGTTTAAAAAATTAGTTTTTAAATTATTTTTATTTATTTCTTTACTTATTATTATTGTTTTAAATTTTATTTAAAAATCTGTTGAAAAATTTTATTTTTTGTAAAATTTATGTCAAAATTTTTATTAATGTTAGAATATGGGGCTTATTTTCTAACTGACATTTGATAAAGAAATTTTACTCGTTTATCAATTGAGAAAAAAGCTTCTCAGCTCGTCGAATAAAATTTAAGAAAGTAGAAAATTTCTACCTTATCAAAGAAGAATAGATTGTTTTATCACATGAGAATGAAATATTGATTTCCTCCATTACAAGCTTCCTGAATTGTACGCAATTTTTACCTCTAAAAACTTAAATCAATAAATCATTAATTATAAAATTTATAAACTCTAAATGAATTGTTAATTTATAAATTATAAACTTATAAATATTGCAGATTGTAAATTTATAAATATTGTAAATTCTAAATTCATAAGTTGTGAATTCATCTAATTTATAATTTTGAATTCATAATTTGTAGTTTTACAAATATTACGAATTACACATGATAATTATAAAGTTGGTATTTAAAATAAAAGTATAGAAAAATAATTACAGAAATAAAAAAATTACTTAAATTTAGTTATACTTGTTGAATTTGTCAAATGTGTTTTTGAAAAATATTTTAAAATAATCCTGTTTTTGTATAATGCTAATAATATATAATAATATATAATTTATTTATCATAAAATTTTAGTTTATTTATAATAATTATAATTTTTTTATTAAAAAAATTTGTGAATTTTGTTAGTAACGAAAGACTTCCCTTAATTAAATTCAAATTTTAAATAATGCAAAGAAAGGATTAGTAGGTAAAAAATTTTAAAAGAATTTTTAAATTAATTTTTTAAATACAAAAAGTTTTTTGAAAGTTTTTGTTTTACTACAAAAATTGAAACAGTTGCAAAAGTCCCAGAATTTAAATTCAAATAATTATTCAGATACTTTTGAAAAAAAATTGTATACTATATGTTGTACGATTAGTCTCAAAACATTTTAATCTCAGGATCAAAACGAATTATTATTTTGCGTAATACCTTGTTAAAAAGCGATAAACGATGAGTGGGATTGTCTTCGTTTAAGTAGCTTTATCAGTAATTCTACTCAAAAATAAATTCATTCTCTCCCCCCCAAAAAAAGAAAGCAGAAAGTAGAATTTATATTTTATTAATAGAAGAAAATCCGAAAACTATTAAAAAAATTAAAATATTAAGAGTCATTATAACGAAGTTTACTAATTGTTAAATGAATAAATAATTTTTTTTAAAATTTAATTCAATTTTGTTTAAAGATTTTAATAAATTATGTTTAAAGATTTAAATAAATTTTGTTTAAAGATTTAAATAAATTTTGTTTGAAGATTAAAATAAATTATGTTTAAAGATTTAAATAAATTTTGTTTAAAGATTTAAATAAATTTTACTGTGAAAAAATATTTCTTCAAAATATGCACAAAAAGACGTGGACTGTCCTCTTAAATAAATAAATTATAATAATAACTTTGGAGTTAAGAAAAAGAAAGGGAAAAAAAATAATTAAATTTTTAAAAGGTATACATAAATAAGGTGGTGCGGAAAGTACATAGAATTGGTTTCAGCCTTGCTCGAGAACCGATCATATGGCTGATAAACGTGTGAACAGTTCGGATTGCTCCTCAATAATTCATACGAAACGCGACACAAACTATCAACTGCGGTGTCCGCATTCTGAAACTGACCATCGAGTTTCTGAAACCGCACATTGTTTCACACTTTGATGTTACTTATTATTTTTTTGTTCCTCTATTTTTCTTTTTTTTTGTTCTACACGCAAAGATTCGCATTTATTTTCCCAAAAAAAAAAAAAAAAATTATTAGAGTCACAGCTTGCTATTCTATGTCTAATAACCTTGGAAAAATGTGGATAATAAAAGTATTCATTTAACATGCGAAAAACTCGTTGTGGTCCTACGTGTTCATACATTTCGTGAGTTTCATCTATTAAGTCATTAACTAAACTTTTAGTTAAACATAATTTTTTTATTATCTCCCGCAATAAAATATAATAAATTTTTATCAATCGAACAACATTTTGTTTTACCCGTTTTAACATCTGCAATTTTCTGTTTTAAAATCGAATCTAATTCCTGTTCAATTTGAATATTTTTAAATTTATTTCGCAATTGAGAAGACGGTTTTTAGAAAAATTGTAATAATAAATTTATCTTCGACTGATCGAATAAGATTCCACTTTCCCCTCCTCGAAAAATTCTTCACATCCCTAATAGTTATCTCATCAGTAGCAATTCTTTCACAATGCCAATAACCAAAAAGAAAAATCTGAGGGAGAAAAAAGCCAAATCGTAAAAACTAGATTTTCACAGTTCTCAATCTGATGATGTGGGGGGTATTAGGCGAACAAGTATCAAAGAGTATTAGGAGAGTCTTTACCGAAGAGAAAACAAGATCAAGATAGTGTCTTTAAAAAAAAAGAAGTCCAAGAGTCAAAAAGCCAAAAGCGATAAAAATCCTATTGAGCCAATTGCCGAACATTTTCACATCGTGATTGTGTCCATTGCAGAGTGAGAAATGGTAACAGAATAGAGATTGAAGAGGGGAATGGAAAGGGTGATTTTTTCCAAGTTAAAGAAATATTATCCCTGGCGTTTTATCCAGATTAGATCAGAAGAGACAATTCACCAAGTTGTGGCGAACACAGGACAGGCGTGGCGAACGTTTGGAAAATCTCCGGGCTCATTGAGTTGCACACATAAAAAAAAGTACCCCAAAAAAAAGAGGGAACCTTGATAGGTTAGCTGAGGGGGTGAAAACCGAATGCTCTCCGCTCTATTTGAGAGAGAGAAAGGGAGGAAAAAGTCAACTAGTAAAAATCGACAGTCGTAGTGAATCTAGATAAGTGGGAGTTACCATTCTGAAAAGAGGTGGGGTATTAGGTGAAATAGTATGAATCGATGATAAAAAAAGAAAGAAAGAGGGGAAGCTGACTTGAAATCCTTAAAAAGTCACAAGATGAGGAGAAAAAGTACAGAAAAAAAACACTCGGGTGCAGTTTCTTTTTTCGAAGCTTCTACTTCTGTACGACTTGCTGACGTTGGGACCATTATTTGTCGGATGTTACGCCTGTTACTAAAGGTCGCTTGGAATACGTTAAGATCCGAGAAGGAGATGTCGATTGAAGCCGCAAATGGCTTTTCGAGATCGAGCTCCAAAAGGAACAACTCCGACAATCGTAACCAGATCGAAAAGGGGATTTTCTTGTGTTTTTTCTCCTCTGTTAGTCATTCGTGTGAGAAATTGAGTCAATTTGCAAAGTTTATTCCAAAAGGGATATAAGGAAGAAAGAAATATTTTAATGAACTGTTAACATTACTTTCTAGTTTAATAATCTTTTTGGTTTTTTTTATTTCAGTCACTGAGAAGGCCACAATCACTGCAGCAGTGGGACAACTTTTTTTTGGACACTCGGGAGATGGCGAATAACTTTTTTAAAAAACAATATTTTTCTTTAAAAAAATTACGAATTGATGTTGTTGGATCACAAACTTGCTGCCTATTGTATTTTTAAAGGACATGTGTACAGAAAATTACCTGCTTTTTGGCCAAGAGTGGCCCCCCCTTTCATCTAGTTGTAACTCGTGAAATACTTCCGATATCAAAATATCCTTGTGGTCACTTATTCTCAAGACCATAAAGATGATTTTTAAGCAAAAAAAATTGATTTTTTCATCGTTGAGAAGGAGAACCTGGCATTAAAGGAATCTTTGTCTGAACGTCTTCGTTTTTCTTTATAATTATTAAAAAAAACGTTTGGGTTAGCGTGGACAATTTAGAAAAGGAATTTCTCCGAATATTCAAACGATAGATAACAAAGGGGACAATTATATCAATATACGTGTATATGTTTATAAAGATCTGATATGGGGGAAAAGCGTGAAGTTATCTGTTAGTTATATTATAAAGCGCTTCACGCTTGAAGCGAAAGGACGTGTATAGACAGCAAAACTGTCTACTAACGAGCGACAGACGATATCGTTCATCTTTTGTCCCGCTTTAATTATGCTCCACTAATTATGCCTAGCCAGTAATTACTATCATGTTACCGGAGACTGCTGCCCAAGGGGATACATCTCGTGATAATAATGGGCGGCTTGTTCTGCCAGATCCCATTCTATTTTAATGCGCACACGCATTCAAAATTATTTTTTTCAACAATATTTATAAACGCAACTATTTGTAAATAGGGTAAATAAGCTTTCAGTAAAAGTAAATTTTGGATAATAATTTTTTTAGTTAGGTATGCTTTTTCAGCCTTTTGTGACTGTTGTGATCAATATAGGGACCAGTAAAATTTTTTAATTACGTTGGACAATGAGGCTCCAGTTTTCTTTTGAATGAAAAATAAAATTTTGGGATGCCAAAAACTATCGGCGAAATTTATAAACTTTTTTCAAAAACTCCACCAATTTGTTGCAATTCAATATTTTTTTACATACAAGGGTAATTGTACGGCAAATATCTTCTAGTTAAATAATCTTTTTGGTTTTTTTGATTTCAGTCACTGAGAAGGCCGCAATCACTGCAGCAGTGGGACAACTTTTTTTGTTGGACACTCGGTAGATGGCGAATAACTTTTTAAAAAAACATTTTTCTTTACTAAAAATTACCGTTCCTTCAAGCTGTTACGTCAAAACAAGAAACCTTTATAAATATACCTAACGTTCTTCGTTTTAAATTAGTTTCATAAATGAATCTAATTTGGGATGAGGATAAGTCAATGAGCCTACTAAATGTTGTGAGAGAATAATTTATTTAAAAACCAACAAGAAAGAAAAGAGTTGACAAAAATACAATGAGTACAAAATTATGGATCTTACTTAAAGAATAACGATTACTTGTGGTGTGATGATTATCTTGTAATCCAATCTTGAGTGATGATGAGCACTAGACGAAAAGGGACCGCCTAATGGTTGTTCTTAATGGTGGAGTATTTATGCTGGTGTTTACACTAATGAGATAGTGTATTGTATTCCGAAAAATATCTGCTAGTCCCAGACAGTTGTCGCCTCTTAAGCAAATTTCGATGTTTCGAAATTTGGAATGTGATTCTTCAATATTAGAGTTTTGTAGACACTCGAAAGAATTTCCAAATTTATATTTTTGGAAATTGATAAAAGTTATATTTCGAAGATCGATGAATGGAGTGTTGATTTGAAACTGATTTCAAATTAATACTTGGGGAATCATTCACTTGTAATGAAGTATGTTTAAATTAATACTTGGAGTACACTTTTAAATAATGTTCAAAGGTATACTGGGAGACTTCTCACTTTTTTAATAATGTTTAAAGGTTTACTGAGAGTTCACTTTTGAATAATGTTTAAGGGTATACTGGGAGACTGTTCACTTGTTGACGATTAGATGAATACTGTTGATTTCCAAAAATTACTCTCTGATCTCTGCTTAATTTGTCTCTCTTTTTATACGAAACTGTTCCATTTTTTAGAGTCATACACGTGTCGATTTTACATACATTGAGAGTGGAAGAGCAAGGTAACTATGAACACCTGTGCACTTTTTACTTGCGGCTGTGGACTTATCTTTTCTCTCTTTCTAATTTTTGTGTCTCTGCAAAATAGTGGTGGGGATGATCATAGCCTGTTTACTTTTTCGATGCTGCTGTGGACTAATCTTTTCTCTCTTTCTAATTTTTATGTCTCTTCAAAAAGATAAAAAATTATCTTATCTATTTTATAAAGATAAAAAATACTAAAAGTTAAAAAATACGTATTAGAAAATTTTTTGATTTTCATTTCTTTCTGTTATATTTAATTGAAAACATTTATTTTTTTCTTCATACACTATCAAGTTGATAATGAAGTATAAATCTTTGAATAAAATAAATTGAAATTGCACGGTACATATCCTTGAAACATTTAAGGGGTTTGGGGGACGTTGTGGGTGGTACACAATAGTCTATATATATGTATATATATGTGTGTGTGTGTGGAAAGCTAGGGTAATTTATTATGGGGTGTACATTCCCTACTAAATAAGGGTGGCCCGAATCAGCCTTCCGTAGTCCGCGAATTGTTTGCTGCCCCTCCCCCCTCTTCTCTCTTCAATCTCGTTTCACTGACTTTCCTCATTTATTCCCCCTCTCTCTTTGCAAAATCGTTCCACAGGAACATTTGGAAAGAGTACAACTGAGAGAGAGAGAGAGAGAGAAACGACAAAATGCATTCTCTCTCTCTCTCTCCTTCTCATTCTCTCTCTTTAATGTTATTCGGGGATTTGGATTAAACCGTGTACTTCTGCTTCGCATTTGCAATCAAATATACCTTCGTCTCCTACGCTAAACGAGACGACCGTTTTATTGACGTGGGGGAAAGAAAAAACCCGAAAATTTTCAATGAACCTTGTTACCAATTGAAAGTGGTGAGGGATTTGATTCTAAAAATTGTTTTATACTTATTTAATTGATACTTAAATATTTTTTGGTTTTGATTTATAAAATCGACACGTGTATGACTCTAAACAATGGAACAGTTTCGTATGAAAAGAGAGACAAATTAAGCAGAGATCAGAGAGTAATTTTTTGGAAATCAACAGTATTTATCTAATCGTCAACAAGTGAACAGTCTCCCAGTATACCCTTCAACATTATTCAAAAGTAAACTCCCAGTAAACCTTAAAACATTATTAAAAAGTGAAAAGTCTCCCAGTATACCTTTGAACATTATTTAAAAGTGTACTCCAAGTATAAATTTAAACCTACTTCATTACAAGTGAATTATTCCCCAAGTATTAATTTGAAATCAGTTTCAAATCAACACCCCATTCATCGATCTTCGAAATATAACTTTTATCAATTTCCAAAAAGATAAATTTGGAAATCCTTTCGAGTATTTACAAAACTCTTTCTTGTTGGTTTTTAAATAAATTATTCTCTCACAACATTTAGAAGGCTCATTGACTTATCATCATTCCAAATTAGATTCATTTATGAAACTAATTTAAAACGAGGAACGTTAGGTATATTTATAAAGGTTTCTTGTTTTGACGTAACAGCTTGAAGGAACGGTAATTTTTTAGGAATTTATTGCGTCAAATGTTTTGAAGTTTTTTTTACAAGTATATATCTATTACTGCTGATCAATTCGTAATTTTTTAAAAGAAAAATATGGTTTTTTAAAAAAGTTATTCGCCATCTTCCGAGTGTCAAAAAAAAGTTGTCCCACTGCTGCAGTGATTGCGGCCTTCTCAGTGACTGAAATAAAAAAAACTAAAAAGATTATTAAACTAGAAGATTATTGCCATACAATTACCCTCGGATGTAAAAAAATATTGAATTGCAACAAATCGGTGGAGTTTTGAAAAAAAGTTTATAAATTTCGCCGATAGTTTTTGGCATCCCAAAATTTCATTTTGCATCCGGAAAAAACTGGAGCCTCATTGTACGGAGAAAATAATACTAAATAAAAGATCTGTTTTCTACCTGTTTAATAGAATTTCAAAAGACGATTTGATTAAGTGCAGCTTTCTTTTTATATTTATAAAAAAAAGTGGTTGCACAAATAATTTTTGCCTTTGGATCGTAAAATGAAGACACAAAAAAGAGAAATATTTATACGTTTGATCCCTAAATTTTTTTTTAATGTCTCCAATGGGCGAATAAAAATGAATTTTTAAATTGATGTGCAATGTTTTTTAAGCAGAAATTTTTTTATTTGTTTCAATCGAACTTTACGAACCTTTTGCATAAACCGTTTTGTAATTCCGCGGGCATAGGTTTCCGCGAGTTACATAAACGACAGGGAACTCAACGATTTGATTACTTCCCGAAAAATAAATGCACTGAATCGAGTGAAAGCTGTGTGTGCGGATGCTTCACTTTTGTGCACGGGGCAGTATACCAAAAAAAAAGAAAGCAAAAAAAAAAACTGAAACCTGCCGCGCATATTCCTGAATGAGCTAGCGTCAAAATAAATTGGAGTTATTGCGGTTGACTGTAATCTCCCGTTCCGCGGGTTACATTGCCTTTGTTAATAAAATCACACCCAGGGTCTCGCCACATACCAAAAAAAAATTTTTTTTTCGCGAATGCACTCTCGAACTGTCAAACTTTTCAAAAAATTTCTTACTATTTACAATCTGTTGATATTTTCTCGAATTTTTTAAATTTTGGATTTAAAAAAATGTTTATTATATCACAATAATAATAATCACGATAATAATTTTGAAATATGGTTAATACTTTAGAAAAATTTATATTTTACCATAAAATAAAACTGTAGTTTTACTGTCTATTTTATTTTATTTCTGAAAAATGAAAGTAGTTAAAATAATAATGATTAATTTTTAGCAAACTATAAAAAAAATGATACAACTGATACATTATTGATAGCAATAATTTATTAATAATTTTCGTTTAATTATTTAAAATATTTTGCATATCTATATATTTCTGTTTTGAAATATTTGCCATGAGAGAGGAAAATGACCGAATAATAATCCGTGAGAATTTATGTTTTTTTTTGGAAAAAGGAACTCTACATTGTTATTTTAGGGGAGTAAAAAAATTTTTTTTTTCATGAAACCGTTTATCAATCGACATTTGAATATACGGAAGTTTTTAATCTTTTCGCAACTCTGGAATCGTTATAACTTTGCCTTTATTGCGTTCGTAATTTCAGTCGATACGAGTTCCAACTTTTCAATTCTATTGGTCTCGTTACGAAAAAAATGCAAAAAAAAAGGAAAAAAAATGAAAGACGAAACTAAATTTAAAAGTACAGTTAACACTCTATTTCAACCTGCTCCATTATTTCAGTAATTTTAGAATTAAATTTCTATTTCCCCCCGAAAAGTATTTAATTTGTGATTTTTATTCTTTTGATAATGAAAATATTTTTTAAACTACAAATATTGTAGATTGTGAATTTTTGCTTTGTTATAGAAAATTTTAGAAAGTGAATTTTTAATTTGAAAAATTGTGCCTATAATTTTTTTAAAATTTAATTACTGCTGATCAATTCGTAATTTTTTAAAAGAAAAATATGGTTTTTTAAAAAAGTTATTCGCCATCTTCCGAGTGTCAAAAAAAAGTTGTCCCACTGCTGCAGTGATTGCGACCTTCTCAGTGACTGAAATCAAAAAAACCAAAAAGATTATTAAACTAGAAGATATTTTCCGTACAATGACCTTTCGGATGTAAAAAAATATTTAATTGCAACAAAATGGCGATGTTTTGAAAAAAGCTTATAAACGATAGTTTTTGGCATCCAAAAATTTTATTTTTCACCCGGAAAAAATACTGGAGCCTCATTCTACGGAGAAAATAATACTGAAAAAAGTAAACACAAATGGGTAAATAAATTAAAATACAAAAAGGCTTTTTTTTTCTTTAAAAATAAACAGTTCCTTTTAACAAATGATGATGATGAAAAAAAGAAGAATACGAAATGTCCTTTCTCTTGAATTGGTCCCGGGGTTTTGGTGTAGTTGGGTAAATTTGCATCTATCTATCTTTCTAATTTCGTTGAGCCAATCTGCATGTTGTTATGCTATGCCACAAGGGAGAGATGGTCCGTTAAAGCGGACGTCGCATAAACCGTTCCTACGGGACTAAAATTGTTCTCCATCGAAGCGTCACCAATTGAAAGGGATAATCGTCGACGTTTGCACCTGCTCTTCGAATTTCGCATATAATTTTTCAACTCTAAAAATCCTTTTCCCCCCTCTTCTCTTTTTCACTTATTTTCATGGATGCGGGAAAAATGTTAAAATCCACATTTTTTGAACAAAACTCTTTTAAAGGTCGGGTTCTCCTTCTCCGGACCCAAAAATGCCCCAATTTTAGGGGGCAAATAGATTACATTTGGGGGACCATATGAGTTTCCGATTTTCAAAAAAGGACCCACCATTCCTCTTCCTCGAAAGGATTTGTTTAAACTGGACGTAACCATTTCTGAAAACATTGTGTTTTAATTAAAAATTCTAAGTCGAATTTTCTTTCTAAATTTTAATATTGAAAGAATTTAAGGAAATAAAAAAAATCTAGGAAAATTAAAAATTAGGTAACTCGTAGAAGCACCTTAAATTCATTTGAATTACAATGAACTAAACATAATGTTAATTTTTTTTGGTAGAAAATTCTACGAGAATTCAATTATTTAAATACATAGATAATTATTTGAATAATTAAATGCTTCTTAAAATTTACTTCCTTTACATAATTTTATCAATAATTTTTTTAATTAATTGAATTTATTCGACGAACTTTAATAACATGTTTAGAACTAATTACATTTTTCGAGAAAATCAATTAAAATTGAAATAAAAATACTTTTAATTCTGCAATTAGATTTATTATTTATGAAAATAATTGAATGATTGCGAAGAATTTTAGAAAAAAAGTTTGCAAATAATTTACTTTTTCTGATAAAACTTATGTGACTTCAATTTTTAATTATTGAATTCTTGTAAAATTTTCACTATTTTAAAAAATAATTAATTATTCGTGTAGAACATTGTCAAAAATGTTTTTAAGTAATTAAGTTATTTTGGAAATTTTTATTAAAGTAATAGTAATACAAATTTTTATCGAATTAACTGAAATGTTAGAAAATAATTGGATTTTGCAATATACTTTATGACATTTTTTCTAAATAATTAACTTATTGCGAAGTATTTAAGAACAAATTTCTAATGATTTGATTTTTTCGAAAAATTTTATGCAAATTCTATTTTAAATAATTGAATTCCTTTGAAAATTTATTTCTATTTCCGTGTAGAATACTATCAAAATTTGTATTCGATATAATTGAATTCATTCGGGAAATTTTATTAAAATAGATTATTGAAAATCATTGAATTAAGACAAGTTTTAGAAAATAATTGAAATTTTCTCATGAATTTCATTATAATTTTTTGAAAATAATTTAATTTTATTAAACATTTGCAAACAATGCAAAACATTTGCAAAAAATTGAAATTTTGTCATGAATTTCATTATAATTTTTAAAAATAATTTAATTTTATTAAACATTTGAAAACAATACAAAACATTTGAAAATAATTGAAAGTAATTAAATTCTTATGATGAATAGTATTATTTATGAATAAATTGAATTTGGCAATGAATTATACTAAAATTCCTGAACAGAATTTAATTTTTTTTAAGACTTTTGCTATTCGTTTAAAAAAATAATTGAAATCTTGACATTTTTTTCCGGATTTTCTAAAAATAATTGGATTTATGCAAAGGATTTTATTAGTTTTTGTAAATAATTAAATTCTTGTGCTGAATAATGTTTGTTGTTATTTGTTATTGTTAATAAAATTATAAAGTTTCTGTAATGCCTAAAATTACAAAAAGTAGTGAAAATCTGATGGACATGGCAGTGGAAATTATTTTACAATCTTTATATAAATAAAATTCAAACTTTGTTTGTAAATTGTTGAGAACTTTAAAATTTGTATTAGTATATTTTACACAATTTTTAAAAACTTACTTCTTACCCTAATTTTTAATTACACAATTTTTTTCACTTCTATCTTTTAGACGTTTTTTTGTATTATATTAATTATATTAATTAAGAGTATTTAAGTATATTTAATTTATAAAGAATAAATTGGATAATATTTTATGCCATAAGATGACAGCATGTTCACATTTTTTTACACCACATATTGTTATTCTTTTATTTAAATTATATATTTTTTAGTATAATGTGTTTGTTGTGATTATTATTTTTTAATGTTGAGTGTTTTTTTTTGTTTTTGTACATTTAGTGACATGCATATACACGTAAAAAAATCTCAACGAAAAAACATCATTTCTAACCTCAAATTTTTGTCATCTTTTTATTTTTGGTTCTGTTTTTTTTTGTATATAATGGTTTGATAAAAAAAATCCCATTATTATTATTTATCTCGAAATTCTCATGCTGGTATGTTTTTCTATTTTATTATATTTTTGTTTGTTCTCGAGGAAATTTTCTCATCTGTCATATATATTTTTACAGTCCTGAAGAGTCATAATATCACCACAAAATGCATAGACGAATTCGAATTTTTAAATATATGAAAATTCTTTTGTGAACAAAATACCGTTCTTATTTAATAGACCAAAGGCCACAAAAATATTATCTGAATTTTATCAATAAGGTCTACAACATTCACTATTTAATTTATAAAGAAAAAACACGTGTTTTTCACGCTTTTATTTTCTGTAATTTTCTTTAATATTCTGTAATTTCTCTTGAAGGTCTTGTGAACACAGAAATTAAACCAATAGCGAGCGTCATTGCAAGCATGGAATTTTTAATTGTATTACTTTATGGCAATTATGAAATTGATAATTTGATAAACTATTTGTACTTTGTTTCTTGTTTACAAATGAAAAGAAAATATTGAAGAAATCAACTTTGGAATGACTGTTTTTTTCTCTGTTTCTTTTTTGTCGACTGTCAAACTTTTAGTTTTGTATTTCTTCAATTTTTTTTTGGGTTAGTTTAGTACAAGTCCAAATGCAAGTTACGTGCACAACATTTCAGTAAAGTGTGAGTATTCAATTGGACCTACACTTACACACAGACAAATACATACATATACGTACACATGAATAGTAGTAACGGCCACGACGTCAACAAAATGGCGGTAATAAGGGGTGTCAGGAAAATGGCCGCTCTGATGAACCCTGAATTGCAGCATTACGGGAACTGATTGCGAGACTCTGGACCAGTGATGGTGAGGATGTAGGGAGAGAGGATGAGAGAGAAATAGAGAGAGAGAGAGTGAAAGAGGAAGAGTTACCATCGGGGTTCGGGAACGACGCGGTCACGTATCAACATAGTTGGGTGAGATAGAGGTAGAGTGAGAGAGGGGAGGGGGAGAATCATACCTTCATCTTTAAAAGGAGAGAGAGAGAGGAGTAGAGGGGTTTATAGAGTTAGTTAGCGACGTGTGATGTCACGATTCGCGCGTGAGAGAAAGAGAGAAAATTACTCTTCACTTTTGAAGCAAGAAAAGAGAGGGGGTGGCGTTAAAGGGATGGAGAAAGAAGCTCGCTAATATTAGGATTGTGGGGTGGAGGCAAGGGAATGGGAACGAATGAGCAAGAGCGAGAGAGAGAGAGAGAGTGGAAAGCGTGCCAGGATAGGAATGCCAAATTGTCTCCCAAAATTCTCACGGAATTACCTCGGGGAAATTATGATCCGATTAGGGCTCGTTCATTACAGAGATTCAAAATCGTGCGTGCACAGCATATATCTCACGTACTCTCTATTATTGGAATAACTGTCGAAAGTTCAATATTCAACTACTGTGTTTCAGAAAATCGTATTACTATCTCCTTAACGAAATGAGGAGAAACTAAAATGTTCTTAACTAATTTTTTTTTCCTTAAGGTCATGTTATTCAGTGGGAAATTTTTCCATAGTAAAGTAAATGGGGCACGTGACCACTGAATTATGATGAACCTTAATGAATTTTAATCATTTTTTTCCCTTAGAAAGTATTTTTTTTACGAATAACAATAGTTAGATTTCCTTCTGATTGAAGTAGAATCATTTTTACTGAGCACTAACTCAGTAGAAAGAATTCTAAAAATAAAATACAAAATTCTGAAACATTCGTTCTTACCGACTGATGGTAAAGTAGTAAGATAACATATTAAGAAGAGTTCTATTTGACCGACCGATGGTAGTATTATATATAATCTCTACTACTTTACCACCACTCGATTAAACAAATCCTTTTATTAAACTCGGGTTTTCAGGTAAATACAAAAGAAAGGTTTTTCAAAAATCGTATGACAATAAAATCAGGATAAGGAGAAGTAGAAAAGTAGGTTATGAAGAGTTCTATTTAGCCGATCAATATTAAAGTGGCACTAAAGTAGGTCACGAAGAGTTCTGCTTTACCGACCGATGGTAAAGTAGGTTACGAAGAGTTCCGCTTTACCGACCAATGGGAAAGTAGGTAACGAAGATTTCTGCTTTACCAAATAACTTTTTGCGCCTTTTATTATTATACAAATAAAGATTATTTCTAAATTTAGAAAAATGAATGAAAAATATCGGTTCCAGGTTCCCATAAACGAAGCTCAAACAGCATAGGTGGAGGTTATGAAGAGTTCTGTTTAGCAGAGCAATATTAAAGTGGTACTAAAGTAGGTTAGAAAGGATTCTGTTTTATCGAGCGATGGTACAGAAGGTTACGAAGAGTTCCGCTTTACCGACTGATGACAAAGATTTCTGTTTTACCGACCGATGGTACAAAAGGCTACGAAGAGTTCCGCTTTACCGACCGATGATAAAGTAGGTAACGAAGATTTCTGCTTTGCCGACCGAGGGTAAATTAAGTTACTGAGATTTCTGCTTTACCGACCGATGGTAACACACTAAATATCTCCAGATTATGGACAAAGTAAACGATTTAATTTTTGGGAAAATTCTGAATTACCGACCGACGATATTTCTATATTTGTTGATAATAAAGAAAACTGTAAAACGTTGAAAAACAATTTTCTGATATTTCTTTTTCTAAAACGCGTCTCTCACTCGTAATGAAGAGACAGAAAAGAATTTGTTTCAATATCTTTATGTATATATTTGTTTACAATATTCCGGTGCAGTTAATGTCAAGATATGTTTTTCAAAGTTGTGACAAATATACTATATATTTATATATATGTAGACGTGAGTACCGTCAGTTTACAAGCAAGGCAGTAATCAAATATTAATCCCACGCAAGAGGAACACGACGAGGACGACTACTACTACTACTACTACTACTGTTATTTCTAGCAGCAAGTCACGCGAGTCTACATTATTAATTGCAAGTTGGCTGGATGAATTTTTAAATTTTACGACTAGCAGATAAAAGTCCCGTAAAGCACCTTCCTTCCTTCCTCCCCTCATCCTCTCGTGTTATTTCGCCAAAAAAAAGAAACATTCTACCCCTTAATATTGCAAAAGGCATTGTTGAATTATTTATTATTAGTTCCGTTAGGCACGCATGTTTTGTCAGTTATTAAATTTTGTACTTTAAATCGCCTCTTTCTTACTTTTACTTTTGACTGTCAGTTATGGGGAAAAGAAAAGGATTTGCAACATCTATTTTTGGAAGTAGAGTTTTTTTCGTTGAATTTTAGATTTTAGATAGGAAATAAATGATTTTAGGAAAAACTTTTTGCTGCTTTTATTATTATACAAATTTGGATTATTTTTGAATTTAAAAAATAAATAAAAAATGCCGTCTCTAGGTTTTCATAAACGAAGCTCAAACAGCAGAGGTGTTCCTGGTCGGGGAATTTCACAACCTTTTCTATTGATTTGAATTAAAAAAACCAAAAAACAATTCTTAAAATATACATTACATTTTGAGGGCCATATGAGTTTTCGATTTTTAGAAAAGGGTATTTAAACAAAATGGCGGCTATTTAAAAGAAAAACGTGTTTTACCCTATTATTTTTTGTCTTCAACGTCCGTTCAAAAATATTTTTGATCGATGAAGAAAAAACGCTCTCATATGGTCCCCTAAATTTAATTCAGTTTATTTTGAACTTTGGATCATTTAAATCGGTTAATTCGTTGAAGCTGAAGAGTTCCCCGCGCGTTGAAAAAAAGGTGTTTCGTGAAAAACGAATTTAAAGTTTTAAGTACTGAAAAATTGTATTTAATGTTTGTTTTTGACAACTTACGTTCAAGCAGCTATTCCAGCACCTTCCTCTTCCTCGAACATCTTATGTTGTTGAATCACAAACTTGCTGCCTATTGTATTTGTGAAGGACATGTGTACAGAAAATTACCTGCTTTTTGGCCAAGAGTGGCCCCCATTTTCATCTAGTTGTAACTCGTGAAATACTTCCGATATCAAAATATCCTTGTGGTCACTTATTCTCAAGACCATAAAGATGATATTTAAGCAAAAAAATTGATTTTTTCATCGTTGAGAAGGAGAACCTGAACTTAAGCAATTGAAAACAACATTTTAAAGATTTTTATATACTCAACCCGTAGACATGTCCAAATATTTTAAAATTTACTTCTTCTTCTTCTTCTTCTTATTCTTATTCTTTAAATGAAAATAAATTTAGTAAATGTGAAATATTTAAAAAGATAAAGCAAAAAAAAAATGTTTATCAAAAGAAGTCGAGGAGAGAATTGAGACTTATAGAAAATGTGAAAAATATTCCTTCTATAGTAGCATGACTATATTCGTGGCTGTTTAATTTCTCGAGAACGTTATATATATTCAAGAGCAACTTAAAAATCATGGCTCGATGCATCGTCTTCGAATATTTCGAGCGAATAAAATATCCGACCACTTGATCGTCCAAGACTGTGGAAGATTTTGTAGTTTTCCCTATATACATGTATATATTTATATATAATATGTTCAAGAGTGCTTGAATACTTAAATTGTGAAAAAAATGCTACGATATCATCGCGAATGTCTCTTTTTTCCTTATTCCCTTTCACCCCCCCCCCTCCACTCTCTCTCTCTCTGTCACTGTTTCTCCCTCAATTTTGTCGCCACTCTCTCTAAATGAAAATTATTAGTAACACCTGGCTTTTTCTCTTGAGAAATATTTTATCTTGGCCAATTAATATTTCAAAGGAACTCCTTGCCATATTATACGCTCGTTTTAATAATTTAGTTAATATAAATTTTTTTAAGTAATGAATTTAATTATTAAGTGGAAATAGAAAAAGTAAATAAATAACACTATTATAGTAAATAATTAATAATATTAATAATATGTATAATATTATTATTAGAATAATAAAATTGTAAAAGCAAATTATTATTAAACTAATAAAATTGTAAAAGCAAATTATTATTAAAATAATAAAATTGCAAAAGCAAATTATTATTAAAATAATAAAATGTTAAATAAATAAATTAACACGAAAATAATTATTCAATTAACGTAATTAGATAAATTTTTGTAAAATATTTTTTGCTTTTCGGTAGGTGGGGATAATTTTTCTTATTGTTTTCTTCTTGCAAATTGATATCCACAGCAATTAGATGTTGTTTTATTGAAGGTCACGCACGCTCGTGTTCAAGCATTTTTTTGCAGCACGCATGTCCTTAAGTCAAAGGCGTCTTTGAAATCTACACGCAAATAATGATGACGATGATGATCACGACGAAAGTTCTCGTTATATTTGACGATCATTAAAAAGTCTTCAATTGCAAAAAGGGAAATTTTTTTTTTGTAACTTTGAAATGAGAAAAATTATTCCTATTAAGAGTTTTGATTACTCAATATGAAAATATATTACTTTTTATTGTAAATTTTTATATTAATTAAATTTCTGACTTCGATTCAAGCTCATTTATAAATATATATTTATCGGGAAATTCAGGGAAATGTCAGGAAAAGTAGAGTTGGTTAAGAAAAACAGAGGAAAAGTCAGGGACTAGGTTACGATGGTCAAATTAGGTGAGGAAGAGTTCTGCATTACCGACTGAGGGTAAACCATTAGACAAACCGGTTAGGATGAGTTCTGTATTATCGACAGAGGGTAAAACATTGAGCAAGTAGGTTAGGAAGAGCTCTACATTACCGACAGGTGGTAAAACATGAAATCAGTCGGTAAAGAAGGGTTCTACATTACCGATAGCGGGTAATGCATTAAACAAGCAAGTTAGAAAGGGTTCTGTATTATCGACAGAGGGTTAAACATTATACAAGTAGATTAGCAAGAGTTCTGCATTACCGACAGGTGGTAAATCATTTCCCAAGTAGATTAGGAAGAGTTCTGCATTAACGACAGATGGGAAAATGTTGTACTTTCCTCTCTAAAGTAGAAAAAAAAATTATTTCTATCTCCAATAGTGAAAAAAGATGATACTTTCCACCCTTTCCAGAAGTGAGGCGTAAAAACTATATAAATAAAAGTAAAAAATTCATGAAATAAAAAATAAAATTATTTATACATTTTCTGTTTGTTTACCTGTGTCATGAAAGTAAATTTACACGAGTAGCACTGCAACTGTTTTAAATATGCAGAAAGTTCCGATAAATTTGCCCACCCGCACTTCTATAAACAACGTTAAAAATCGCTCCATAAAACTCGATTGCTTCGAGCGTGAAAGCGATTACAAAAAAAAAGAAAAAAAAAGTAAAAGTTCGATTGAGTTTTCATAGCAATTTATCTTTCATAGGATATTCCGAAAATGCGCCCACAAAAACCACCCCCTAACATGAAAGCAAAAAAAAAAAAAAAAAAGATTCCTTTTCTCTCGCGATTTCCCGCCTATAGGCGAGTTCTTTTGTCCAAAAAAAAGCAACTTTTCCCTACAAAAGGCAATTTCATAATTTTTACATTGGAAAAACCCCTTCTGGTTTATTGTTTGCTAAAGAAAAGTTTTTTTATCCCTCCCCGAAAATCGAACAATATCTATGCCATTGGCGATTTTAGAATCCATACAGTGGCGCACTCTATCAACTCTCTTGTTCTCTAATCTATATACATATATAGACGCATCTACATATATATATATATATATATATAGATTGGCAAAGTGAACGAATTTCGTATTGTTCGCTATTTTCCGCTCGTTTGACATTAAAAAAAAAAAAAAAAAAAAAATCTCCCAATATACATGGGTCAGTGTTTTTAATTGTAAAACTTATCCAATTAATGCGAACGAGCTGAGCAAACTATAGAATAAACCGCTCTCGCTTATCCCCCTCGTCGACCGCCTCTCTCGCATATCCATCGTTTAAACACTAATGAGGGAGTATTCATCCAAGACAAAGCCTGGTAACTTTTCTTTGTGTTAATTAATCAAATAACATAGTACGTTGAAAATAAAATAAAAATAAAAAAAAAATATATATATTGAAAACAAAAATTGAAAAGACAGACGTGAAACATATTGTTTTTCAAAAAGAATAGTTCTTTTTTTTATGTGGTAAATCGAAATACAAAATAAAATAAATGGAAATAAAACAATATTAACAAATCAAAAATGAAAAACCCAACGAATAGAATTTTATGTTAGTTAAAATGTGAGTATTATTGTTTGCAGCTTTATGTTCAAATTTTATATATAGTTTTCAAAAGGTTCTTGTTCATTGTTGTTTTCAATTTATTATTTACTGGCTTTGTATATTTTTATGTCAAGTGGATATTTTTTTTAAATTTTTTTGTTATATATTACAAGTGGCCTGTCAAATTCGAATTTTAATAAGTAGACATTTTTACTGTAAATGAATTCAATAATTTAAAAAAACTCTTCGAAATTCAAATTTGCTCAAAAAAATTTTATTCAATTTTGAAATTGTACTAAAATTAATTCAATTCTTCGAAAGAATTTTATAAAAATGTTTTTAAAAATTTAATTTATTGAAAATTAATTAAAAATATTTATTGAAATTTTTAGAAAAAATTGAATTTTATCACGAAATTTTATTACAATTGTATTGTATTGTTCCTACAAAAAATTCAATAATTTATGACACTTTTTAAAAAAATACTTTGAATTTTGAAATTATTTCAATATTTCTTTAATTAATTTTTTAAAATAATTGAATTTTAAAACTAAATTCAATATTTCTTCGCAATTAATTTTTAAAAGTAATTTAATTGTGAAAAATTTTATAAAAATTAATGATGCTAATTTAATTGTTTTAAAGAATTTTATTAAAATGTTTGTAAAATAATTGAATTTTAGAAAAATTACAAACGATTGCTGCAGCTCAATTATTTAAAAAAAAATTGTGAGTATCTACTGGTTTAATAAAATTTTTCAAGAGAATGCAATCATTTAAAATCTTTTTTTTACCCAAAAATTTAATTATTTCAAAAATAGTTCGAACTTTATAATCTTAATTCCATATGGAGTTAATAATAACTTAATAAAATAGCTTCTAAAAAGTCAAATTTATAAAACAATTTATAAGATTTTAATCTTGAGTGAACTTAATTATTAATTATAAAGAGTTTCGAATATTTTGAAAATTTAGATAATTCAAATTGTTATGAAATCAGTTGGCTACCTAAGGTACCACGTAATTTGTAGGACAATGTGACTTTTAAATTATAAAAATATTAAGGAATGAGTATTTAAAAAATCAGCTGGTTAGTAATAATTTTTAATGACCTAGTTATCAACACATGTTAGGAGGGGGGACTCTTTGATCAGTCTGTATCATTTGTAGGACAATAATTTTTTTAAATAATGCTCTTAATATTTATAACATTTAATAAAAAAAACATACAGTTAGTAATAAATTTTTGAGACTCGTCATATAGACATATTTTATCCCTCCTACCACTGTTAGCTACCATAATGGAGATTTTTTGTAAGGACAAAATTTGTGCGTCTTATCAAAATGAAGCGACTTAGAAAGAATTAGCTTGTTAGTCATCAATGGAAAAAATGTACACAGGATCCTGGACTATAAGGTTTAAGGCTCGTATTAGATTGATAACATTTACTAGGCCTTTTCTTAATTTTTAATGTCTGTGAACCTTAGGTGACCTTAGGTTAAATTTAGAACAAAAGAATGTAAATTTTGTGTTTTTGATTGTGACTTTTTTTTGTTCAAACAGAAAATGAGTCGCAAGCGTATTAAATTGTACTTTATGCAAGGTCTGATCCATTTGGAAAGGGAATCCATCACCATTATACAGCCTTGCACTGTTAGCTCTGTTTTGCTTCTATATATATATATACAACGACATGCGTCTCTTGTCCAAAGCGAGAATATGAGATTCATATTCATTTGTGCTACGACTCAATTTACAACTATCTAATTTACGCTCTGTCGTTGTGATAGACCTCTGGAAGTGCATTATTCGCATGTTCAATTCATCTTGTTATTTACCGCATTTTGCTGAAAATTCCCCGTCATCTGAAATATATTTGAAATTCTCATTATACCACTAAATTGTGAAGATTTGTCTATGTATGCCTCGTTTTAAGGACAATATCAAGTTTCTCTTTTTTGTTAATTTTCCCGACGGAACATCCTTTGGAGATATTGTCGTGAGATTTATTATGATATTCATTAAAGATTTGACATTTGTTTCTGTTAATCATTTAAGGGGTTACACCACTCTAGAGCTCTAAAAAAACCTAAATTTGACAATTTATTTTAGGAGTATGGAGAAAATAATTGAATTTCTCTCTTTTAAGCTTTATTAAACATGTATTTAAGTAGATAAAAGAAATTTTATTTTCACATCTTGATACAAAATAGCGGCTTTTAAGCCAATCTTTGGAATCACCAGTTTTTAGAGGGCCTCTGCAGGCGACCATGTTTCCAGGAACTCGTGATATCTGAAACAAAATCAATAACGGGGTCTTAATTTACATAAGATTTTCTAGTAAAGTACGTACGATTTTAGCTTTACAGCCATTTTTCGCATAATGACGGATTTTAAATTTTTTTTAAATTTTTGACCCAAGAAATTAGCATTAAATCAGCCGCTCCGAACCCTCCGACACTATAACAGATTTTTTCACCATTCTACCAATCGAATTATGTTTTTAGGACCCTAAAGTGTACTTTAAGCAAAAAAAAGAAATTGTTCGATTTTTTGAAAATCCTAGAGTGGTGTAACCCCTTAAGGTAAAATTAACTAGCGTCAATGGTAACAATTTTTAATTCTACTATCCTCGTAATCCGTCTCTTAATTCTGAAATTTTTTGGCAATTGGCCAGAAAAATGTTAGAGCTGCAAAAAAATTTCCAGTATGTGTGTGTTTTTATGTTAAAAAGAAAATACCTCACATTTATATATATATGTATGTAACTCATGGTTCATATGCGAGCAACTAAGTGGACCTATTCAGGAACACACGAAATTAGGTCCATTTATGTGTATTTTGAATGTAAGTACGTTGAACAACTGATGAGCTTTACTTCTCAGTATATACGTATATAGAATATATACGAAAGGGTAATGGCCGTCGACTATTAAAATAATTTATACGATTTTATTGTGTGCTGAAAGCTTGGCAAAGCTTTTCGTACTTATTTTCCGTATAACTCAGTGTACGCGATGCGCGGATCCCCACAGTAAATAACCATCAGAGTTAATCTTTCGAGATTTTTTAAATCTTCAATTGTTCTATTTTTTACATCATAAAATTCTTTTGTAATTTTTAGTAACAATATTTAAAAAAAATTGTTGTGTTTAGATAAAATATAGAAAACTTGTTTTGGAAAGTGGTTCATGCGCTCTACGTTGAGTTTCTTCGGGTTTTCTCTCGCGGATAGTCACGGGCTGTACGCGCCCCTTTTAATTCTCCCCCAGCTAAAGAGAGAAGGAGAGAGAGAGAGAGTCTGGCAATGTTTCGAAGCGGAGTACAATAATTAGAGGACGTAATTAGTGCCAATTAACGAAGTAGTGAGGTAGTCTCCTTCTCTTTTGCATTCCCGTACATCTCTCTATCCATTTTCTTCCGCGGTTTCGCCGCATCTATGTTATGTTCTCTCTTAGCCCTTTTAGAATACCCTGCATCATTATACGGGCGCAGTACTTTACCTCAAACGGAAAACCAAAATCCCTAAGTAGTGTCACTACTCATAGAACTCATCTAGAGGTATGTTGGATATACAAAATTTCAGCATCCAATGATGCGAAGACTTTGTTTCCTGTTTAAAGCTTTTTCTAGTATTTTTTTAAGCTGTGTATAATTATTTCATCCCACAGTATGATCAAGTAAAATTAAGGGTATCCTAAAGAATACTTACGTATCCTAAGAAAACTTAACATAGCCTAACGAACCCAAAAACTTAATTTCAATCCTAAAGTACCCTACAATAGCCCAAAATAGAATCAAAAACTTATATTCAATCCTAAATTACCCAAAGGTAACCTAAAGTACCCTAATAAACCATAAAGACCCCTAAAATAAAATGAAAAACATTTTTTTAATTATAAATTACTCTAAGGAAGACCAAAAATCATTTATTTCTTATCTAAAAGAATTCCTGGAATTTTTGGCATTTTTGGGGCCTTCAATCCTAAAGGTCCAAGTATAGGTAAACACCTTGCGTAATAAATTATGATTTGGGAAAATTTCACATTGAAAGAAAAGTAAGAAAACGATATGGATCGTCACAATATTCGATAAATCAAAAGGGAATTTACATTGAACAGTAATTGTGATCTCTAAAATAAAAAATTTTGAAATTATATAATAAATTAATGTATCTTGTTGTATGGATCAAAATTATGGAAATGATCTTCCTGTTTGCAATCATCAGTTCATTGTTAAGTGAATGACATTATACAATATGATTGCCAACATTGTTATTGTTCAATACGAAATCTCTCGCTTGTTCGCTCTGGATGTTGACGTCCGAGGGTTGGGACGAAGGAGGAGGTGGTGGTGGAAAGACCGATGTTTCGCCATAGTCCAGCAAAACTTTTCGTTTATATTCCACCACCAGTTGTAAGTGTGTTCATCGACTTTGGACTATCTCTAAAACAGGGAAAGGTACTTGCAGATAATTTCGCGTTTCGAAGCTATTATAAACGGTAAATCAGAAGTTAGCGACGTGACTGTGGGTTATAATGTTAGGGATATCCCAAGTGCGAATTCCATCTGGTATTAATTCTCCGAGAGAGTAGTTATAGGTTTCGTGTGGATAGCTCTTCGGCGTTAAATCGGAACTATTTAGTAGGGGCTATCAGCCATAGTTAAAAGGGATGAGGAGGACCGTGATCCAATGGCTGAGAAGGAGAGTGGGGAGAGAGAGAGAGAGGGAGTGAAAGAGATGATGGTAATAGATAGAGAGTGCGGTATGCACACAACTATTTCGCCGTATCATGCCTATTCGGGGATACTATCGTTGGCCACCCACTGCTAATAATTTATCGAAAGCACGCTGAGTATCCACCAGGTTTATAGTTTAATAACCAAGACCAATAAGGCAACACACTATATAACGATTTTCGTTCAGAATTAGTTAAAAGTTGTTCTTTTTTTAGCAAGTGCTACTATTATTTATCGATACACTGCTGTTGTTGTTCCGACATTCCGCTTTTGTTATTAAACAATCTTCTCACATGTCAGTTACTATCAACTGCCACCGAGAAATATTATTTGCAAAATTGACTTGGCTACCAAAATTCAAATCGTAAAAATTCGTATTAAAGCTTAAGTGCTAAATTACCAAAATTTGAATAGCAAAAATTGGTGGAACGTACAAATTTTTGCACGTACACAATGTGGAATTCCTCAGCGGACATGAATTTTAGTCCCTCAGATGTTGGGTGAGATGGTACATTGTCGAGGGAGAAACACACACACACACACTCCTCGTGTTGCCTCGGAACCATTACACTTTACTGCCATTGCACGCGTAAACTCTTCTTTCTTTTTTTTTTGACGGCTTTCGTCGCATTCGTTATAACGTAATCCAAGTGAGGAGAAAAAGAGAGACTGATAATTATCACCTTTCAAAGCGAGTGCTTTTCAAATTGAAAACGTGCATTTATGAGGTGTGACAATTAGAGGACTTACTATCATTTTTTCCACTCTTCCATAAATATTCACGGCAGGGAATTATTTTCCTTTCTCTAGAAATTTTCTAAGAAAAACTTTCTTTTTGGACAAACATTAATTGCCCTCATTTTTGGGGAAATAATTTTCTGCAAGAGAGAAAGAATTAATCTAGTATTTGTTTAAACTGAACGTAACACTTTTTATAAACAATTTACTAATAATTAATAAGGTGATTGAGGGATTAAATGAATCCAAATCGTTATTTTTATTCATCTTCTTGATTAGGAAACGGTTCCTATAGGTATTTTAATTTTAATAGTTGCAAAATTCTAAAGAAACATTTTTTCGACTAATTGCTACCGATCCGGAATTGAGATTCGTTTTTGACTAGTCACGGTAACGTTTTCGAGTCGAAAGCCCTAAATTCACGTTTTCCAATCCTGACTACGACGACAACGAGACGACCAAGTTGCGACGGAAATGAGGTAGTAGTTGAGCTATACGGGAAGACTCGTCCCCCTTCCCTTGAAATGAAAGCAGAATGATGCGGTCGGTAGGTAAAGGGGGATGGTGCCCAAGTCTCGACGTCTCAGCGTTTGTAATTGTAATGACGTCGTTAGTGTGTTGCCATCAGTTCGCAACAGGCGCTCTGTCCGTAAAACACAGTATTACTTGTCATAAAGCTTCTCACTACACTTGCTTCATTATCATAATCATTATTGCAATTCCATTTACATCTAGCTTCTCTCAATTTTCTAACGAACTTGTTTTTCTCCCGCCCCCCCTCTTTATCAAAAAATAGTTTTTTAAAAACATTTTTTCTCTCTCCTCCAGCTTATAATTTTAATGATGACGTATCTTTTTTGTAGCAGAAAACGAAACATATCAAATGAAAAAAGTATTCAATTTTGCCAAAAATTTGTTTCTTTACTCTAATGTTGATTTTCTGTTTCAGAGAAGAGATCCCACAGATGTGAGTTGGCAATTAAATTTCAAATCGTAAATATCAAGACACACCTGGAGCAGACGAACTTTTTTCAGCATTTGAAGAGAGAGTAACTATTTATACTTTTTAATCCTTTCCTTTTTTGTACCATCCCTGCATAATTTTGAAGTGTCTACAATCCAATGTAACTTGTAAGCAAAAGTCCCAAAGTCAATGAATATTTTTTCAGTTACTTTTTAACATTTTTTTCTACCTAGGGAGTAATTTTCCCACTCTGAAAAATAAGTTTTTTTTTCTTTTTAGCGCTAGGATTTTTTTTAATTTGTGAAAAAAATTACATCTCTTATCTAATCTCGAAACGATTTTGCATTATAAATTGAAAGTTCTTTGACGCGAAATACTAGAAACACGGAATTTGATGAAAATAGGCGACTAATTGAATTTCGAATGAGATAGAACCGCACACTATTACTAGACTCACTCTACGAACTTGTTTTCGAGTTTAAAAGCAACGCGCAATTTCAATCTCTCAAATATCCTAGGTTCTTGTCATTATACTCTCCTTATGTTTCACCTTATCAGTTTCGTATTGCAATTAATTTTCATTTAATTGTTTCCACTTCATTAGAAATTTACAGGGAAAAATGTAATTTTAACTTTTCTTAATTACTTTTAACCTCTGGGATAAAATTATTGATGTTATTTATTTTTACTTTTATTATCATCATTATTTATTTTTAATTAATTTGATAATTACCAGCAGTAGTTACAATCTAGAGTAATAATTTTAATATTTAAAAATAAGAATGGTATTTTTTTTATTTTTAAATATCTTTATTTATCATTATTGTCATTTTTCGTTTTTTATTATATATTCATTATTTTCATTGCTATCTATTTTTATTTGTCATTTATCATTTTTCTCCTCTTTTATAAATTTTATTTCTAGATAGATTAAATTTAATAGTTGGTTGATGAAATTTTTTGGTTTAATTTTTTTGTCTCATAGTTTGCGATACTTATAATTATAAACTGCCTTTTATTGGAAAATATTTATTAAACTATTTTTAGTGAAGCATAATTAGTTTTACATTTTAATAATTCTGAACATTTATTGGAAATGAATTCAGTACTTACTTTTGATTAATTAATCGATTTGTGAAAATAATTAACGCATTCCGTAAACGTTCAATCTCTCTTCAAAGTTAATTAGACTGTCTAGTGAGGGCAAAGGGGAAGAAGTGAGCGGGGGTGAGGTGCTTTAATTATCTAATATCGAAACGAAGCTCATTAGCATTTTTTTCGGTATTTTATTATATAAAACTTTTTTTCATCTTGAGGAATGTAAATGTTTGATAATGAAAATTAATAAAAAAAAAGATTACCGTTTTTTCTAGAAAAGGAATTAGATACTGGAGTTGAATTTTATTAATTGAGAAGATTTTTTCATTAATCTTAGTAGTTTTATAAGTTAATTGTTAAATATATTACTGTAAATAATAATTATAAAATAATTTTTGGGGGAAAATTTTTATTCATTTTTAAATCATTAATATTTCCTAGAGGAAAAAATTGAATAGAGGATTTAAAAATGAATTTCAGTTTTGAAAATGTTGTTCTCCTTTTTTCGCAAGCAGGGAAAAAGTTGAAGTTTGAAAATAATATCGTTTGCAATCTTTGCTTAATTGGGGGACAGTTTGTGTAGTTATGTCAACTTATAATGAGATGTGCTTCTTGTTAATGCGACAATCTCAATGGTTTGATGAAAATGGTAGGATGAGACGATGTGGACAATTAAACAGTTGCAAACGATCTCCATTAAAATGGGAAATTCCTTCTTGCTTCCTCCCTCTCTTTCTTCCCCTCTATGTCTCTCTCTCTATGTAGTTCTCTACGACTTTGAATTATAATTGTCCGCTTAAATTTACATTGAAAAATGTTTAAATAACAAGAGTATTTTGTATTAATAGTTTCTTTTATTTTAATAATGGAAATTGCAATTAAAATTTAACGAATTTTTCTATAATTAGATACTTATCTAGAGCAAGAGAATCTAAAATCTCAACAACGGATTGTTTAAACTATAGGTAACAATTTTTTTTAAACAATACCAATTATCTGAAGTGATTCAGTGACCAAGAGAATTTAAAATCTCAAGGATCTTGTCTAAACTAAACGTAACAATTTATTTTAGGAGTATGGAGAAAATAACTGAATTTCTCTCTTTTAGGCTTTATTAAACATGTATTTAAGTATTTTAAAAAAAATTTATTTTCACATCTTGATACAAAATGGCGGCTTTTAAGCCAATCTTTGGAATTGCCATTTTCAAGAGGGCCTCTGCAGGCGACCATGTTTCCAGGAACTCGTGATATCTGAAACAAAATCAATAACGGGGTCTTAATCTACATAAGATTTGCTAGTAAAGTACGTACGATTTTAGCTTTACATTAATTTTTTGCAAAATGGCCGATTAGAAAGGGAAAACATTATTTTTTTACCATTCTACCAATCGAATTATGTTTTTAGAACCCTAAAGTATACTTTAATGAAAAAATTGTTTTTTTGAAAATCCTAGAGTGGTGTAACCCCTTAAATAGCAAAGTTTAGGCCAAGAACATTTGGAAAACTTTTTTTTGTTGTTCGGTCTTTCCGGTTCAAGAAGAAATTGAAAATAGGATGAAAATTCGTAAGATCTGTAGGTCAGGGGAATTTTGATTAACTGAAAATTATTTTAATTTCCTACCAATTTAATAGCACTATCGACTTGTTTTAATAAAGGGTATGTTTTCTTTTTCTGGGGAATATACAAATACAGAAATTGAATGAATAAAATGAAAGGGTTTCCGTCGATCGATTGAACGAAAATGAACGGAAAGGAAAGGCCTCATGAAACGATAGTATCCTTCACAATGCATAATTAAGGACCAAAGCGACCCCCTTTAATCCCGCGGAGCTCGTGTTTGCGTTTTCTCTTGGTGACCGACGAGACGACGGACACACACACACTCACATATATATACAAACTGGAAGTACGGGACCTTTGACCAGAGAAACGAAACGGAATTACTCTTTTCTCTATGTGTGTGTGTGTTTCTATATATAGGGAACCGATCGTTTTCACTGTCGACACGATTCGGGCTGGATAGACACAGACGTTTCTCAATATCGTCAAACCGAATGCTACTTTATCGGTTCGTTTATGTTTCCACATTTGTCTATCTCATTCCTTTAGGAATGACTTCTCCTGCCTTCACAAGTCCAAATTTCTGATCCACTATGCAACACACCATTGGTCAGGTGCTTGTAAAAACATTTCCTCTTATTTAAACAACGTTTTGTTGCGTCAAAGTGAATTTATTATAAAAGGGGTTTTTGCTTTGTTTATTTTAGCTGCGGGAAGTTCTGTTTTTTTCAAGAAATACTTTTTTTGTGGAATTACATTTTGAAGGGAATTGTAGGTGTGAATTGGTTTTTTTTTCATCCGAAGGGAATTTTCCAATTAGAATTATTTGAAAATTTACATTGCTTAGGGAAAGCTTACTGAATGTTAAATTATAAAAGTTGAATAACACCTGGATTCTTGAAGGTAGAAACTTTACGTATTTAGTCAATATAGTCTAGGAATTATTAGATAATCGACCCCATCTTCAAATGTTTCCTGGCAAAATAAATTCCATTTCTCGAATAGCTGCCAATCAAATGATTATCGATTCCGTGTAGCCTTAATTCGAAATTCTTGAGTTCTCATTGACCGATGGATTCTGGAAATACAGACTGCCAAAGAGCCAAGGCGTGTTCCAATAAATTAAGCATTACTTCAAGACGTAGTTTGCCTGTCGTCGTGTATGCCCTCTCCTCCTCTCTTTGATTGCGGTCTCCAGTGGATGTTTCACCATCAGGAAACTGTAGAGCACAAATCGAAAAGGGATCCCATTTTAGTCCATCCGATCTAATAAGGATTAATTGGCACAGATGTTAGAAAAGACTAGAAATTCTTCTAATAGTAAACACATCGTTATAGTGAAGAAAATCATAATTAAAAACAATTGAATTCTGAATTTGAAAAAGGGTTCGCAAGGTCGAAATTCACGATTTAATTATTATTAATGAAAAGAAAGCTAGAATAGGATTATCCTTTTATTGTTGTTTCAACTGTAGGTTCATCAACATATTTTCTTTCTAAACATTTTTTGCATATTCTGAATGAATTCGTACCAAAACCAAGGTCTTATATTCGCAATTGTTGGGGACATTATTCCGAATGATCACATATTAATTAGTTTAGATGTCAAATCTTTAATTACAAATGTTGGATGCAATAAACGTATCTGATTGCATCATAAAGCGTTATTCTATTATTTCTAAACATTAAACTATCCCTCTCGATGATGTACTTGACGCGTGCTCTTTTTTGTTTGAAAATATTTTTTCTTTAATAGCAAATTTTACCAGCAAACTTATGGTACACCTTTGGGTTCTTCCATATCTGGACTATTTCCGGATATCCTTATGGATGATCTTGAAACTCATGGTATAAATAAATTATCACTTAAACCGTTGTTTTTCATTAGATATGTTGATGATGTAATCACATGCATACGAAATAACAAAATTCAAGAAATGCTGGACATTTTTAACTGTGAAATAAGATTATAATTTACTCCTGAAACTAAAATTAATTTTCTAAATGTCCTAATTAAAGTTAACAATAAAGTAATCACGGATTTGTATAAAAAACCTACCTTCAGTGAACGAACTTTAAATTATGATTCACAACATCCAATGGCTGGAAAAATTACAATTATTTATAGTTTTACTAACAGAGCTATTAAACAATGAAATAAAAGTTTTCTTAATAAGAATATTGAATATGTAAAAAATTCTTCTTGGTAATAGTTATCCTATTGATTTTATAGATTGTATCATTATCGATTAAGCCATAATTATTATTAAATACCACCGAGTATAAAATCTATATTAGTTCTTAGAATAATTAAAAATAAATTCTTTCGAATGTGATGAGAATGTAATAAAGGAGAAGAAAGTTTAGAAGCCGAAAGGACAATGGCGCAATAATACATTTGACCACAGGAAGGCAACGCGCGCGGGGTTCACTACTTTTAATTTTGTACTTTTTTAAGCTCGAATAAATTTTCGGAAAACCTAAACTTAACCTCAAATAAAAACACATTGAGCAAAATAAAGGGTTCTTTTTTTTGAAAAATTTCGTAACATTAGATTTATATCTGTATAGTTAGTATCTTTGGTTGGGAGACTTTTTTTCTAGATGCCCCCCACCTGTATGGTGCTAACCTCAAAAGAATTTAATGAAAAATACCGTTTTCCTTTTACTCCCCCATACGAATATAGATGTGGTTTACTTACAGAAATAGTTTTCTATTGCATGACGTATATGCGAATTTGTACTTTTTTAATATAGCCCTCTTTTGTTTCTCTTTTTATATTGCTTTATGAAACTATTTTATTATTACATATGTAAAACACATGTTTAATTATGCAAAATAGTTTTTTTATTATAGAAAACAAATTTCCTTTTAATTATTAAAAAAAAATATATTACATCCAGTTGAGGCAGTAAAAATTTTACATTTTTCAAGGAAATGAAAGAGAAGAATTGTTTATCCAAAAAGATAAACTTGAATGAAGTGGAAAATTGATGATTTTAAGTTGGTTTTGCTAATATTTAGGTGGGGTCGGTGGATAGGTAGGTGTATCAGTAAAGGGTGTCGAGGAATGGCATTGACTATGAAGAAGGGTGAATCTGGCAGGTTAGAGCGAAACACCAAGTTTCGAACACGATAATGCACTCGATGTTGTTGCAAGGTAGGGTAGGGGTATACTTTCTCTAGTAAGGGGGGTAAATGGCGAAGAGGGGGGCAGAACTATTTGAGAGGGTTTACTTAACTTAAGTCTACTCGTCAGCCTTCACTCGCACTTTTAGTCTCCCAAAAACTTTAAGCTTAATTAACTTTATCAATATACGAAATTAATTGCGACATAAATCTTTTGTTGACAATTTTCATCTTTTTTTTTTAAATTCAATTTTTATTTATTTAATATTTAATATAATATAATATATCGACGTCTAATAATATAAAATGACTCATAATTTTTATATATTGGTAAATATTGAACAAGTATTCATTATCGCCAGACTTGTTGCTTGAAAATCATCTTTATGGTCTTGAGAATACGTGACCACAAGGGTATTTTGATATCGGAAGTATTTCACGAGTTACAACTAGATGAAAGGGAGTGCCACTCTTGGCCAAAAAGCAGGTAATTTTCTGTACACATGTCCTTCAAAAATACAATAGACAGCAAGTTTGTGATCCAACAACATAAGATGTTCGAGGAAGATGAAGGTGCTGGAATAGCTGCTTGAACGTAAGTTGTCAAAAACAAACATTAAATACAATTTTTCAGTACTTTTTTTTGCTTAGGGATTTTTGGGAAATCTGCCTACAGATAGCTTGGATTCCGCACTCCAAGGTTATGTGGGGTTGGTATAATAACAAAAGAAAAAAATATATATATATATATATATATAAAATAGTAAATTTAATAAACTGGCGACCTACTACCAGCCCGACCCACTAAAACCCGTAACCCTTCTTTTGGAGCTCTTTACCCTCCCTCGGAACTGTCGTAAGACTTTAGCCTTCGGGGTCTAAGAAGGAGAACCTGGCCCTATGTTGTAAATTTTCAAATATTCGTGGCTAACAATTTTCAGAAGAATATTTTTTGTTTTACTGTTGATAGCAAACGGTGGAAATATTCATAAAAAGAATTTCTGAACAGTGGACATTTTTTTGTTTAGATTTGAAATTATTTTTTAATTATGAAATAAAAAAGAGTGGGGAAAATAGAGTAGGGGTAAGTTAGGAGGACAGGAGGAGGGGATATGAGGACCAATATAGAAATGAGTTTGACCGAAAGCTATGTGTGTAGAGTGTAGTGTGTATAGTCGTCGTGAGGATTCAGCCTTGGCGCGATGGCAAAACGGGCAGTAGAGCGTGTATGGCAGGCGGCGAGAAACTAATGAAATATGGGAAAGCTTTTAGCTTTTAGCCAACGTCTGATATCCGGTGGCTGCGTGTGTGTATACATATATATATATCCAATGCATCCTACTCCGCCCGGGCAACGTATACCAAGCTTAATTGATGCATCGCTCGTTGCTAATCATGATAAACAATAAATAGACTTATAGAGGGAAAGCCTCTCAACGCCGATAAAAACGCACATTTTCCATGACAGCCTTCAATTTCCTCCCCCCACATATTTTTCTCCTGCCCAACCCCTCGACAAACGCAACTCACAGATTTAGAGACTCAATTTTTTTTTCTATTTACACTTTATATAAATAACTAGCAACAATTTCTGGCCGTTACTTTCTTACTTACCTTTTTCAAAACTAAAATTAGTAATTTAAAAATAATACAACTTGAAAATATATCATTCAAATTTTTTTTTCATTCGTAAAAATAGAAACGGAAGGAAAATTTCCTATAAGTACCAAGGGAATTTAAAATTTCAAGAATTATTTGTTTAAACTGGACGTAACAATTTTTATAAACCAAGATCACACCACTGTCCAAAACTGCAAGCTCGCAGAAAAGCGCCTGGCAACGAGCAGGTGCATTGAACTAAAGAAAATTTCAACACTGTAATGTCGATTAATAAAATCGATTAACACAGGGAAATCTGGGCATTTGCCCGTGAGTCTTCGCGATAGTAAGTCGTGGGTCAGTTTGGCCATTATTTTGAATATAAAGAAGTTATCACACTTATTACTGATAGTTAACAATAAAGTATAAATGGTGAAGAATAATAAAAGGTCTAAGTGAAAAATTGTGCTATAAAAAGTTCATTTAAAACAAATATTATAGGAAAGGATTATAAAGAGTTTAATGGAATGTTATCTAATAACGAATAGGTGAGTAAATTGTACACATACACTTAAATAATACTTCACACACATACAAATATTATACATTCGAGAAAAATAAAGATTGTGTTAGAATTATACACACATTAACAAGAATATATTATAGTTATGAATTAAAGATACAAGAGATAATAAAAAAGAAATAAATAAATATGTATTAGGGTTTTAGAGGAACGAAAAATAAATTGTAATTGTTTATAATTATCTTAACTTCATTTAGCAACTCATTCTAATCTCCTAAAATTCCACTAGTGAAAAATAGAGATTCTCACCTCACTACTTGAACAATAAGTAGGAAGGAGGGGATCCACTACCAAACAGGTTTGAAGGTTGTTAAAAATTGTTAAAAATTGAATTAGTATTAATTTTTCCTTTAAAGCAATTGTTTGAAACTTTTTTAAAACATTTTCTATAGTATTTTATTATAAATCGTAAAAAATGGCTTGCATACTTTGGATTTGTCAAAGAATACTCTTTAAACTAAAAAAACACTATTTGCAAAATGATATTTTTAAAAAGATCAATATTGAAAATGCAATTGTTTTGAAAATTTTATTTTCATAATGGTCTCTTGTTTTAAAAGAAAAATTTTCCTACGTTTTATTCACTTATTTGATCTTTGTTCTGGTAATTCTGTTGGTCCCTAGTTAAGAGTCGCGAGTCAGGGAGGGAAAGGTAAGGAATAGATGTGGGGCCAATTAGGGGATCCTAACCCCTCGACACACCCCCTCTAAGAACTTTCTTCAACCCCCGCACCTCCTCTGGCCCCTCTTTGGACCCGCAGTGTGGATTGGATTAGTTTAGATTGACGATCCAATGGCGTCAAAATTCGATTTTATTCTTCCTTCTCTTCAAAGATCTTACAATGAAGTAATAAAAATTCTTTTAACTTTACAGAAAAATTAATTGATTTGTTAAAAACCAAGTCTTCAATAAAAAAAAACGTTTCTTTTGTAATAATACCTTAAATATTATTATTAATTTCTATTTAATTTTATGTTTTATTAATAAATATTACCTCCTCCAAACAACTTCACCCATGTACACACAAAAATGCTAAAAAATAAAACATAAATGCGTATAGAAGATAGAGTCCCGAGCTTAGGACTCCGAAATTGCATAATTATTTATTAAGACAAATATTATTTATAATTTTTTTTTGTGGGAGGGGGAAGTACATTTGTATGAGTTGAGTGTTTTTATACGATTTCGTGGGGTGAAAAAAAAGAGTTAGGAATTTTATCTCCACTGGGAGATACGCCAATGTTGCCCCCATCAGACGGGTGGCTCGTTAGTGACGGATTAGCGATGTACGTGTGCCTCCTCAGCCCTCGATTTCCACCCCTGAATGTGTATTCAGACCCCAATCCACGACCACCGTCGACCATCGCCACACTCACTCTTCTCCTTCTTTCTCCACGTCCCGGAGGCAAAAAGAAGAAAGTGCAAGAATTCGTGCTTCGATAAAGTCGTGCTCCCAAGGGATCACTGTGCCAAATTCCGAAACCTCTCCTTTTTTCAATTTAGAGCACACTTTAAAAAAAATTTTACCCTACATTGTATTTTAAAAAATGTCATCCTATATTGTATTTTAAGAATATTATCTCACATTGTAATTTAAAATTTTTATCATATATAATTTTAAATGTATTTTAAATATTATATCCTACATTGTATTTTAAAAATTTTACCGTACATTGTATTTTAAAAAAAATTTTATTCTACATTGTGTAATAAAAAATTGCATCTTTTATGATATTAAAAAAAATTTAATCAATATTGTATTTTAAAAATTTTACCCCTACATTGTATTTAAAAAATTTTACCATATTTTATGTTAAATGTATTTCAAAAATTCTATAGTACATTGTATTTTTAAAATTATTATCCTACATTGTATTTTTAAAAATTTCATCCTACATTGAATTTTAAAAAATTTCATCCTATATTGTATTTTAAAAAAATTATCCCACATTGTAATGTAAAAATTTTATCATATATAATTTTAAATGTATTTTAAATATTCTATCCTACATTGTATTTTAAAAATTTTACCCTACATTGTATTTTAACAAATTTCATCCTACATTGTATATAAAAAAATTGCATCTTTTATGATATTTAAAAAATTTTAATCAACATTGTATTTTAAAAATTTTACCCTACATTATATTTAAAAAGAATTTCCAAATCTTAAACGAAGTATTTTTTTGAAAATATACACTTAAATTCTCTTCAAATTTAGTTTCAATTTTTAAATTTACATCCTACATTGTATTTTAAAAAATTTTATCCTACATTTTATTTTAAAAAGTTTACCCTGCAAATTTTAAAAAAATTGAATTCTACACAAAATTTTAATTACATTCGTTATATAAAAAAAAATTTCAATGAATTTAATTATTTACAAATTTTTCTTTTAAATCTTTACAATCATTTAATTACTTTTATAAATAATAACATTATTTTTAAACAATTACAATTAAATTCCTCGAAAAATGTAATTATTTTTAAAAATTTTATTAAAATTCGTATAAGGACTTTAATTACTTCAAAAATTGGAATTTAATTATTTTCAAAACTGTCCTTAATTCTTCGTAAAAATTCAATTACTTTTAAAAAAACAATAACATTTTACTTAAAAATTCAATTATTTTTGAAAATTAATAAAATTATTCTCGGAAATTCAATTGATTTCAAATATTAATAAAATTCTTCGTAATAATGAAATTAAATTTCAAAATTTTGAATGCAATTCTTTAAAGGAATTCAATTACTTTTTAAAATTTATTGAAACTCTTTGGAGAAAATCAATTAATTTAAAAAATTAATCAAATCTTAAAGGGACTTGAATTATTTATCAACAGTAATTGAATTCTTTATACGTGAGTTAAACTATTTTTTAAAAATAAATTCTTGCATACAATTTTTCGCAAAAATTCAATTATTTTTAATGCAATAAACTGACAAAATTTTTTATTTAAAAAGAATATATTTTTGAGGGAAACGAATTTTAAAAAACAGAAAATTATCGAATGACAGTGGTAAATAATAAAACGTTTTATAAACTTTAAAGTATACATTTAACGTCCTGAGTCGATACAATTATAAAAAAAATTTTTTACCACTTTTCCTTCTTTTTAATATAGTTGCCGATTTTGCTTTTTTTCACTTGTTCGTATCCCTTTTTTCGTATTTTAACGACTACTTTTCCGGGAGATTCTTGAAAAAAAAAGTTTTTTTTCTCTACCTCTCTTAACATTTTCGAGGACTAACCTGCCCTCAAAGAATTAGCATGTGAGTAACAAGGAGTCCTACCCGCAGGCTTGAGAAAGGAACGAGGGAGAGAGTGACAGAGAATGGGAGAAGAAGGAGGACGAGGGAGAAAGAAGGGAAAAGGGTCGTTTCCCAAGGGCGTATAATCATCCCTTTGCAACTTCTGTTTCTCTCTCTCTCTCTCTTTTTTCCTCTTTATCATTTCTCGTTTCTTCCACTTCCAATTAGAAAGTCTCTGCCACGCGACTCTCCTCGTCTCCTCAATTTTTTTTAAATATAAATTTCCTTCATTTGAGACTCTTGTTAGAAAAAAAGTTTTTTTTTTCGAAATTCAAAACTGTTTTGTTTTTAAAAATGTAAATTTTCTTCAAATTCACTGTTCTTAATTTTTATTAATAGGAACACTTAGTTTCATCAACAGTGTTACGTTAAAACAAGAAAACTTTTTATAATATTCCTAACGTTCCTCGTTTTAAATTAGTTTCATAAATGAATCTAGTTTGTGATGAGGATAAGTCAATGAGCCTACTAAATGTTGTGAGCGAATAATTTATTTTAAAAACCAACAAGAAAGAAAATAGTTGACAAAAATACAATGAGTACAAAATTATGGATTTTACTTAAAGAATAACGATTACTTGTGGTGTGATGATTATCTGGTAATTCAATCTCAATGGTGTTGAGCAGTAGACGTTAAATGGCCTTGGGATTGTTGTCCTTAATGGTTTGGTATTAGTCCTCTTGTTTACACTAATGAGATAGTGTATTGTATTGTGAAAATTTCAGTTTTCTTCCAGACGGTTGTCGCCTCTTGAGAAAATTTCGATGGTTCGAAAATTGGAATGTGTTGTTTCAATATTAGACTTTCGTTGATAGTTGAGTTTATTTCCAAATTTATATTTTTTGGAGATTTGTTGAAAATTTTCACTTTGAAAAATGATGAATTATCAAAGGTCGATTTAAAATTCACTTTCTAATTCAATACTTGGGGAAATAGTTCACTTTCAAAGATGTACGTTCAAAAATAATACTTGGCGATATACTGTTCACTTTTAAAGATGTACTTTGAGTTCACTTGTAGACGATATGATGTGTACTGGTTGATTAACAACAAATTACTCTGTTCTAAGCAGAAAAGTTACCCCTTTTTATATCAAACTTTCTTCATTAGTCTAATGCTATTTGAATCTTTGACGAATTAAAATTTAATTTGTCCTTTTTTTTAAATTACGATTTTTTAACAATTAGACTCACTTTTGTTTGGACTTAATGTCTTTAATTTTATTATTTTGCGATATATAATTAAGGAATGTGGAAAATATTTAGTTATTTAATGTATAAAATTTTTTTATCTAAAATAAATTTAACGAATTGAGACTTGACGGCGAGTTGCAGAAGGTTGGAAGATGATAAAAGAGAGGGGGAGGGGAGAAAGCGGGGTGAGTTTGGGCTTTGCTCACACAAGTCCTAATGAGGACTTCACTCTCCCCCCTGGGGGGAGCGATAACGAATCCTCCTACCATCATTCTGCAAACCCCTCACACCAATCACACGCAAATTATAACCATCGACCACCCTTCCACAGCCCTTGTTAAATACATGAAATGTTTCTATATCTGTATCTACATGTACACATATATGTATACACTTGTATTTATCAGATATATATATATATATGAAGGTTAAGAAAATTTATTTCAGAATTATTATTTTTTAAATTAAAAAAAGAAGTCAATGACTAAGAGAACTTAAAATCTTGTTTAAGAAAGAATCCGACAAACAATCGTAACAAAAAGTTAGTCCAATGACATAATTTTGTATATTTTTCTAAAACTTCAAGTTTAAGGCCAGGTTCTCCTTCTCAACAATGAAAAAATCAATTTTTTTGCTTAAAAATCATCTTTATGGTCTTGAGAATAAGTGACCACAAGAGTATTTTGATATCGGAAGTATTTCACGAGTTACAACTAGATGAAAATGGGGGCCACTCTTGGCCAAAAAGCAGGTAATTTTCTGTACACCAGTCCTTCAAAAATACAATAGGCAGCAAGTTTGTGATCCAACAACATAAGATGTTCGAGGAAGAGGAAGGTGCTGGAATAGCTGATTGAACGTAAGTTGTCAAAAACAAACATTAAATGCGATTTTTCAGAAAAGAAATCCTGTGATAAATATTATTTTATGAAAATAATTGAATAAGTGCACAGAATTAATAAAAAATTGTTAATAATAATTTATTTTCTGGGAATATTTTTATTAATAATAATACTAATTGAATTATTGCAATATAGTGATATTTTTTTTATAAATAAATGAATTTCTCATAAGTACTTTTTATAAAAATTGTTTTAAAGAATTAATTTTTTTTAAATATTGTAAATATTTCGGAAATTTTATTTTTCAGAATTGAATTTTTGCCAACGATTTTATGAGAATTTTTTTAAGTAATTGAATTTCCAAGAAAATACTTATTGCATTTCAAAAAGTAATTGAATTCTAGTGATGAGTATTGTTATTTATGAATAATTTAGAATTTTGCCAACAAAATTGTTAAAATGCTTCAAAATAATTTAATTTTTAGGAAATATTTTGTTAATTATCGTCATAATTGAATTATTTCAAGGAATTATTTATGTAAATATAAGTAAATTCTGTTAAATAATGTTATTAAAATCTAAAAGAATAAGTGGATTATTTAAAAAAAAATTGTAATACAAATTGTAACTAAAATAATTGATTTCTTTTAATTTTCTTAAAAGATTTGAAAATAATTGGTTTTCTGTGAATAAATATAATATTTTTATAAATAATTGAATTTTAAAACAATTTTTTTTAACTAACTGATTTTTTAAAGTAATTGGAATTAAATTTTTAAAAATAATTTCACTTTATGACTAACATTCTGTAAAATTGTATTAAAAATAATTGAAATACTGAGATCAATTCTATTTTTTGTAACAATAATTGAAAACTTGTAAAGAACATTATAAAAATTTTCAAAAATAATTACATTTCTTTCAAAGAATTTGACAACATATAAAAGTAATTGAAGTACTGCAAAAAAAATGTTTAAAAATGAATTGATTTTTTAAATTTTTTGAAAAAATTTAATCTTTATAAGAGTTTTGTAACAATTGTTTAAAATAATTAATTTTTTCAAAACAATCGATATTATTCGAAAATTTTATTTTGCAATAATTTAATTCTAGTTAAAAAATATTTTTGTTAGCATAATTGAATTTTTCGATTAATTAATTACAAATAGTATTTGAAAATTATTGATATCCTATCATGAGTTTTATTATTTACGAAAATAATTGAATTCTAGATTAGAAATTTTTTATACATTTTTTAAAAATTGTATTTTCCTGAAAAATATTATTATTTGTTAAAGTATTTCAATTATTGTGAATAATTTTAGAAAAATTTGATTAAAAGGTAGTCCAATGATACAATTTCCGTTTTTTTTGTCAAAAGGTGAAATTTAAATTCTTTTTGGTAAAAGCGTGGGGAATTAAATTTTCCACATTTTGATCATTTTAAATTTACCTTTGAATTAAAATTATTATTTTTTGAATTTTTAAGACAATTACGATTTTCTGCTGGTTTCCGGCTGTGGTTAATTTTATTAAGAAGCACAAAAAAGTTAGAATAAAATTTTCTATTTCTTCGGAGGTTGTTCGGTAACATTCCAACAACAATCTATATTGTCAGCAGTCCATAAAAAATAATAGAATTGAAAAGAATTAAATTTAAACGTCTTTTTATGATAATTATAATCTCTTGATGGCGTTCGGCTGACGCGACTTGCTATTAAAAGCGGCTAAACTGTTTTTTTAAATAAATTAAAAAAATTCTGTTAGTATCTAAACAAATACATAAATCCAACTATTAACCAAATGAAAAATAAATAAAAAATTGTCATTTCAAAAAAAAAAGAGGAAAAAATTTGTTTTCGGTTAAAAAACAAGCGTTAGCTATCAAAAGAAGAGAGCAAGAGAGAGAGAGAAGCTTAGATTTTTAACATTTTTTTTGGCCTGATCCATGAGTTTTGATGCAGTTATGACGTTTTCCGAATTCAACGAGTGTAGCATTGTTACATTGTGGCTTGGAAAATGAAAGGGGTTGATGAGAATTGTTGGAACGCGGGGCAATTTTAGCAATAGTTGATAGAAGAGCGGTGGGGGGGGGAGAAAAAAGAGAGCTATTGGATCAGTGAAAGAGTAAAAAGGTGGAAGGAAGGGGGGAGGGGGAGTTGTGTGCGGAACAAAAATATCCTGACTAGAAAAACGTGACACTACTGGACGCTAGTAGGTAGCCATCCTGGGTCAGGGGTTAATTTCCCATATATAGCCACAATTCTATCAAAACCTATTCTTCCAATCGGGACTGGTTAGGCAACTAATAATTGGTGAGGATCGATCGTTTTTGTGAGGGCGGAAGGAGGATGAGGTGGTGGAGGGGGGTTAACACCCTAGAGAGCTGGCTTCGAATTCGATGTATATATATATGTGTGTGTATGCCGTTAGCTGAAGAGTAAAGAGGGTTGTCGATGTGATGATCGAGTGTAGAACGAGAGGAATTGTAGGAGTTGGATTGGGGATATTGTGTTAACGCGTGCCCCAAAAACCTTGTCGAATACGATAAAACTCGTTATCAGAGAAATTGACACGACTTTCGATTTTGATATAGTTTCAATCGACTTTTGTGAAAATAAAAAGAGTTTATAAATTTACACTCCCAGTGGATTAACACGCACTGTTTATTTTAATTATTCTACATAAATAATCTATTTTAATAATCCTCTTTGATATCCTATAGATAATAAAAAAAATGTGCCATAACCTCGTCATAAAAGCTAAAGACAAACAAAAAGAAACTGAAAATTTTAATTGTGCTGTAATTGATCTGCTTCTTATGTTTGTGTTACAGCCGAACTCCGTAACATTCTTAAGGCTAGGTTCCTCCAAACAATTTTCAAAAATTTGAAATTTTTTTTGACGTAAATTGCTAGCAAATACTCTTAGAAATAATATAGAATTAGTCCCAAAGGTCCACAGGACCCAGAAATCGTGACACTTATCAACAAAAATGACTTCGTTCAACAGCCATTTCCGGAGACGCCATTTTGAAAAAAAATCTTTTTTTCTAACAGTCCTTTCATGTATCTTATTTTATGAAAAAAATTAAAAGGAACATTCTTCATTTTGAATATTTTAATCCAATGCATTTTAATTAGATAAAAATCTAAACAAGAGATTTCATTGAACTTAATATTCCTTCGAGTTTCGCAATTTTTGGGGTAAAAAATTTAAAGGCAAACCTTAAAAATCCAAATATTAAAAATATTACAAAGAATTAAGAATAGAATTATGAAATTTTGGTATAGGAATTGTTTATCGTACAAAACCTAAGGAATACGAAAAATCTCAAAATCAATTATAAAACTAAATTAAATAAATAATAATAAATAATTATTGAAAAAGAATAAAATGTTGTGAAACAGAAGTCGTGAGATATCATTTTTTGGGCTGAAGGTCAAAATTCAAAATGGCGGATCCAATATGGCGGGGGATAAAGAAAACCGATTTATTTATGAAATTATTTTCTAAAAATTGCATTTTAATGATAAGAATATAAGTTTGAAAAAGTGAAAATTATTATAAAAGACGAAAGTTTGTAAAGTAGGGTATAAATCAAAAGTTATGAATTAAACGATATATTATGATTAAAATTTTTTTTTTTGAAAATCAATGAATGTGTCTCAATTTCAGAATAACTTATGTGTAATAATAAAAAAATAATTTCGTCTGATTTTATCAAGCATGTTTAAAATAATTTACAATTTATAATTCCCTTAAAGTCTAGTTAAGAAATATGAAATTATTATTATATTTTATGTATATGCATATACTGTATATATATATTCTGTCCCACCTAACTATTTCAACTTCTCAGACATGCAGGACGAATTACTGGGTTTAGTTCGTAAGATATCAGACAATTTACATTCATATTTAATAGTCATCTACGCTTGACATGACAACTGCTTAAGGAATGACAAAATAATTTCGTCTTTTTATAGTTTTCATGTATAATTGAAAAGCAACGTCAGACAAAAAATTAAGAATTTCGTAAATTTTAATTCAAGTTTATTTAAAAATATCAAATTATTAAATAAAGTTTTTAGAATTTTGTATTATTACTTTTTTTAAAACCTTTTTTTTACTTCAAATTTTTTTTCTATGTTCTAAAGATATTTAATTATTCAGGAAAATAATTAAATTTGTTCGAAGATTTTTACAGTAAATTTTTTAAATAATCGAATGTTTGGAAATTTTATCAGAATAGTGATAATTGAAAATCATTAAATGGCGAGAAGTTTTTAAAAATGATTAAATTTTAGAATTATATTAAAATTTTTAACTTAGAATATTTTCAGGACCTAAATGTTTGTCAAATAAATTTCTTTATATTGGGGTCTTGGGTTCAAAGAGTTGAAGAAGTTGTTAAATATTCAGTACTTATTTCTTTATTTCATCGAATGCATTTTCACTGTGAACATAGCTCATAGGAACTACGGAAAATCATAAGAATTTGTGTAAATAGGATTGTATAAAAATTAAGAATTTAAAAGCAACCTTATGTATGGATTACCCATTTTTCAATGATGTGAATTTATAAAATTAAAAAAATTAAAATTGAATTAAATATGAAGGACAACGTAACAAACATTTGGAACAATTTAAAATTATATTTGAATAAAAATTATAATCTAAATTGTATAAAAATTGTACACAGGTATATACAGTATAAATTCATATATATGTAAAATTCTTTGATTATTATCCATTAGTTAACACTTTGCAGCTTTTATGATTTAGATTTATTCTGCTCCTAATGTTTTTCGTATTGCCATGTGGCGTGCTGCTAATAGTAGTCCATCGTGGTGGCTTTCGTGTCCCTGCCCCATTTTGCAACTTTAGCCACCCTTTTCCTCCCTCCTCTATGTCCCCTATCCCTTAATATTTTCCTCTGGGTCATTAAAGTTCGTAGTGATTTAAAATTTTAATTTTTTTTGGATTCCAAATATCCTTTTGCTTAGGGACTAAAGTATTGAATCACAATAATATTTATAGCGTACTTTAAAGAAGTGAAAATTTTCAAGGGGTTATGATCAGTCAGTGATGTTAAAAAGTAACCATTTCGAAGAATTATTTTTTCATAGGTTGGCTTTTCTTTCTAAAACGTGTTTAATTTTTGTGTACAAAAAGAATTTTTTAATGATAGAAAAAGAATGTACTAAAAAAAGAATTTCTATTACAGAAGATTCACAATGTTTATTATAAAGGATTTAGGAATTGCTTTTTTGTTTCATAAAGAATAGTAGGTAGGAACTAGAAATATTGTTTCGAAGCAACACAAAATTGGTTCCATGTAGAGTCACCAATCCTCCTCATATTTTTTATTTCCACGGATCTAATCGTTTCGTTAAAAATAATATTTGATATTCCTCGAAATGGTTGGACGAGTATCTCGCGGGACTTTATCTGCTTGTTTTCTTACGACCCGCACCGACCGTTTCCAAAGGGGTCGAGACGAAGGGAAAAAGAGAGAGAGAAGAGATATCTGCACTGACTCGTATCAGGCTATGCGAAGCAGCCGTCCAAGCAAATTATAATAGTGGACATTGTTTGAAAAATACTCCCGGCTCTCAAGAATAACAGGACCGCGCCATACTGGCCTCGGCATATGGACATCGTTATCTCGTCGACTATATGTCGCAAAAACGGGGGTTGGAGGTGGGTGGGTTTACATGGGACTGCGCTTCCAACCCCTTACACTCACTCTCTCTCTCTCATTCCGATGCACGAAACCGGAAATTCCTTCATCCTTACATTTTTCGAATAATAAAAATCTCTCTACAATCTCTATCTCCATACATAACACAACATTAGTAATGAACCTCCTTTTTACGAATCACTATCGAAGAAATATTTTTCCATTTTTTTACTGCTGATTCACTATCTCTTGAAACTCGTAATTTTAAATTAATTCATACTAGAACCATTTTTTTGTGCCTTATCTTAATTTTTCTGTAACATCCATCACATAGACGAAAATCCATATTGCACTCAGTTTTATCGTCAACTACGACAAAGTTTGCACTCAGTTTTTGAAAGTGTGGAATAAAATTTTATTTAAACAAAATTGTTGTCATGCAAAATATTTAAAAAATAGAATTTATTCTTTAATATATTCTTTAATCATTTAGGACAAAAAAAGTTTTGAAATCTTGTAACAAAGTATAGAATTCTTTTAATTCCAATTGCGATCTGATTGGAATCTAACGAAACTAGTAGTTGATCAGTATTTCATTTGAAATCTTGTTTTTGGGATCATTTCGAGTAAATTGCAAAAGGGGAATAAAGAGAAAGAGAGATGGAAGTTCTGGCAAGAGTCCCTCTAATCCGTGCTAATGGCAGACAAATTAAAAGCATTCGCTTTCACCACCCACAATAGCTCTTTCTCTCTGTCTCTCTCCATCCCCCTTTTGCTTCCGTTTCTCAACCACTTTCTCTTCCTTTTTCTTTTTGTTCCACTCTCTCAAGTCGGGGTAATACAGTAGGCTAACAAGCGTAATGTTCATTAAATCGTGTGGTTCCCTTGGAAAGCGGCAACGAAACCACCAAGTTGTCTGCTTGTTGGAAAGGAAGCTGTTCTACCATACACATATAGATATATACAGAGAGAAGAGAAGAGAAAAAGGGAAAGGACCCACAGAAGGAAAATGAAGCTTGTCATATACGTAAAGGGACATTTATTATTATGTTACACCACTTCGTTAACCATACACAGTAATTATCCAATTTGTCCAAAAGGGTGTTTCCTTTAAACAAAAATTCCCCAATTCTCAACCATTTGTATCTTTAACCAAATATTTTAGTTCTGTGTTTTTTTTCTGTTTTTACCTTTAACCAAATGTTTTTTTCACTTTCTACTTTTAACCAATTAGGGGTTTCTCTCCTTTTTAAGATTATTTTGTCCTAAAAATATATTTGATTGTCAAATTAAAATGTTTTTATTACTAAATTGAATCATTTTTTAATTTCAGAGAAGACTTCTTCAACTAAGAGGGAATTGGCAATTAAATTTCAAATCGTAAAAAAATTAAGGGCTTCTGGTGTCAAAAGCTGTCAACATCGAAATGTGAGTACAATATTTAAACATTTTTATTTAATGTAAATTAAAAAAATATTTTTTGCTGAGAGCGAATTGGCAATTAAATTTCAAATCGTAAAAAAATTAAGGGCTTCTGGTGTCAAAAGCTGTCAACATCGAAATGTGAGTACAATATTTAATAACATTTTTATTTATTGTAAATTTAAAAAAATAATTTTTGCTGAGAGGGAATTGTCAATTAAATTTCAAATCGTAATAAAATTGAGGGCTTCTGGTGTCAAAAGCTGTCAACATCGAAATGTGAGTACAATATTTAAACATTTTTATTTATTGTAAATTTAAAATAATAATTTTTGCTCAGAGCGAATTGGCAATTAAATTTCAAATCGTAAAAAAATTAAGGGCTTCTGAATGACAAAAGCTGTCAACATCGAAATGTAAGTAAGTAATAATAAGTTATTTTAAATTAAAAATCCCTTTTTTAATGTTGGTAGAAAGTCCCGTGGTAAATTGAAACATTAACTACTCAGGGTGGTATAGAAATCTACATTAACTCGCGTCGGTAATGTAGGAATCTATATTAAATTTAGTACGTAATGTAGGAATCTAAATTAACGGGTAAAGTACAAATATACATTAGCTGATTATTGTATAGATAACGCGATGAAAAACATTCTTCTATTTAATATCTATAATTAACAAAATTAAAAGATTGAAAAAATTATCAAACCAAGATAGAAATTAATTTTTACATAAATTTAAAATCAAAGTCTACATTTGATAAATATTTAAATTCCTGATACTTTTTGTATTTTATTATTGAAATTGCAAGTAACAGTGTAGGCAGAGAAGAAAAAGGCGATAATTTCGCCTACACAAGCGTAATATTCGCGAGGTTGACGCGTGGGAACTCGCCGAGTGTTTGCACATTACAAGATCCGCCCGACCGAGGATAATGATACGCTTATTTTACCTCAGAGGGACGTTCGCCTGACAGTCAAATTACTTGTTTACCTACACTACACATATATCTAACTATCAACCTCTCCTCCAACTAACCAAATTGTCTTTTAATTTTGATTGTTCCGTTCCAAACCCATTATTTATCAGCATAAAGTTCTCCTTTCAAAACTAAGTTTTTAATTCGTTCAAACTATATGCTTTAGATTCTTTTTTTTCTTTTAAAACTAATTTTCTGTAGTTACTGGTAACTCCTATAGTTTTGGCAAATTTCTTTCTTTAAATTGTTAAAGGATTTTTTTAAAAATTATATCCTTGTAGAAATACATTAATTTAACAAACTAAATGTTTATTACTTAAGTAAATCAATTTTCGATTATGGAGAAGACTTTTTTCAGCTGAGAGCGAATTGGCAATTAAATTTCAAATCGTAATTAAATTGAGGGCTTTTGGTGTCAAAAGCTGGTAACATCTAAATGTGAGTACAATATTTAAACATTTATATTTATTTCAAATTAAAAAAAACAATTTTTGCTGAGAGCGAATTGACAATTAAATTTCAAATCGTAATTAAATTCAAAGCTTCTGGTGTCAAAAGCTGGTAACATCTAAATGTGAGTACAATATTTAAACATTTATATTTATTTCAAATTAAAAAAAACAATTTTTGTTGAGAGCGAATTGGCAATTAAATTTCAAATCGTAATTAAATTCAAGGCTTCTGGTGTCAAAAGCTGGTATCATCTAAATGTGAGTACAATATTTAAACATTTATTTTAAATTTAAAAAAAACCATTTTTGCTGAGACCGAATTGGCAATTAAATTTCAAATCGTAATAAAATTCAGGGCTTCTGGTGTCAAAAGCTGTCAACATCGAAATGTGAGTACAATATTTAAACATTTATATTTATTTCAAATAAAAAAAATAATTTTTGCTGAGAGCGAATTGGCAATTAAATTTCAAATCGTAATAAAATTTAGGGCTTTAGAACAAGGAAATTTTTTCTCCTTATCACTAATGAATAAGGAGAAATAATTTCAATACACTATTACAATTTTAATGATAATTAATTAAATACATTTTAGGGTAATAAAGGGATAATTTTTTAAGTGTACAAACATTTAATATTAGTTTTTAAAAGTTTTATTGAGGGAAAAAATATAATTTTTAAGTTAACACTTTTTCTTAGGGGAAATTAAGAATATAGGTATCGTTATCGTGGAAAATTATGTGAAACACGTGTTTCCCCGGAAGAATTGGTCAATTTAGACATCAATTTGCAAATTGCAGTTGTTGAAATCATAAGGGAATACTCCGTTTGAAGATTTACATTGGTTAGCTGCGTTTCGAAAAATGGGAACGATCAAACAGTCGTTACCGGGACAGGGAGCTATATACTCGTTTGGTGTCCCTCAGGGGACCTGCTAAGGGGTTGTTAGCTGACCGTGTAACAGGCCTCCACGGGACCACCCTTTTCTCTCTCTCTCTCTTCAACCCTCTTCTCCTCACTGCCTATCTTCGACTGCACCACCTTCGCCATCCTTGTAAAATCTTCTCTGTCTCTCTCTCTCAGGATCGTTTAGATGAGTCCCGGGCCACGCAAAATCGTTAGCCACACCACCTTATAGATATATATACTCACACGAAAAGTAGATAAATTACAATGAAGAAAATGAAGCTAACTAAATGATTATTTATTCCTTCGATAATTTATTACCTCAAATTTGAAGAGAAAATAAAAAAATACTTTCTACCATGAAACATTATATTATTCTACACTATTATTTTATTGTTTTATTCTATAGAAGAAGAAAAATGATAAAATCGAATAACAAATGTAGAAATTAAATTAAAACCTCCTTCTCTTCTAATTTTGATCTTCTGCTAATGTGAGACTGTGGCTAATACTGACTTAAAAGTGAAAATAAAATTTTTATTTCTTCAGAATGTTGTTTAGAAATATCGCAGCAACAATTTTTGGTTAATTTCAGTTTATTAAAATTATTGATATTAACCAAAATTTGAATGTAAACGTCTTTTTTCCTAAATTTTAATCGTATTCTAATGTTCGGCGAATGTTTTCTAGTATTTCAAAAAAACAAAGGCAAATGTATTACAAGTTCGCAGTGAAGTGAAATATACTCTTATTACCAACAGTCGGTAAAGTAGACTTTTACATTTCCTCGTGATAGTTAAATGGAAATCTTTATTTTAAATTCATTTAATTTGATTCCCTACCAGTGGCAAAATAATTAGGGTAATTAACACTTTAAAACGAAATTCTTTGTATTATCGTGGGACGGTAATGAAGGAGAATAATTAAGAAATGAAAAATAATTGCGCCATTAATTAGTTGTCTAACAGAAACAAATTTTCTTTTTGCATTTAATTAATTTTTATTATCGATAGGTGGTAATGCAGTTTTCTACATTAACTACCGAATGTAAACTTGAAATTTACAATCATATAAAAACAAATTTCATCATTGATTAGTTTCCTAAGAAAGACAACTTTTCTTTATAAATGTATTAAGACCAGGTTCCTCCAAAAAACGTGTTTTTTCAAACTTTTTTTATTCATATTAAAAAAATAGTTTCTAATTAAATTTTTTTTATAAAATAAGATACATTAAAGGACTATTAGAAATTTTTTTTCCAAAATGGCGGCTCCGGAAATGGCTGTTGAACGAAGTCATTTTTGTTGATGGGTGTCACGATTTCTCAGGAACGAATCAACTGAAATAAAAAATCAAAACGGTTTCTTATTTTGTATTACATTGGCTATGGTGTGAACTAGAATGAAACATTTTCATCAGAAAAAATCAAAACGGCGGATTTTTTAATTTTTTACCCTATTTTTTTATAACTTTTTAAAATAACAATGAATATTTTTAGTTCTAGTTCACACCATAGAGGGACATTTGAAGAGTAAAATGCCGTTTGGGTCATGTTGATAAGTTCAATGGTTCTGAAATGAGAGTGACACCCAGTTGAAAAAAGGTGGTTTCGAGAAAAATGCGTTTAAATTTTTTATTCGTGTGCTCGAGCGGCCGGATTTGCTGCTTAGGGCGCTCCGCTCTCCCCTCTTGTTAACCTACTTCTGGGCCCTGCGGACCTTTGGGACTAATTCTATATTATTTCTAAGAGTATTTGCTAGCAATTGAAGTAAAAAAAAATTTCGATTTTTTGAAAATTCTCTGGGCCCTGCGGACCTTTGGGACTGATTCTATATTATTTCTAAGAGTATTTGCTAGCAATTTACGTCAAAAAAAATTTCGATTTTTTGAAAATTGTTTGGAGGAACCTGGCCTTAATTAATTTTTATTACCGGCAGATTGTAATGTAGTATTCTACATTACCTTTTGAAGGTTATGTAATATTCTACATTACCTATTGAAGGTAAGGTAGAAATCTACTATTATTTATAGATTAGTTGCTTCTTTTACTAATTTTCTGAGGGAAAATTTTAATTGGAAAAATATGTATATATATATATATTTGACGTTTATAAAATAGAGTATTAGCAAATATGTTTAATTAAGTGTCTCAAGGTGAGATATGAAAATTTTCTATTCGGTTTCGTTATCTTTCCACCCAGGGGTAGGTTTTGCATATGTATGTGTATAGACAAACGTATGTGACTGTGCATTCACAAATGCACGCAACCGCTAACTGGTTATATTTGCGTAGACGTAATGGGGCAAAGTTGGACGGCCGTGTGTATCGAGTCGGTTTATACATATATATGTATATATATATATATACGTGTAGGTAGTGAAGATACCGTGGGGTATAAAATTAGTTCAATAAAGGAACACCCACGGTCTCTGTGGCACCTTCATTCCCCTCATTCTATAACGATACATATATGTCTACGGTTTTTGAGTAGAGAGGGTTTGAGAGTGAGTGAGAGAAAGAGAGGTGAATTTGGTGAATGTCGTTGAAATTTCCCTCGCTAACATATCTGTCGTTTCTATTGTGCGTATTTTCCCTCAATACCTTTACCTTAACACACACACACACACACATACATTGCTCACGTGAACTAAGATTTAAGTGCATCTACATACGTCTTGAAAAATTTAACAAGTTCCATCTTAACAAGCATATACATCGTATTGACGTCATGCAATTTTTATTGGCAGACGAATAAAAATGCTGAACTTAATTTTCCTTTTATTTTCGAATAAGAGAAATCTATTTTTTTTTCTCTTGTAAAGTAGAGAAAAAGTGGTTGAATATTTTTACCTAATTTTTCGTTTTGGTAAATTTTTTTTTGTTGGAGAAAATTAGTTTTTTGTTTAAACATTAGATATGAAAATTAGACTTAAAATTTTGAAAGCTTGGGGCGTTCTTAACGGAATGTGTGTGTGTATATATCAAAACTTGTGTATATGGTAGTTTTGATACGCGTTAGGCTGTTAATTACTTTCTACTATTTACATTGCTGATTTAAGCATAATATTTGGGCAAGGATTTTTAGCCCGTGCAGTTTCTCATGGAAAATCCCTCAAGGGCTTTTTGCCAGTAGTTAAACGGATTCGATGTAAACTCACGTCCATTCGAGTAGTTACGCCGTCTCTTAATTCTCATCATTATGGCGCATTAATTGTATAATTCCGTGTAAACAGTACTTGGACTATATTATATTTTGCGAAAATAGGAATCTTCTGTTATGATTTTGTTCTTATTCTTCCCGAGCAAAAGACGAGGTTAATTTAGTTTCAAATCATTATGAAACAACAGAATAATAAGGGGAGGCAAGGTAGGCTGATTACATCAGGTTGGTAAATCCAGATTATTAATTTTTATGTGAGATCGTTGTTATCTATCAACCTTATGGGTTGATTTCTGTCTTTGCTTATTTAGTAGTATTTTCTCCGTACAATGAGGCTCAAGTTTTATTTCCGGATGCAAAATAAAATTTTGGGATGCCAAAAACTATCGGATTTTTAAGGCGAAATTTATAAGCTTTTTTCAAAACACCGCCATTTTGTTGGAATTCAATATTTTTTTACATCCGAGGATCATTGTACGGTAAATATCTTCTAGATTAATAATCTTTTTGGTTTTTTTGATTTCAGTCACTGAGAAGGCCGCAATCACTGCAGCAGTGGGACAACTTTCTTTTGGACACTCGGGAAATGGCGAATAACTTTTTAAAAAAACAATATTTTTCTTTAAAAAAATTACGAATTGATCACTAGTAATAGACATATACATGTTAAAAAACTTCAAAACATTTGATGCAGTAAATTCTCTGAAAAAAATTCCTAAAAATCACCGTTTTTTCAGGCACTCACACCAGGTGTGCCCCTTAAGAACACGAATTTACTTGTACTGTTAGAAACTGCGAGTCTTATGTCTAACATTCGGATTTCTTTTTTAAAAAATTTGACATTAGCATAAGATTTTATTAAATAAGAGCCATAAAGTCGTACGTGATGTTTAAGATTATAAATGTGATATGTGCCAAAATCTAGTGTTTTAATACTTATCTAATTAAATAAATAAAATACGAAACTTTTTGAGAGAATAATGAGGTTTCTAGCTTAATTGAAATACAAGATAATAAAATCTTAATTCCCATCTACCCTTGGATTTAAAATCTACCCCTTTTTTCAAAACTTGATTCCAGGTCAGGAATTAAGAAAAAGTGAATGATAGCTCGTTAAAAAAATGAGTCCTCACTTAAAAAGCGTCACTATTTATTTTATTCATACTGTCCCGGCAATTAGAGGAGTTAATTGTCACGACCTCTATGAGGGCAAAGCCGAGAGTGAGAGAGAGAGTAGAGCTCAAGTCTAGACCTTGCACCAAACCACCTTTTCTGACCTTTCGTGTGCAAAGTCTGCGCCTGACACGTTAATTAGCTATAGTAACGAGGAATTAAATTAATTGCCGAAATCGATCGAGAGTATGGTCGGCTGGAATGCAACTTGTCTCAGTAAAACGACCGTCGAACATTTTATTTGCCAATTAACATTCACCGAGAGTTGTTAAAAAATTGAAAGTAACAAAAAATTGTTTAACATCGAATGCAAGTATACAACACATACACACACACACACGAAAAAAAAATGTTAAATGATCTTTTCTCCATATACAAGTTTTTAATTAGTCTTTGTTTTCCTATAAAGTGAGAAAAAAATATTATCTTAAGACATAAATTAAATTGATTTGAAATATTTAATTAAACGAACAATTAATTAATTTTTACGAATCGTCGTAGTAATAGAACGTATAGTTGAATCGTTTTTCAACCTCAAATGAGGACTTTAATAACAACAAAAAGTTGACTATTAAATTTCAAATCGTAATAAAATTGTTGCCTTCAAGAACAAAAGGTTGTCAACAAACTAAATTTAAAAGTAATTGATAAAAAAAATTATTTACCTAATAAAATAAAAATCGTTATCAGAAATAATTTGCAGGACACTTTTTGGTCTTGAAACGAAAACGCTACTTGTAGATCAACTTTCTTCTGGATTCGGAAACAAGTCTCATTTGATGGTCCATTAGATATATTTACTAGCTTTCTAAAAGGTCACATCTGAGAGATTACGTTCCTATGGGTGTTTAAAGAAATTCTTCGATTTGTCTTATTCTTTCTTTTTCTTTTATTTTCATGATCAGTAAGGAAGTTTCATTAAAAATTGTTTTATAAAAATATTTTTTTTTATCATTTTATGTGATTATTTTAAAGGAAATGTTTTTTAAGGTGAAAATTTATTGTATGGACATTTTTTTAATTGAAAATTTATTTTAAGAAAAAAATTTTTTTTTTAATATAGCTGAGGAAATGTTTGGCAGCGTATATACAACACGATCTCGTACGTATATGATCTGTGTTATTAAAGTAATGCAATAAACAAGAGTTTATACCATTTTCCGTGGAGTATAGAGACTGTATAGATCGTTTTGTTCTATGAGTAGCATTATGGCAGCTTGCGTCTATATTTGCACGTGTGAGTATAACATATACATACAGAGAGAAACGTATATATATATTTTTTCGTTCCTGAAAATAGGCGTTCGTAAAACTTATTTTCTTAAGTGATTGGATAACCTCGACTCCCAACTCTTTTTCTCTCTCTCTCTCTATGTATACCTTTTCTTTTTTTCTTCCACCCCCTTCGCATTTTGTCCTAAATCACCTTCTTTTATATTTAATAAACTCACTGGCAAGGGGATGGCAATTGTGATAAATTCTACCAAAATTTTCAATTTCATTTCAATCCTATGAAAATTTAACGCTCAGATTTTCTCATATTAATAATAAGAATGTTGCGAAAATTGTAAAAATTCCTTGACTTTTAGCTATTTTATTTGAAGAAAAAGACTTCTTTTTATTAAATAATAGAAAAAGGAAACAATAGCAGGCATTATTAATTTTAAAATATAAAAATATTTTTTTATTTTCTATTTTACCATCAGTCGGTAATTACATGCCAATTTATCAGCATTATTTTTTATTTATATTCCCGTCCAATGATTAAGTGAATAAATAATGTATTTACAGTTTGTCTACATTGTGTTTAAAAACCAACAAGTTACTAAAAAAAATTTAAATACGAAAAAAATTTACTTATCGGCATTTTTAATTATTGATTTCTACCTTATCGACGTGTGGCAATGCCAATGAAGCCTTTTTCTATTTTACCATTAGTCGGTAATTAGATATTAATTGTTTAACTGATAGTAAATTATAATATTTGTATGTCCGACCAACTTTATTAGTTAAGGGCATTTAAAAAAGTCACTCTCTACTTTACCATCAGTTGGTTATTACCAATGAATCTAATCGTAATTTAAAATTACGAAATCGTCATTCCTACCTTATCGACTAATTATACTAAATAGAATAACTTTCTACATTACCATCAGTAGATAATTACCGATCTTTACCATCTTTCGGTACTTCTTAATAAATCTGTTCGTAACGGTTCGTAGAAATTATAATTTCTACTTTACCGACTGGTAGTTCCACACAATCAACTACTGGTATCAAATATAATCACTTTCTACTTTACCATCAGTCGGTAATTACCCGTAAATCTATTTGTAACTAGTGTGTAGAAATTATAATTCCTCCATAATCGACTACTGGCATCAAATACAGTCATTTTATACTTTACCATTAGTCGGCAATTGTAAATATATCTCACCGAAATGGCTGATAGCAAGATTGCGATCCCTACCTTATCGACTAATAGACTTGAACAAAGAGTCATTTTCTACTTTACCATCAGTCGGTAATTGTAAATACACCTCACCGAAATGGCTGATAGCAAGATTGCGATCCCTACCTTATCGACTAATAGACTTGAACAAAGAGTCATTTTCTACTTTACCATCAGTCGGTAATTGTAAATACACCTCACCGAAATTGTCGAAAGCAAGATTGTAACCCCTACCTTATCGACTAATAGACTTGAACAAAGAGTGATTTTCTACTTTACCATCAGTCGGTAATTGTAATTACATCTCACCGAAATTGTCGAAAACAAGATTGTAACCCCTACCTTATCGACTAATAGCATTGAACGAAGAGTCGTTTTCTACTTTACCATCAGTCGGTAACTAATCATCTATTGATGAGCAATTCGTTAATTTGTTTGTTTTATCATTTTTAGGTATATATAAATTTTTTTCACTGTTTTATTAATATATTTTGATCAAAACGGTTTTATTAAATTTTATCAATAACTCTTTACTGGAAGAATTCGAATTTTTTTGTTGTTGTAGTAGTAGTAGTAGTAATAGTATTGCAATTTTCCTACACGTTTTTATCAATATTTTTTCTTCTAATAATACATAAAAGTTTATAACATAGTTAACGGTTAAGTGCAACGTTGTACTCAATGAAAAATTGTGTAGACAGATAATTAAATCAAACAAGGAGTTTTGTTTTAAGTACCGTTAACGAATGTTTATTTTAAAATCCCCCGAGCTAATTGACCGCGAACTCTGACAAGCTCTTTTCCCTACACCTTTTTCTTTTTTCAAAGGGTGGTAAAAGAGTTGGGGGGAAGCACACTCATTTACACACAACACACACACACACAATGAAAACGATAGCGCGCAGGAAAAATAAATAATTCCTCTTCATGGTTTGTGGTTAGTCGTCAGGATCAAAAATATTAGAGAGACATGGTTTATTAAATAATACTTCGAACGTTTTATATCTCTTTGTAAAAGAATGAGTGAGTGAATTAGAGAGAAATTCCTATTCGAAAAGGTTGGAAAATGGCACCTTTTTCATATACATATATATAAATATATATATATATATATATATATACTTTCGCCGAGAAATCGGATGTCCCCTAACGAGAATTCGTTGAAGCAAGTATATTTCTCGTCACACTAATCCCATTACGTGTGCGCTCACTTGTGCGGTTTTGTCCATTTCTCAGTCAATCTCCAACCCCTTTTCTAACAAATGAACCAACTTACAAAATATATGTATATATATATATACACTCACTGACTAATTCCGCACATGGATTTAAATGAAAAGCACTCGAGCCAAAAATCTGTCTGCCTTGTCTCCACTCAAAATGACTTCCTTTTATATACGGCTTATTAACTAATTTCATATTTTACATAAACATTGACAATAAAAGCACACAATTAATCCTGTCGGAGATGGAATATATGTAACAATTCTTCCTAAAATTCACTATACATCTTTAGATGCTTTAAAAACTTTGAAATTGAAAACACTTACCTTACCATCTATTGATAATGTCAAAAACTGTATTATCGACAGTTAGGAACGAAAAGCCTAAATTCAGTTTTGTTAGAAATATTGAAAATATTAATTATTAATTAATACAATACTTCAACGTACAAACCCATAAAAACGAACCCCCCTCTGACAAATTACATCTTTAGATCCTTTAAAAACTTTGAAATTAAAAACATTTACCATACCATCTATTGATAATGTCAAAAACTGTATTATCGACAGTTAAGAACGAAAAGCCTAAATTCAGTTTTGTTAGAAATATTAAAAATATTAATTATTAATTAATACAATACTTCGACGTACAAAGCCATAAACCCCCCTCCTGACAAATTTATAAAAGTGCCATCAAGAATTTTTAAATACAAAAGTAAAAATGATTTTCTTTACAGGAGATATCATATCAATCCATTGACCTTGACTGATTACGCCATACCCAAGATTCCAAGACGATATTAATAATAAAAATGTAAATTATTAATAATTGATAAAGTCAAAATCTGCATTATCGCTGTATATGTGGTAGAAATTCATATTATCTACTGTTGCTAAAGTAGAAATCTACTTTACCATATCAACAAAAATCGAAGTTATATTGTCGGTTGATAAAGCCTAAATCTGCATTATCATTGCCTTTATGGCAGAAATTCATATTGTCGACTGTTGCTAAAGTAGAAATCTACCATACCGTTGTCAGATAGAAATTTTATCATCATTATTATTATTCATGACGTTATAAAAAAACTACCGTATCGCCTGTTGGCAACAACCGAGTTCTACATTATCACCAGTTCGTAGTTTATATCTGCATTCCCTAAGTTTTTAAAGTACAAATTAATAGTCATCGAATTAATAGTTTACTAAATTTGTATTACCGTATGTTAATAAAGTCGAAATCTATATTACCGGCAAACAAAACTTATAGAATTTTGGGTCAAAATATAATTGCCGATTTTTGTAACATATTAGGAATAAAGGCAATTGCGAAGTTTTTTTTCCTAATTAATAAGCAAATAGTCAAATTCAGTCGGTTGTCAATAAAGTACAAAATCAGTATTGCCGTCTGTCGATAAAGTAGGAAATGACAATATCAGTTGTTTGGTAAATGCATGAAATTATATAACTGTTTGTGGACAAAGTAGGAATGTACAGCACTAGCTGCTGATAAAGTAGGAACCTGCCATTTCAGCTGTCGATAATGTAGAAATCGACTTTATCTTATATTATGACAAAACATTTATTTGCTTTAAAGTTGGTACTAAGGGGTTTTTAAGGTGACTAATTACAAATACGACTATTAGTTTTTAGTAATTAAAAGTTTGTTTAAATTCAAAATGCCACCATATTAAATCTGTTAGTTTTGAATTTTATAAATCTTACTACAAATTTGTAATTGGCGACGCTAAAATTATAGGAAAGCGAAGTATTATGAAATATTGTTCACTGAATGCTAGAGAAATAAATATTTTTTTCTAAATAACTTTTGTTTAAACAGTAAATATTCGTCTTATTGCTTAAAACAAATGTAATTACTTTTTGTGGTTTATTAATTTTAACAGCATTCATTCGGAATGGAGAGAGCATATTTTCATTTGTCGATAAATTAGTGGGTAACAATGTCAGTCGTTGGTAAAGTAGATAATGACAATATCAGTCGTCGGTAAAGTTGATAGTAGCATTACTATTTGTCGGTAAAGTAGAGAATAGCATTATTTATCGTCGGTAAAGTAGATATAACATTACCAATCGTCGGTAAAGAATATAATAACATTACCAATCGATGGTAAAGTAGATGGTAACATTAACAATCGATGGTAAGGTAGATAATAACCTTGTTTATCATCGGTAAAGTAGATAATGACATTACCAATCGTGATACACTAGACAATGATATTTTCATTTGTAGGTAAAGTAGGAAATCAATTTACCATATGTTAATAAGATGGAAAACTACCTTATCTCGTACTATAAAGTCGTAACTTACTCTTTTGATATAAAAATTACCTCTATTTAAAAAAAAGGAAACAAATTTCCGCAACGCTAATTTTTCATTACAAGCATTTCTTTCTATAAAGAAAAAATTTTGTTAACACTATTTTTGAAAATAGAATTTTTAGTTGTGACTTTTTTAATATTTTAAAGAGGTTACTTTTTTATAAAGTATTTTTTGATGAAATTGTATAATATAAACTTTATACCTCCTAGTGTGTGCTTTCTCCTTCATTTCATCTCGCCTTACATTAATTAGAATCCGATCATGTTTTATCAAGCGGAAGGTATACATATATATATATATATATATATATTGAATTAGAATAGACGTTTTGCATTTGCATTTGAAAATAAAATTAATACATAATTTGAAAAGGCATGGTTTCTAATTGCTCTTAACTCTTTGACCTGGAAAGTTTATGCTTTCATTTAAATCTCTGTCAAAAATTCTCTTGCTATTTATATAATTTTCAGGTGTGATTAAATTTGAGACACTTTTTATTCCTAAAATTTAAGACATTGTGAATTGTAAATAAAATTAAGTGTTTTTATTCAAATAGAATGAAATTTTCTAAAAAAAAATAATTTGTTTTTTGAACTTAAAAAGTTTTTATTAAAAAAAAAAAAAAAGAATTTTCTATGGCGTAATTAACTTTTTTTTAATATTATTTTTGTTTTAGTTTATTTTCATTTCATCTTTTTTTTATTACTTTTTCGATTTTAAATAGTACACATTTTCCGTATGTTCATTAAAGAAAAGAAAAAAAAAATTCTGATATACTAAAGTTTAGATATGGAAATAGAAAGTAAACAATTTTCGATATTATATCAGGTGGGGAAAAAATAATGTTGAGAGTGATTGGAGATATCGTTATAAGAATCCTTATTATTGTCATTATGTGACAGGAAAAACAAAAAGTCATCTGAGAAAGTAAATAAGATGCCTTTACTATGCTAGTAGAACAAGTCCCATATGATTGTTTGCTTAACAAGTATGAAACTTTTTCTTCATTTTTTTCTTCTTCTATTTGGAATTATCGATTTTTATATATACATATGTGAAATAATTTTTCTGTTTTAAACAAAAATGAAAATTTATTTATTATGCAAAAAAAATAAATATTTATTTGTTTATGTAAAAATGAAAATTTATTTTTCATAGAAAAATGAAAAATTATTTTTTAATGCAAAAATTGAAAACTTATTTTTATATTTTATTCCCAAAGTAAATATTTATTTTTTAATGCAAAAAATGAAAAATTATTTTTTATACTTTATTCCAAAGTAAATATTTATTTTTAAATGCAAAAAATGAAAAATTATTTTTTATATTTTACTCCAAAGTAAATATTTATTTTTCATGCAATATAATAAAACTTCATTTTTTATGTAAAATGAAAATTTAAATTATATCCTGTAATTATCGAAAATATGAATGCGTGAGATTTAAAATATTCAATTTGAATATATTGATCCACGGTTTACGAGTTTTTTTTTTTGTTAATTTAATAAATTGGGAGTTTAATTTTATTTAATAATAAAATTTTTTGTAGTTAATTTTTTTTTTTTGAAAGTATAACAAATTTAGAAAATGAAAAAAACATTTGTTACATACGAACATTTAAATATGTATTATTCTTTAGACTTTTGTTTTAAAGGAATAATAATGTGAAGGCGTTTCTTGAATACAAAACAGTGTTCTCTATTCATATAGTGTAGAAAAAAAATTGCTATAATAAGTGACACACTGACAAGTATTGAGATCTCGTTTTCAAGTTCAACAGGGTATTGAACATTCTGAGAATGTTTCTCTCTCTTTTGCTCGCCTAAATAGGGATTTTCTTTCACGTTCAAAGTGCAATGTAGAAAAGATGAAAGTGAAAACTTGTCAACTATACATTAACATAAAAATACATATATATATATATGTACATATTTCATTGCAGGAATAATTCTCAGTCTGGTTGTAATCGATTTTTATTTCCTCTACTTAAACTACTTACACAAATGTATACTAATTTCATTATCGGAAGTAGAGAAGAAGGGGAATTTATGTAAAAAAATAGATATTTGTTAGTGAAAAAAAATACGTGAAATTATTATTTATAGAGTTCAGTTAGTAGTATTTGACACTAAAATATAATAATAGTAGTGTAAACGTAAAAAATTTGATGCAAAATTTGATTAGAAAGAAAATTCGATTGATAAAATTAGCACTTGCGAGAAAGTCAGTGGCGCCCTCTGGAAGTTAATTCTAGCGCGGGCTTTTTTGAATCTTAAAATTTATTTTTGTCAATTAATATATTTTTGATATTGGTTATTAATTAATACTTATTTTGATAATTATTATTATAATTATTTCTATTATTATTATATTATTATTATTAATATTATTATTTATATTTTTATTATATTATTATTTTTTTTGTAGTCGGAAGTGGAAAATCTGCGAATTCAGATACCTGAGTAATGAATTATTATTAATAATATTAATATTTTTATTTTTATTATTATTATATTATTATTATTTTTTTTGTAGTCGGAAGTGGAAAATCTGCGAATTCAGATACCTGAGTAATGAATTATTATTAATAATATTAATATTTTTATTTTTATTATTATTATATTATTATTTTATTATTATTTATTATTAATACCATTACGTTTCGTATTAATACTAAAAGTCGATCCAAAATATTACCACTTGCGAGAAAGTCAATGGCGCCCTCTTGTCAGCCAAGTCAAACGCGGGCTTTTTGAAATTTGAAATTTTATTTTTTCCCTTTTTTCGCAATTAATACAATTTCGAAATACAAATAATAATATACAAATAAAGTAATTTTTATTCAGAGGTAAATTTATTTGTTTTTTAAATATTAACATTTTTGTATTAAAAAAAAAAATAATAATTCAAATCTTTGGAGAAAGTTAAAAATTAATGAAATTGGTATTATTGACAAATGGAAAATTAATTTATGTGACAACTGAGAATTGATTATCTCAATTTAATTTTATTACAATACATATATACATATAAAAAACATTAAACTCATGTTTTCCAATTTATTACCTCACATCATGTGCTCTGTTTAAGGTTAAATGATCTTGTTTGCATTAATTTATTTACTATATGAGAACTGTGTTTCTTATTTAAAAATCGTTTTACTTTCACGTATAGTTTTTGCTTATTTTTCAAAAAAAAAATTGCTTAATTACTATCTTCATATTAAAGAAAATTTTATTTTAAATAATTGAATTCTTGTGGAAAATTTTATTTCTGAAACAAATTGAATTTTTCGATTGACTAATTTTTTATTTTCCAGACTATTTTCTTACATTCAGCGAAAATAATTACTTCCTTTTTTATCCTGGGAATAAATTCAATTCCTGTAAAAAAAAACTAAATTATTTTATAAAAGAATTTAAATATTTTTAAAACTAAGAATTGAATTCTTGTGAACGATTTTATTGGCATTTTTTCAAATAATTGAATTGACAAGAAAAAATGTATTATTTTTAAAAATATTAAAATTCTTGCAATGAATATTGAATAATTGACTTTTTCGAAGAATTTTATTAAAATACCTGAAAATATTTGAATTTTTGGGAATGATTTTTTATTCTGTTATTTATCAACATAATTGAAATATTTCTAAGAATTATTTATATGTGAATAATTTAATTTTCGAGAAGAATAATTATAATTAAATTTAAAAAAAAAATTAATTAAAATTGAATTTAGAATAAATAAATTATTTTGAACAATTAAAATATTTTTTGAAAATCATTAAAATCCTGTGAGAAATTCTAATAATTTTGTAAATCAATAAATTCTTCCAAACAAGTTTTTAAAAAAAATTTATTTTAATAATTAATTTTTTCAAAAAATTGTATTAAAAAAATAAATCATGCGATGAATGTTAATAAAAAAAGGTCAATAATTGTATAGAATTTTATTATTATTTTCAAAAATAATTGAATTGGGAAAAATTTAATCAAAATATTAAAAAACAATTGAATTTCGGCGAAAAATTTTCTTTTTTTTATTATAATTGAAAAATTCTTTGATGATTTTTATTGTTTTTGCGAAAATAATTAAATTCATGATTAGAATTTTATAAGAGATGTTTTAAAATAATTTAATTTTACATGAAAAATGTTACTATTTTTATTAGTAAAAGTAATTGAATTATTGTGAAAAAATTGTGTGAAATTTTTATTTTTTATGAAAGTATTTGAATTTTTTATGAATGTTATTAATTTTTGTTTAAATAATTCAATTCCTTGGTGAAATTATATGAAAATATTAGATATTGAAAATAATTAAATTTCAATTATTTTTTGGAAATAATTGAATTTCAATTATTTGTTGGAAATAATTGAATTTTAATTATTTTTTGGAAATAATTGAATTTTAATTATTTTTTAGAAATAAACTTTAATTATTGTTTGGAAATAATTGAATTTCAATTTTTTTTTTAATAATTGAATTTCAATTATTTTTTGGAAATAATTGATTTTTATTTATTTTTTTGGAAATAATTGAACTTCAATTATTTTTTAGAAATAATTGAATTTCAATTATTATTTGAAAATAATTGAATTTCAATTATTTGTTGGAAATAATTGAATTTTAATTATTTTTTGGAAATAATTGAATTTTAATTATTTTTTAGAAATAAACTTTAATTATTGTTTGGAAATAATTGAATTTCAATTTTTTTTAATAATTGAATTTCAATTATTTTTTGGAAATAATTGATTTTTTATTATTTTTTTGGAAATAATTGAATTTCAATTATTTTTTAGAAATAATTGAATTTCAATTATTATTTGAAAATAATTGAATTTCAATTATTATTTGAAAATAATTGAATCTCTAAAAAGCTTTTTATTATTTATGAAAATAATGGAATTCTTGAGAACGATTTTATTAGAATTTTTTCAAATAATTGAATTTTTCCAATGAATATTGTTATTTATAAAAATAATTGAATTTTGCAAAGAATTTTTCGTAAAAATGACTCAAAATAATTGAATTTACGTTAATAATTATGTTACTTATCGATATATTTGAATTCTCTTAAATAATTATTTCTATGAAAATTGAATTCTTGGAAGAATTTTATTAAAATCAAAAATAATAATTGAATAATTTCAAACAAAATTTGTTTTATAATTGTATTTAAAAAATAATTTATTTCTATAGTACAATTTTATTTAAATATTTGAAATTCATTGAATTATTTCGAAAATTTTTAAAAAGAAATTGAATTCCTGTGAGAATTTCGCTGTTTTTTTTTAAATATTGAATTCTTCATAAAAATTTTATAATCATTGTTTTAAATAATTAGTTTTTTTAGAAACATAATAAATATTAGGAAAATTTTCTTTGTTGAAAATAATTGATTTTTTTCTCATTAATTTAATTCAAATAGTATTAAAAATAGAAATTCTTCGATAAGTTTTATTATTTATGGAAATAATTGAATTTGTTCTTTGAATTTTAATTTGAAAAAAATTTTTAAGTAATTGAATTTCCATGAAAAATGTTATTGTTAGTGAAAGTGCTATTGAATTATTGTGAGGAATGGTATAAAAATTTTGTAAAATAATATGGATTTTTTAAAAATACTATTTCAAAATAATTGAATTTCTGTGGATATTTTACTATTTATGAAACCAATTGAATTCCTATGGAAAATTTTTTCATTTATGAAACTAATTGATATTTGAATGAATTTTATCAATTTTTTCTCTCTAAATAATTGAATTCTTTTGGGAAATTTCATGAAAAAAAATACTATAGATATTGAAAATAATTGATTTGGAATATTTTTTTGCAAATAATTGAATCGTTTTAAAGAATTTGATTAAATTTTTAAAGAATTTTAATTAATATTTTACGATGTAATTAAAAAAAAATTTTACGCCCTTATATTTTTATTAACAAAAAATTACTTCGATTTGCCCTATGAACAATATTGAATTTGTTGCTAATAATTTATTTAGTCGCCCGGCGTGTGCCAGTGAACTCTTAAAGAGTATAAATATTTAAGTGTGAGTGAACGAGAAAAAGATAACAAAGAGAAACATTTTTTTTTTTTGTCAAGAGGGAAGGAGTTGGTAAGTGTGAGGAGTGTAATGGGAGATGGAAAAAAAGACGAGAAAAGGAAGTAGCTCTTATAAACAGATCCTGTTTGGTAGCAATTCTCAGTTTGTTATGCATTTCACGTGGACGACGTTAGACGCCCAGAAAACTGGGGCATCATGAAGAAGACGCGTCTCATTTTCGAAGTAATTCACTTTTATCGTTTCTGCTACATTTTTTTTTGTTGTTGTTGTCGTTGTTGTTCTTTTGTTTTAGTGTTAGAAGTGATACTCTCTAGTTAAAAAATTGTTTCTTTTTTTTACATTTTCGAATTAATTACATTAAATATTTTTTTCTTCAAAATTTAAATTATTCAAAGAAGATTATTCTTTATAGATGTTCTGGCTTTTGTTATTGCTGGTTACTTCAGCGGAGGGGACATTTTTCCAATAGTACGTACAGTTCTTGGACAAAAATACAAAACAATAGAAAATAGTAATATTAATAGTGCAAATAGTGCAAATAATAGTGATAATAATAATAGTAACAATAATAATAATATAAATAATATATATTATATTAATACTAATAATAATAAAAAAATATTAATATGATAATAATAAAAGCACTACTAATAGTATTTTTACTATTATTAGTAGTGCTAGTAATACTACTAGTTACTACTAGTAGTAATAATAGCACTACTAATAGTACTACTATATCTATTAGTAGTAATAATAGCACTACTAATAGTACTAATACTATTAGTAGTAATAATAGCACTACTGATAGTACTACTACTACTACTACTACTATTAGTAGTAATAATAACAAAACTAATAGTACTAATACTATTAGTAGTAATAATAGCACTACTACTACTACTACTACTACTACTACTACTACTACTACTACTACTACTACTACTACTACTACTACTACTACTACTACTACTACTACTACTACTACTACTACTACTACTACTACTACTACTACTACTACTACTACTACTACTACTACTACTACTACTACTACTACTACTACTACTACTACTACTACTACTACTTCTACTACTACTACTACTACTACTACTACTACTACTACTACTACTACTACTACTACTACTACTACTACTACTACTACTACTACTAGTAGTAGTAGTAGTAGTAGTAATAATAACAGAACTAATAGTACTAATACTATTAGTAGTAATAATAGCACTACTAATAGTACTACTACTACTACTACTATTAGTAGTAATAATAACAGAACTAATAGTACTAATACTATTAGTAGTAATAATAGCACTACTAATAGTACTACTACTACTACTACTATTAGTAGTAATAATAACAGAACTAATAGTACTAATACTATTAGTAGTAATAATAGCACTACTAATAGTACTACTACTATTAGTAGTAATAATAACAGAACTAATAGTACTAATACTATTAGTAGTAATAATAACAGAACTAATAGTACTAATACTATTAGTAGTATTAATAGCACTACTAATAGTACTACTACTACTATTAGTAGTAATAATAACAGAACTAATAGTAGTAAATGAGTACTAATAATAAAAATAGTACTTTTTCTAGTAGTAGTGACAGTATTAATAGTACTACTACTAGTGACATTGATAATAACAGTATTAATAATACTATAGTAGTGACACTAATAATTGTAATAATAATAATAATAATTAAATGCTACACTAGATGAATAAATAAAGTACTTTTAAAAAATAGAGAACAGTAATTAAAAAAAAACTAAATTGTTTTTAAATGTATAAAACCCTATTTTTTTAAATCGTAAATTAAATTTTTTGAAACATTTGTACAATTATGAATTTCGTGTTGTTTAAATTTTCTTTTGTTTATTTATCTTCTTTTTTTTTTTTATTGAAAGTCATACACACATAGATTTGTATTCTATGTATATATATGTTTGTAATTTTGTATGCACACAAACGCAGACAAGTTCTCTTGTTTTCCCTTTCAGTTAGCCGATTAATGTTTACCGGTGCGTTTGGCAGGCCAAAAGCCGCAATTTCTTCGAGCGTAGCGATAAATTACCCAAACCGGCTAATCCGAATTAACCATAGTGTTGCAGGTCGGTTTCAATTGATTCAACTGTTTCGCGGCGCGGATATTAGCCTCGCACATCTCACTATTTTCAATTCTCTTGGAACAATGCGATATATATATGCCTTTGTGGGCTTTCAATTTCTATGTTTAATATATTTTTTTAATAATTGCGTCGGGAAATGAAAAAAAAAAATTTTTTTTAATTTTTAAATTTAGTTTTCAATATATTTATATATTCTTATTATTCAAACAATCCAATTCATCAGAAAAATTTATGACAGTGAATATAATTTTTTTTTATTTTTTCAGATTAAAAAAAAATATATAATATTGATGATAATAATGAAAAATTTTGTTAATTTAAAAAAAACGGTTTTTATAAAACAGGAAATAAATAGTAAAAAAGTATAATTATAATAATAATAATAATAATAATAATAATAATAATAATAATAATAACAATAAAAAATAGTAGTAATAATAATAATAATAATAATAATAAAAATAATAATAATAATAATAACAATAAAAAATAGTAATAATAATAATAATAAAAATAATAATTATAATAAATAAATAAATAAATAAATATCATTTTCAACAATTTAATTATTTAACATAATGTTTATAACATTTTTAAAGAATAAAATTCTTTGCCTGATGTCAAATTATATTGTTAATATATAGTTTTACAGGAATTTCTAAAAAAGAAATTAATTATTCTTAAAAATAAGATTTCAATTCCTCGAAAAAATCAAATGTTTAAAAAATGTTTGTTTTTTTTTAAATTCTCTTTAGGACAATTCAGTTTTTTCAAAAATATAAAAAATTTGAAGTCATTCCAATTACTTTCAAAGTGTTTAAGGGCATTTGAGCCATTATGACGTCACAATTTAAAAAATTAATGCTATTCACGCATTGTGACGTCATATAGTGTTTCAAATGCCCTTAATAAAATAATAAATTAATAATTTATCATAAATTATTTATCAATTTTATTTTTTGTTTATTTCATTAACTTATGAAGAATAAATAATAATTCTTTGAAAGAATTCGATTTAAAAAAAAAAAAATAAATAAAACAAAATTATTCCAGAAAATTTAATTATTTTGAGAGGCATTTATTTTTAAAACAAAATTCTTTGCAATAATCAATATTTCTCGTAAATAAAAATATTCTTCATAAGAATTCAATTACTTTTTATAAAGTAATGAAATTTTTTCTTGCAAATTTAATTATTTAAAAATTTACTAATAAAAGCGTTGTCAGGAATTTAATAATTTTTATAAATACAAATAATGAAATGCTTTTTTGGAAATTCAATTTAAAAAAAATTATAAATATCCATAGAGACATTCAATTATTGTCAAAAATTTCAATAATAGAATTCTTTGTTGAATTAAATTATTTTTAAAAACTCTCTGCAATTTAATGATTTTTAACTATTACTATATTTTCAGATAATTTTCAAGCAGAATTCAATTATTTAAAGATTTCTTTTGTAAAATTCTTCGTAAGAATGAAATTTTTTTCATCAATTTAATAATAAACGAAATTTTTATTATTTATGAAAATATTTGAATTTTTAATGAATGTTATTAATTTTTTTTTTTAAACAATTCAATTCCTTGGTGAAATTATATGAAAATATTAGATATTGAAAATAATTGAATTTCAATTTTTTTTTTAATAATTGAATTTCAATTATTTTTTGGAAATAATTGAATTTTAATTAATTTTTGGAAATAATTGAATTTTAATTATTTTTTAGAAATGAATTTTAATTATTTTTTGAAAATAATTGAATTTCTAAAAAGCATTTTATTATTTATGAAAATAATGGAATTCTTGCGAACGATTTTAGTAAAATTTTTCCAAATAATTGAATTTCCAGAGAAAAAATTAATTATTTTTAAAAAATAATTGAATTTTTTTAATGAATATTGTTATTTATGAAAATAATTGAATTTCTTTTTAGAATTTTATTTAACAAAAATTTTTTTAAAGAAAATTAAACTGTTTTTATAAATAATAATTTATTAAAATTAAAAAATTAAAATTTATTAATAATAAAGTTCTTCAAAAATTAAATTGTTTTTATAAATAATAATTTATTAAAATAAAAATAGAAATTTGAAAATCCCGCGTTAAAATTGATTTCTAGAGGGCGCCGTTGAGTTTCTCGCAAGTGGTAATTTTTGAGGTCGAATTGTAGTAAAAATACGAAAAGCCCCTTAAATAATACAAATAATAGTGATAATAATAATAATAATAATAATAATAATAGTAATAATAGTAATAATAATAATAATAATAATAATAATAATAATAATCATAAATACAATAAAAAAACTAGTAATAAATAAATATTCAAAAAAAAATTTTTCGTTTCATAAAAGCTGCGAATGAAAAAAATAATCTAGTGAAATAAATGAACTTTTGTAAAATGTTTCCGTCAACTTAACACTAAATACTCGCATTAATACGAAAATATATTAATGATTTAATTAAATATTTAAAAATACATAGCGAATAATGGGAAAATGTTTTTTGGGGTGTGGAAAATTTGAAAGTAACCTACATCTATATACATGTATACATATATAATTTATTATTTATGAGGAATTACGTTCAGAGGATTATGAATTATTTGTTCTCAGTGTGAGCACTTAATGATTTTGTTGCTGCTAATGGCGAATTAATTTTCAATTAGCTCAGCTGGTACCCATTGCATGCAATGTAGTCATTTTATTGAAGGATTAAATCACTCACTTTTAGTCTTTGTTCCATAGCATAATTCTCATGTTATGATTATTATTATTATTATTATCATTATTATTTTTATTTTTTAAAATCCCTTTCGATTTAAATACAGATTTAACAGTAAATTTATGTTAATTCAGGTGTTTCATTATTTCTCTAAATAATACAGAATTTTTTTTTTTTTTTACTTTTACCCGGAAATATTATTCACGAACTGTCCATCATTTTTGTTATTTTATTTATTATTATTTATTTTTATTAATAATATAAAATAATTCTTCAGAGGAATGTAATTACTTTTAATTCAATTGTACAACTAATTAACTAAATGTAATCGAGAATGAAAAAAAATGGTTTAAAATTGAAAAATTAATTTGAAAATTTGAAAAAGCCCGCGTTATAATTGATTGTCAGAGAGCGCCACTGGCTTTCTCGCAAGTGGTAAAATTTCAGGTCGAATTATAGAAATAATTGGAGAAGTAACAAATATTTGTATTTAATAATAATAATAATAATAATAATAATAATAATAATAATAATAATAAATAATAAATAATAATAACAATAATAATAATAGTAAAAATAATAAATAATAATAATAACAATAACAATAATAATAATAAAAATAATAAATAATAATAATAATTTTTTTTAATTGATGTAACAATAATAATTAGTTTGAAATAATAACAGGATAATAATATTATTTTACAATTCCTAATAAAAGGATCTTCGCTTCTATAAATCAGTTGAAAATTTCTTTCATTAGCTCGAAGAATGCGTTAATTGACTTTTTTCAATCGCTGAGGGATAAAAAGGGCGATCAAAAATTGTGGAATGTTCATCATTATCATGTCCACTATTATCCTACTCCTTTGGAAGAATTAAATGCAAAACCGCTGCATGCGCCGGAAAAGAGCCAATTAAATGAATTACATAGGTATTAAATTTCCGTATTTTTTTTAATTCCTTTGAAAATTTTTTCATTTATTTCTTGTTCCATTTTATTTGTTGTTTTTTTTTAAATTAATTTTCATCTTACTTATTTTTAATAAATGTTTTTCATTCCTTTGTTTTTGCCATTATTTATTTTTTATTTATGGTTTTCAATTCACATTATATTATTTATAATATAACATTTATTTTTTAAATAAATTGTTATAAAATTATTTATTTATTTACTTTTTATTCATTTTTTTATATTTATTTTTATTTACTGTTTAATTTTTAATTTCAACAATTTCTTGATTTTTAATTTCAACAATTTCTTAATTTTTAATTTCTACAATTTCTTAATTTTTAATTTCTACAATTTCTTAATTTTTAATTTCTACAATTTCTTAATTTTTAATTTCAACAATTTCTTGATTTTTAATTCCTACAATTTCTTGATTTTTAATTTCTACAATTTCTTAATTTTTAATTTCTACAATTTCTTAGTGAATCGCTGAGATCAATGGGATGGTCGGATCACGAGTATCCTGTTCCTGATCCAAAAGTAATTTTTCCATCGAAAGCTGAAGAAAATTGGCCAAAACCGAGTGAGGAAAATTCGCGAAAAATGTGGTCGTGGGATAACAATGTATTTGGTGAGAAAATCAATTTAAAAGGAGGAAAGAAAAATAAATAGAAAAGAGAGAACAGAAAAAAGGCAAAATTAAAAAAAAAGTAGAAAAAAAATGAAAACATTTAATTTGTGACAAACAAATTTCACTTATTTCGAAAAGAAAAAATTAGTTTGTCCATAGTTTTCAGGAAAATTTGTTCAAAAGGAAATTCTAATTAAAAAAAAAAAAAAAAAAAAAAAAAAAATTCTAAGAACAACTAATTTCTATATTCAATTGATTTTCCATTTTTTCTAATTTTTGAGAGAGAAAAAATACTTTGCCTTGAAAAGAAAATTTTTATTTTTTTTGCTATAAAAAAGCATTCGCTTGAAAAGAAAGGATATAAAAAGGGAATTTTTTTTTCTTTTTCTTTTTCTTTTTTTTCTGCATTTTAGAAACGAAACCTGTATTACCAGTGGAACATCAACCAGTTTTGGTTCAAGTTCCTATTCATCAACAAATCGTCTTTCAACAACCACCAATTAAAGAGGAGAAAAAGCTGACATTTCTCGCTGCTTTTTTCCAGAAATTGCGTCGAATTACAAAAGCACTCTTTCACGTTGAAAAGCCACATGACGATTGCGACGATAGAAAAGACGTTGATGATAATTATGATAGTAGTAGTGGTAGTAGTGCGATAACCAATAAAGTCAATAGTGGTTACGTGGTTTATGTAAATTCAAAGGCAAATCAAAGAGTTTAAAATTTTCAAGGCGCGACGAGCGAAAAAAAAAAAAAAAAAAAAAAAAAAAACTTTTATATAATAATGAAATAGAAAAAGAAAAATATTTAATCTTTATGCGAATATCATCTGTGATAGCAGTCGATAATTAAAACGGAAACCTTTTTTTTTAGCCAGACAAGTAGATTTTTCTTTCTTGTATTATTATTTTTTAATTTTTCCAATTTTTCGTATTTTTCTTTTCTTATTTTTTTCCTATTTCCATTAATTTTTTTCTTTTCTTTTTCAACGCTTCGCACTCAAAAGAATTTTCACTACTTTCAAATCTCAGATACTAGAAAACCAAAAAAAAAAAAAAAAAAAAAAAAAAATTATTATTACATTCTCGATTCAATTATTTTCTGAAAAATTTACCAAATTAAATTAATTTTCAATATATCTAGTATTAAAAAAAATATTTTCCAACTATTAAAAAAACGAAAATCCGTAAAATTCAATTATTTTCAAAAAAATAATGAAATTTCCACAGCAAATTCAATATTAATTTCTAGAACAACATTTTGAAAAAATCAAAATCTGTTTTCAAGAAATATGAATTATTTGAGAAAATTCTTATACACAATTATTTGCACGATAATTAAATTATTTTCGTAGAATTAATAAAATACATCAAAAAATTTCTATTATTTTTAATATTTTAAAATTTAAATTGTAGTTTAAGGAAAAATTTAATTATTTTCAAAAATAATAAAATATATTCCAAAAAATTCTTTAAAAACAAAATAAAAGTCTTTTGGAAATATTCAATTATTTTCGTAAATATAATAAAATTCACTTATTTTGAAAATTTTAATAAAATCGTTAGCAAAAAAAAATTAAAAAAATTAACTTTTAGAAATAAAATTCTTTTTAAACATTTGAATACAATTTTTTTGCAATAATTTAATTATTGTCATAAATATAATAATATTCCTCGGGGGAAATCAATTTTTGTTTAAATTTGTTAATAAAAATTTTCTGCGAAAAAAAAATTTAATTATTTACATAAATAATAACATTCGTTGCAAGAATTTAATTTTTTTTTCAATACAACTTTTTGCAAAAATAGCTCGAGAATTGTAATTATTCTTAAAATTAAAATTAAAATTTCTAGAGAAATTTAATTATTATTAAAAAAAAATTCCTTTTTAATTATTTTTTGAAAAATTCATTTTTGTACAAAATTATTAGAATTTTCTACAGGAATGTAATTATTTTCAAATTGTTATAATATGTTATTGGAAAGAAATTAGTTTTTTTTAAATAGAATTTTAATTAAATTTTTTTTTGTTGAAATAATTCAATTATTCTTTTAGGTTTTAATGAAATTTTTCCTAAGAATTCAATTATTTATAAAAATTATTCTTCAAAAGAATTGAATTGCATCGATAAATAGAAAAATTAAATTATTTTGCTGCATTTTAATAAAAGTTTTTGCAAAAATCAATTATTTTTAAAAATAACATAATATTTACCACATAAATTTAATTATTTTTAAAAATAATACATTTTTTTTGCAACTTTAATTAATTAAGAAAATTCTAATAAATCTTTGTCAAGATTTTAATTATTTAAGAAAAAAAAATTCTTATCATGAATTCAAATATTTTTTTGAATATTTTAATAAAATTCTTTGCAAATATTCAATTATTACAGGAATTTCTAAAAAAAAAACAAAATTATGCTTGAAAATTTAATTTCAATTCATTGAAAATTGAATTATTTTTCTGCATTTCAATAAAATTTTTTGCAAAAGTCAATTTTTTTTAATAAATAAAATATGAATATTGATTTATCATAAGAATTTAATTATTTTTAAAGTTAATAAATTTTTTCTGGCAAATTCAATTATTTAAAAACAATTATATAATTTAATTTAAAAAAAAAATTTTAATGTTAAAAAAAATCGTTCGCAAGAATTCAATTATTTTGATGAAAAAAATGCTTTTTAGGAATTCCATTTTGTTTTCAAAAATTTTTTGTAAAATTAAATTATTTCTAAAAACTTTTTGCAATTCAATGTTTTTCAATATTGACTATTTTCATGAAATTTCCAAACAGAATTGAAATATTTAAAACAAAAAATACTTTTTTTAGTTTGAATGTTACTGTTTTTTTTTTATTTTTTAAAAATTAATTATCGAGTGCGAAGTGAAATTTGCAAATTATAAAAGGCGATCGATAAATGATAAATTAAACAATTTTTATTTATTTTAATGTTAAAAATTACTAGGGACAAAGAGAAGGGGTTAGATGTAGTTTAGTTTTTATTTTGTAATCTAGAAATTATTTACTCAAGACTGAGCATTTGGCATTAGTGTTTAGGAAAATGTTGTAAATAGCAGTTGAAGTATTCTTTTTCTTTTAAATTAAAAATTTAAATATATTGTCGTTTAAAAAAAAAATTAATTTTTAATAAAAACTTTTATTCCCTTTTTTTTATTAATTTTCCCTCTCTTCTCCAAATTAAATTAATTTACCAAATTAATTACATTTACCAACTAAATTAATTTACCAAATTAATTAAATTTACCACCTAAATTAGTTTACCAAATTAATTACAAATTTACCAATTTAATAACTAGTCTTTATTTTCTATTTAACAAAAAAGTTTTTATTATTCAAATAAAACTTTTCTTATTGAAATAAAAATATTCTTTTACATATAAACAATTTTCTGTTTCAAATAAAAATTCCTTCTCTTATTTAAATATAAAATTATTTTCTTTATATTTAGACAAAATTCTTTCTTTTATTTGAATGAAAATTATTATTTTTTACTAAAACAAAATATGATTTTTAATATAATGATTTTTTTTAACATGAATAAAATTACTTTTTTTTGTTTAATTTTTTATGTTTTACTTAATCATTTTTTTAATGTAAATAAAATTAGGTTTTAAATAAATGTTTTTTAATAAATAAATATATATATATATATATATATATATATATATATATATAGTAGTGCCGACATTTTTTTTGACATATGACCTCTTGTGAAATCTCACTATATGTAGAATGTCACTCGAAAGTCGTTTGACAATCTCACGCGTCAATAATTAATATACTTTCACTTTGAGAACGTTATGAAAATACATGTATTTACTCTCGTTTATAATTTTTATCATTTATAAAATTAAATTGTAAATTAAAAAATTTTTCCCCTCTTTTTTCGTAGCTTTTTTTTCTGTAATATTATAACTTTCCACAGGCAAGTACTTTTTTCCGGCTTCCGGCAGAATCGTTATTGGACTACGTCTATTTTCATTTATTTTTAGTTATTTTTATTTTTTTTTTATTTATTTAATATATTTAATAATATGAACAATTTTAGACATCATTAGTATTATTACTATTATTTTACTATTATTAATATTATTATTATTTTTTTTATTATTATTAAAATTATTTGCAGTTTTTTTATTTTTATTATTATTGTTATCAGTTTTTTTGTTTTTATTATTATTATTGTTATCAGTTTTTTTTATTTTTATTATTAATATTGTTATTATTATTATTATTTAGTACCAATATTGTTACATTTTCCTAAAATAACTATAATTCGACATAAAATGTCACCACTTGCGAGAAAGTCAGTGGCGCCCTCTGGCAATTAATTATAACGCGGGCTTTTTCAAATTTTTAAATCAATTTTTGCATTTTAAACCATTTAATTTCATTCTCGATTTCATTCAGTTAATTATTGTCATTAGTTTTATTAATATTTTTATTAAAACTATTATTATTATCATCAAAATTGTTATCATTACTGTCACTACTTTTTTTATCATTATTTTTATCATTATTTCCCTTATTTTGGTCTTTCTTATATTATAATTCATATTTTATTAATAGTAGTTCTATTATTCCCTCAATTTCATTACTATTAATATTTTATGAATAAATAAAGAAAAAAAGAATAAAATCATATTAAGTTGATTTCCTGGAATTTTTTGTTTAAATAATAAATTTCAACGATTTATATAATATAGAGTAATGCGTTGTTGTATATTGTATTGTCGAGTCTCTCAGTTCTCAATGGACTTGCCAGTTCATGACAAAAGGTGAACTGGTAAGCAAGTAAGCTTTATTGTTGGGGAACCCACGTCCCAAAAGTAATATTGTCTAATGTGCCTCTCTTAAATAACTATGGTCTAAATGAAAAAAAAAATACACCCAGTCATTATTCGCTGCGTGTAAAAGCCAACTACCCCGGGGATTTGTTCTCTTAGACTCTCTCTCTCTCTCTCTCTCTCTCCATTTGCCGCATCTATTCTCAACACGTAAATACTATGTCATCAAGATTCACTTTTTAAATTTCAAATATTACGAAAAAATATTTTCTCTCTCCACTGTGTATAGTGAACACATGTAATTTATATGTAATGTCATTTTTTTCAATTAAATAATAATAATAATAGTAATAAAAATTATGAAAATAATAATAATAATAAAAAAAATTTATATAAATAAAAATAATAATAACAATAATAGAAACTATAATAATATTAATATAAATTATAATAATTGAATTTGTATTGATAATTACAAAAATTTGCAGTAAAGAATTCCTTTTTTGCCAAAAGTATAAAGTAGTTTTCTCTTTTACCGACTGTAGATAAGGTGAAAGTTACTTTTACCAACCGTTGGTAATGGATTTTCAATAAAGCAGTTCCCCTTTTTACCGATCGTAGAGAAGGCCAATGGCACTTTTAGATGGTAAGGTGGTTTCCCTTTTTACCGACTGCAGATAAAGTCAACAGTAGTTTTTATCAACCGATAGTATAAAATACCGTTTAATTATTCTTATTTGCCGCTGATTATCATATCTTAAAAAGCTCCCTTCTTTATTGACAGTTAAGAAAAAAATTATCAACATTTAGAAAATATGTCAGTTTGCATAAAAATAACAATAATAATAAGAAAAAGAATAAAAAAAATAATAATAATATTAAAAAAATTATATTTTGAATTCAATCGTAATTTGTTAAAAAATCAACTCTTGGAAATTGTACCTAAATTTGAAAATTGTTCTTAAAAAATTTTTTTTCAATAAAGACGAGAGAAAAAATAAGGGCGATTGGGAAAATGGGGGTGTTCCCGATGTGAAAATACGAGTCACAAGTGCACATGAGTGTTGAATTATAATACTCAGATGCACACCATTTTTCTAACCCTTAAGCTAGACGTCATATTTTTCTTCCCGTTTGTCTTTCTCGCTTTTCCTATATTATTTTTTTATTTTATTATTTTTTTTTTTTTGAGAAAAATTGTCACAGAATTTTTCCTATATCGACCACCCTGCCGGAAACAAATCACTTGTATTTTTCTCTCAAGTATTTTTATCATATGTGTCGCGAATTCTTTTTTTTCTGCGTCCAATTTCTATCTCCTTTAATAACAATTGTATAACGCATTTGAGAATAAAATGTATATTAATGTCTTTTTTTTCTTCTTTTTCTTTAAATAATTTTTTTAATAAAAATAGCAAAAATAGCAATAATATTATTAATAATAATAATAATAATAATAATAATAATAATAATAATAATAATAATAATAATAATAATAATATAGTTGAATGCCTTTTAGAAATTTTTGTCTAATTCTATTAGATAAAGTCAATGGAAAATTTAATTTAATTTTAATATTTAATTTTTTTTTAATTTTAATAATTTATTTAATATGTGCCATATATAGTATACATATATATATATATATATAAGTTTGCTATATATACACGAGGAGAATCTCAAAAGAAATGAAGAATCGTATAAAGGGAAGGGGAATTCCAATTCACCACTAGCTTTGGTAATCCACTTACAGTGAGTCGATACGACTGGCACAGAACTCTCCAAACAGAGATATAGCTATATTGTATTAAACCACTACAGCAAATTGTCCCGACGTCCTGTGCTATCACCGCTACCTCGCGCTTTGATTAACATATTGCTTTTCACGTTTAAAGGATCATGATGCTATTGAAGAAAATGTTTAACAAAAAAATAAATACTCTCCTTTTTTTGGTTTTACTTTTAAAATTATTCTTGTTCACCTAAAAATGTATTTCTTTTTCTTTTTTTTATTCTATTTTATCTTTAAAAATAAATGCTCCGCCCTTATTCTTTTATTGTTCCGCCCACTTTATTTATGCCACGCCTTTTTTATTGCTCCGCCCACGTTCGCAAACTCTGTTTATGATACGCCTTTTTTATTGCTCCGCCCACGTTCGCAAACTCTGTTTATGATATGCCTTTTTTATTGCTCCGCCCACTTTCACTAACTTTATTTATGCCACGCCTTTTTTATCGTTCCGCCCACTTTTGCAAACTTGATTTATACCACTCCTTTTTTATTGCTCCTACTTTCAACATTTGTTTCCACTTTTTTCCTTCACTGCTCCGCCCACTTTTCTTATGCCCCGCCTACTTAATTTATTGTAAGTTAAGCCCCGCCCGCCACCGCCCTTTTTACCATTTTTGCTCCGCCTACTTTCGTATTTCCCACTTATGCTCCTCCCTTTTCTTTCATTGATCCGCCTGCGTTTATCGACTTGTTATGCCCCGCTTTTTTTATATTACTCCACCCATTATCTTCTTTACTTATGCCCAGCATTTTCTATTGCTCCGCCTACTTAGTTCCAATTAATATATGCCCCGCCCTTTTTCAACTGCTTACCTACATTCAACTATTCCCTCCCCCTCTTTTTCTTCCTTACTCTCCGCCTACTTTCATGACACGCCTTATTCCCATAGCTCCGCCTACTTTTACTCTTTTTCAATTATGTCCCACCTACTTTAGTAGGCGGGGCTTTACTTTTAGTAGGCTCCGCCTACTTTTCTAGAGAGCCTCACATTTTTTTTGTCATTACTCCGCCCACTGTCTTCTCTATTTATGCCACGCCTTTTTCATTGCTCCGCCTACTTTCAAAATTTTTTTCTGCCTGCTTTTCTTCTTTACTCTGCCTACTTTTATGACACACCTTTTTCACATAGCTACGCCTACTTTTATGATACACATGTTTTCTATAGCTACGCCTACTTTTATATGATTCATTCATGCCCCGCCCCCTTTTCTTTGATGAATTTTGTTTTTTTAATAAGAATTTGTCATTTTTTTTCCAAACATAATTGAATGAATAATTTTTTATAACAATTATTCTTTTTAAATGAAACAATTACATGTATTTTGGGTAAAATAAAAAAAATTTCTCTAAACATAAATTTTCTTTTTTGTTGCTATTACAATATTTGTTTCGGTGTTTTATTAATGATTTTTATGGGAGTCGAAAAAAAAGGAGAATTTAATTTAAAATAAAAAAAAAGAATCGAAATAAATTTAGTGCTTCGTTATATGCGCGATAGCATCCCTCGAAAATTTAGCGAGCTGAAGAGGCAGTTCAGGCAATTATAGTTTGGAAAATTTTCCATATGCAAACAAAGGAATTAATTTTATTTCTGTAGTAGTATATTTGCCATGAAATTTTTCAACCAACTACTGGTGAAAAAAAAAATTGTGTTTGACCTGTACATATACGTCTACATATATATATACAAAAAACCAAGGAATGAAATTGCATTTGCAATTCATGGATATAATATACATATATATATTAAATTCAAATTAATTTTCACCATTTTTCCAATGACTGGAACCGAAAGATTTATACAGGTCAACTTTTATCAAAAAATTAATTTGCATTTATTTCGCACAATTTACCTATGTGGTCGACATTGGGAATCTTTACATAAGCGTTTATATAAAATTAAAGAAATTTCGTTATTCACCCCCTTTTTTTCTTCTCATTTGGCTTTGACTTTACGTATATACTTTTATAATACTCGTGAGGAAATTTTTTTTCCCCATCGACGTCTCATATTTTATGCACTTTTGTGATTTTTCCGCATTTGTCGTATCAATTTGTTGAAGAAAAAAACTGATTATATTCAATATATTAGAAATTTAAATTACATATACATATATATATATATATATTGAAAGAAAAAAAAAGTTGGGGACTGTTGCTTTTTTGGCTTCCGTTGTTTTTTTTTGTTTCTAAGTGAAATAAAATGTGACAAAAAATAAATACTTGCGGCGACTTAGAAACCGATCCTCGTGGAACTTTTTTAGTGAACATTATAAATCGTTATGAGTGAAGACCATAAAAATATATTTTTCGTGGTTCGATCGATCGAGTAAACGAACAAAGGGATCTCACTTGTAAACCAAAACGGATTTATGGACGCTGTGGTCAAAAAAAAAAAAACAACTCTGGTATCCTCTCCTCTTGTCTCTCCTTATATATATCCGGGGGATTCATTTTTTTCATTGTATTTTGCAGCTTTAAATGTTTTTTTTATTAGTGTCTAGCTGGGTTTCATATTTTTTTACTGCCTAACCATAAAGTATTTATAGCTCTTTCCGCGTCACTTTATGTAATTTATTTTAATATTTCCCCCAAAAAGAAAAAAGAAATTTTCATTTTTCCTTTCCTTTCAAAAAAATTTTTTTTATTTTCACCGTCATGAAAACTTAATATATATATATATATATATATTTAAACATGATTGGCTCTTTCATTTGTCAAATGTAAATATATTTTACCCAATTTCAAACCTATAACGTATACAGTGTCGTGTAATGTTTTATATTTGAATATATTTCAAAAATATATAGATATATATTTTATTATACCAAAGTAATGTGTCATGCGGGTAATAAAAATGTAATAGCACTTTAAATAATCCCATACACATGTACACCATATTTATATCATCATCCTTTTACTTTTTATTCTCCTAACATTATCAATAATTTAAAACAAAAAAAATTTATTATTTCTAACCAACATAGTTTGAAAACTATTTTCTTAAATATTAAATCATCCAGTTTCATCTAAATAATTAAATTTTATAATAATTAACACCCTTTTTTCAATTATCGTAAAATTTACAAAAACCCCAAAAATTTTGAAAATTAAATATAAAATACAAAAAAACAAATTAGAATGGAGAAAAAAGTGGGAGGTAGCAAAAAAAAACCAAACACTTCAGACAAAATTGAAGCACGTACGCAGGCAAAATACATTATGGGAATACATTTTATGAACTGAATAAAGTATCGCAATGCCGAGTGTAATGCCCCGAACATTTATTATAAGTTATCGCATCGCATTGCCGAGAATTGGCTTCGAATCTAGATTTTTTTTTTGACACGGTCGACTATTCATTTTCCTACCAGACATTGTCATTTTACTTTTAATAAGAACAAAAAAAAATGAAAAGCAATCGAGAAAAAAAATTGCATTCTCCAAATGTATCCAGAGTCTCTATTATAAATAAACATAAATTTAAAAAGAAATAGTCGTAAAACTGATATGAATAAGAAAGAGGAAAAAATAATATTTACAAGATTTGGGGAAAATTTTTCTTGAAAAACTGAGCGTTACCTAGGCTGGAAAATAAAAGTGGGCGGCGCTTAAAACAAGTCGATTAAAGTAGGCGTATCAATACGAGTAGTGGGCGTGGCTTAAAAACAAGTCGATTGGAGTAGGCGTGCCAATACGAATAGTGGGCGTGGCTTAAAAGCAAGTCGATTGGAGTAGGCGTGCCAATACGAATAGTGGGCGTGGTTTGAAAACAAGCTGGCTGAAGTAGGCGTTTCAATACGAATAGTGGGCGTGGTTTGAGAACAAGTCGATTGGAGTAGGCGTGACAATACGAATAGTGGGCGTGGTTTGAGAACAAGTCGATGAGAGTAGGCGTTCCAATACGAATAGTGGGTGTGGTTTGGAAAACAAGTTGGCTGAAGTAGGCGTGCCAATACGAATAGTGGGCGTGGTTTGGAAAACAAGTTGATTGGAGTAGGCGTGTGAATACAAATAGTGGGCGTGGCTTAAAAAGAAGTCGATTGTAGTAGGCGTATCAATACAAATAGTGGGCGTGGTTGGACAACAAGTCGATTGGAGTAGGCGTGTCAATACGTATAGTGGGCGTGGTTTAAAAACAAGTTGATTGGAGTAGGCGTGGTATAGAGAAAGTTGCGTTGAAGTAGGCCCCGCCCAATAATGGGCGGACAGAAAAAATGGGCGTCTTTAAAGTAGGCGGAGTATCTAAAAAAAATTAAAAAGAAACGAAAAGGACATGTTTCCAGTATGAAAAAATAATTTAATCAATTTAAATTATCGACTGTAATGTGTTTCATTACTCCTCTAATGTCACAGAGCAGTTATTTTTAATTCCATGGAGAAAATAAAAAATTAAATTCGTTCGGGACCATCTATCCTTTTAACTTGCCCACTATTTTGTTTCTACTGGCACGCACTATTCATTCTCTTCGTTCGGTTTTTTTTCTACTATAAGTTTTTCATCCGGACATAAAAGCCTAAAACAACATTTACCAATTTTTCCCCAAAGGCTACATACTGGAAATTAATTAGATTTTCTTTTTTTTCTCTCTCTCTCTCTTCTTTTGAACGTCCGGCGTTTGCTTTATATATATATATATCCCTCTTTTTTCTTTTGCTGTACGACCAAACTCAGCTTGACCCTTTCTATTCCCTTTCATCCCTTATTTTTAATTATTCCTGTAAACCACCCGTTTACTCGTCAGCCTCGAGGCTATACCTCGAAAAACGGAGAGAGTGAAATCAAAATACGGAGTTTAATTTCTCTCGCAAAAATCGTTCGGCCACTCTTCAATTTACACTCGAGGTAAAGCGCCCTGGCAAAGTGGGAAATTCGAAACTGATGATTCGTCAAATCCAGACAAAGCAAACAGCTTCCTTTCAAATTGTAAAACGTACAGTTTTCTGTTACCACATTTTTTTTTCTTTTTGTTTTTAATATTAACTCTTTTTCTTTTCGAGGAAAGTTTTTTTTTGTTTTTAGGAGGGGGGGGGTTGGTTACTTTGAAAAAAATTTTCATTTTAAAACATTTCAAAACTCAAAGTAACGTAAATTCTGTATTCTCTGAAAATATATCGATGCGGGTGATGCTTTATTTTTACAACTGCTTTTGAATATACCATTATTGTTTTGCGGAGAATGAAAAGAAAAATTTCCATTATTTTAAATTCATTAATTTTATTTTGAAAAGAAAAAAAAATAGAGAGAGAGAGAGAGAGAGAATATTTTATTATATTTCTCTTTTAGAAAATTGGGTAAAAATTTTTCTTGTAAAATTATAGAATATTTCTTTTCTTTATTTTTGGTGTGTAAAAATTTTTTTTTTTTACAATTTAGAATTCAAAGATCGTTCTTTACTTAATTTCTTGGAGCGTTGGTGGTTCGAACGTGGCCGTCGCTGCCACCACCAGAGCAAAGCCAATCAACTAATGACTGACACCCCGAACCCCCGTGCAAACGGTCTCCACTCGTCCTCCTCCGCCCCCCCTTTTATTCTCTCCGCTGTGCTGCAACCGTTCCCAAATGCAGACAGACGTCAAGCTGTCCGTGGAAATTATTTCAATAAAATCCTCCTGGCCGATAAATAATTAATTAATCAAAAAATTAGAATTTAAATTTCTCTATTTAGTTTTCCTGAACCAAAAAGTCTTCTTAAATATTAAAAAAAAAATTATTAATTAAAAAAAAATTCCATACATTACCTACAATATTTTTTTAAATAGAGACATTAATTTCAAAAATGTCGTAAAATAAATTACTGACCAAACTTTAAAGAAATATAATATTAATGGTAATAGATTTTGATAAAGTGAACCAGGTGGCACTTGCTCTTGGTATATATACATATATACTCATTCTAGGTTCGCCTTCGTTAATCCTGTAATTAATTACCATGGTTAATTGGAGAGGCGAACCACCCGCAGATCACCCTTTTCACTCACATCCCTCCCTCCCTCTCTCTCTCTCTCTCCTCTTCATTTCTCCCTTCAAGCTAGCTTCCAATTCAAGCGAACCCTGCGATCCGAGGCGCTTTACCAATTGTTTTCAAGCCGTGGTCTTCAATTCAGAACATCGAGGCTTTGATTGCGGATCGGGCTTTGATATCACCACTGCGATCGATCCCCAGTGCCAAGTCAATTTGTCCGACAAGCGAAAATTAAAATCAACATCGAATGGCTTGTCATTTTTTTTTTATTTTATTTTATCAAAACAGAATAACTGTTTTTTATTCAACCCCTCCACCCCCACTGGATAATCAAATTATTTGGCATTTTCATTATCAAGATGTTTATTTAATATTGATGAAGAAATATTTATTAAGTAATAAAAAATAGTAAAATTAATAATAAAATTAGTATTGATGGATAAAAAATTGTTCTCTTGTTCCAATGCTGTAGGCCGCGTCCCTTTAACTCCGCCTACTTTTCCCCAATGTATAGGCCACGCCTCCATTTTTAAAAACCCCGCCTTTGAACATTTTAAATTTATTTGTGGTTAAATACTGTGCTATATTGCATAACCAATAAACCAGGTCCCGTCTCTTTGCTTCATTGCTCCGCCTACTTTTTCTAAACCCGCCTCTTTATTTCTTGTGACCACCTACTTTGTTCCACTTATTTAGGCCCCGCCCCCTTTTAACCTACCGTCCCTTTGACTCCGCCTACTTCTCCCTAATTTATAGGCCACGCCTCCATTTTTAATTACCCCGCCTTCTTCAATTTTAAAAACCCTGCCTTTAAATATTTTAAATTTATTTGTGGTTAAATACTGTGCTATATTGCATAACCAATTATCCAGGTCCCGTCTCTTTGCTTCATTGCTCCGCCTACTTTTTTAAACCCGCCTCTTTATTTCTTGTAACTACCTACATTGTGCCACTTCTTTAGGTCCCGCCCCCTTTTAACTCCGCCTACTTTTCCCCCAATCTATAGGCCACGCCTCCATTTTTTATTGCCCCGCCTCTTTCTTACATTTATCCGCCTTTTTCTACTTTTTAGAAGCCGCCTTTTCTGTCATTGCTCCGCTCACATTCTTCCACTTACTTACGAATTTCGTAAGTAAGTGGAAGAAAGCCTCTTCTATTTTTAGGCTCCGCCTACTTTTTTATTTTTTTAGGTCCCGCCTTTTTTCTTTCATTGCTCCGCCTACTGACTCTTTTTAAAGTCCCACCTTTCTGGCTCCGCCTACGTTCTTTCACTTAGTTCCGTCCGCCTCTTCTATTTTTAGGCTCCGCCTACTTTTTTAATTTTTAGGTCCCGCCTTTTTTCTTTTATTGCTCCGCCTACTGACTCTTTTTAAAGTCCCACCTTTTTTGCTCCGCCCTCGTTCGTCTACTTATTTACGCCCGCCTCTTTTAAATTTTAAGGCCACGCCTTTTTATCCCTTGCTCCGCCCACTTGTTTAAATTCTGTTGGTTCCGCCTTTTTTCTTTCATTGCTCCGCCTACTGACTCTTTTTTAAAGTCCCACCTTTCTGGCTCCGCCCACGTTCTTTCACTTAGTTCCGTCCGCCTCTTCTATTTTTAGGCTCCGCCTACTTTTTTAATTTTTAGGTCCTGCCTTTTTTTTCATTGCTCCGCCTACTGACTCTTTTTAAAGTCCCACCTTTTTTGCTCCGTCCTCGTTCGTCTACTTATTTACGCCCGCCTCTTTTAAATTTTAAGGCCACGCCTTTTTATCCCTTGCTCCGCCCACTTGTTTAAATTCTTTTGGTTCCGCCTTTTTTCTTTTATTCCTCCGCCTACTTTCTTTCACTATTCTTATAACAGATAATTTTGTAAGAATTGACAATTAATAGTTATATATCATTAATACTGTAAAGAGTACAAATTTTCTATAATTAATTAAGTAAAATAATTATAATTTATCTTAATGGCTAATGATATTTAAATTAGTCCTTTTTTGAAAAAGTTAAATTATTCACTACTTTCGAATATTGAAAAATTGATTATGGTTTTGAAAGAACTTATTGAAGAGAATTGCTTTGAAAACTATAATTTGAATACAATTACTGTCTATATACTTAGTATTGGGAATATTTTTAAAGAAATTTCATTTTTGCCGGTAGTGGCGACTGGTTAGATAAATTAAGTAGTCGGCGACAGGACCCATTAGTAGTCTTCGCACTTTTGTCCGAACATGTAGCAGTGTCACCCATTACAGGGTGGCTACAGGAACACGTACGTGCATTTACCGACGTGTGTTTTATGCCTGAACCGCGTTATGACTTGACAATGCATTTCTCCATTTTCACCCTGATGCTTTTAACTCTCACTCACTCTCCATGTCTTTCTCTCTCTCTCCCTCTCTCTCTTTCTCTCCCATAGAAAACGTTGTACCTCGCATGCAAAAGAACAAACAGAAAAGCATTCTCACCATACACATTAAGAAAGGGAAAGAAAAATTTTTTTAGCCTATAAAATTTATTAATTTAAAGAAAAAAAAATTATTTTCTTAAAGAAAGAGAATTTTTTTTTAAGAAAATTGAAAGTCCTTTTTGTATTAACAGTTGTTATTAATATTTAAAGAAAAAAAATTGAAATCGGAGGAGAATTTACTTTCTCTACTTTTTTCCCCCGCTTTTTCTGTGATCGATTCATTGAGTTGTATCCTTTCAACCACACTTTACTTTTTCACCCCTGCTAATCAGGCGTGGATCGAGAAAACGAGCGGTAAATGTTCTTTCGCGACAATCCGTGAAATTCAATATTGGCTTAAGTATCCTATAAAAATTCTCTTTGTTGTTTAAAAGAAAAATATTGACATTTTTTTTTCTTTTCGACACAAATTTTGCTATTAGCGTAAAAATAAAATTTTTTTTATGTCTCTTTTAGGAGGGATGATAATGCCTATTGTATATTTTAAGAAGAATTTTTTATTTAGAGTTAATTATTTGTAATAATAATATTATCATTAGTATAATAGTATAATAATTATTATTATACTATTATTATTGTAATAATAATAATAATATTATAATTATTATAATTATAATTATTATAATTATTATTATTATTATTATTATTATTATTATTATTATTATTATTATTATTATTATATTAAGTAAATTCAACGTCTAATTGGCCAAATTTTTGCTTTAGCTCAACACTTATAAAAAAGTATTTTTCTCTTTCAAAGAAGAATTTATTTTTCGTTATCTTCCCACTAATTATCGTATATACACTTGGCTGATCATTACCGAGTCGATCCGTCAATTACCGGAATTTCTTCGGTTACCTCATGAAGCCGCCCCCGCTTTGACCATTTTAGAGCCACATTTCCGTTTCGTATTTTTGAACGACGCAAAAGCGACGAAATAAATTTCCTTAATTGAAGCCGGGGCCCTAGTCCTTCGACGTATATACGCCAATTTTGCCGCACGATTCGTTTTCGTGTCCTCTCTTTCTGCCGATTTATTTCCAATTTCATGGGTGTCCTTCCTCTCCCCCTCCCCCCCTCTCTCTCTTTCTCTCTTACCTCACTTTACCCCGCGCGCCATTCCTTTCGTTCACCCACTTGCCCTTATGTTTTCAAGAACAGTCCACTTGTTAGATACAAACGCATACAAAAGGGGAAAAGAAGAAGAAGAAGACAACAACGAAGAAGAAGAATAAGGTAACGAAGCTTTTTTTGCGCCTATCCCAAGATCCGAAAGTCACATTAGAATGCTGTCCTGCCAATTTGGGAGGCGCAGACTCCTTCTTGATGGAGAAGAGTTTCAATTAATTAAAAACAAAAGAACCCTTTTTAGGGTTTAAGGAAGAAAAGGGAGGGGAGAGGGGATGTACGTCAATCTTATTTGGATCAAGAGAGAATAAACTCTAGACAGAATGAGAAAAAAGAGAGACACAGAGAGAGAGAGAGAGGTAGTTAAAATAGTGTTCATCCAGAGAGGAGAATTTATTTTTAATGAAAATATTTTTCTCTTTGGTGACAATTACTTTTTCATTGATTAAAAATAAAGTAAAATATCTATTGCCACAGAAGAGTTTTAAAAATAAAATTGTGGTTAAATACTGGGCTATATTTTTATAACTAATGAATTAGAACTGTGAATCCGTTCATTTGGTGACGATTACTTTTTCAATGATTAAAAATAAAAAAAAATATCGATTGCCACAGAAGAGTTTTAAAAAAATTGTTAGGCCACGCCTTTTTCATTGCTCCGCCTACTTTTTGGCTCCGCCTCTCCCTTCAATTAAACCGCCTACTTTCTTACATTTGTAAACCACGCCTTTTTATTGCCCAATCTACTTTCTTACATTTTTAGGCTACGCCCTTTTTATTGCTCCGCTTACTTTTTAGGATACGCCTTTTTAATAGATCCGCCTACTTTTTAGACAACGCCTTTTTATTGCCCCGCCTACTTTTTAGACTACGCCTTTTTATTGCTCCGCCTACTTTTTGGCTCCGACCTCCCTTTAATTAAACCGCCTACTTTCTTACATTTCTAAACCACGCCTTTTTATTTCTCAATCTACTTTCTTACATTTTTAGGCTACGCCCTTTTCATTGCTCCGCCTACTTTTTGGCTCCGCCTCTCCCTTTAATTAAACCGTCTACTTTCTTACATTTCTAAACCACGCCTTTTTATTTCCTAATCTACTTTCTTACATTTTAAGGCTACGCCCTTTTTTATTGCTCCGCTTACTTTTTAGGATACGCCTTTTTAATAGCTCCGCCTACTTTTTAGACAACGCCTTTTTATTGCTCCGCCTACTTTTTAGACTACGCCTTTTTCATTGCTCCGCCTACTTTTTGGCTACGCCTCTCCCTTGAATTGGACCGCCTACTTTCTTAAATTTGTGGGCCACGCCTATTTATTGCCCAACCTACTTTCTTACATTTATTAGGCCACGCCTTTTTTATTGCTCCGCCTACTTTATTTACCTTTTTAGACCCTGTATTTTAAAATTAATTTTTCAGTCAAGTTGCTTCCACTTTTTAATGTCTCTCCTACTTTGTATTGATGTTTTTAATGACACGCCTCTTTTTTTTTAGTAAAAATAAGAAATATTTTTAAAAATAAAATTCGGGGGAGTGTTGCTAATTATAAAAGTGGAGAAATTTTGTTTTTAAAATAAAAAAAACTAGTAGAGTGGTCATTAGCGGGTTATAATTACTGTAAAATTTTCCATCAAGTATACAATTTATCTTTAACTGCACTCGCTACACTGACTTTAAGGAAACGTTGCGGAGAAAAAAAATTGTTACTTTGTTGAAAAAAAAATTATTTGTAAATAGAGGGCATACGTCTCTACCATGAAAAACGATAATTGGCTCTTGGTGTGTGTCTTTTTTTTTTGCTCGCGATCTCGATCGTTGGTGGATATCGAGCTTAATCGGCATGTCGACCTACGTGGCATCTTTCTTTCTCTCTCTCTTGCCCTCCCTACCCTTTTAGTTGCTACATCATTACCACAGTAACGTTAACGGGCGCGCGCGGTACACGGGAACGAGGGAAGACTAAAACTTCTAATTACCGTCGCACCGTGGCGATCTAATGAGCAGACCCTCGGCAAAAACAAAGTTTCCTGCTAACGAGACCGATTTATTATATAACGTCCTGTTAGTCGAGGGAGGGACCGCGGTTTTCTGTCTCCTGTACAAACTGTGATTCTTCTTGCATGCCGAGGTTTGTATATTTATATGTATTTGTTTTACTTTTCTTTTTTTCCCCCCAAAATAACTGCTTTTAATACCATAGAAAATTGTTTATATAAAATTTTTCCCATCTACTTGCACTAGTTTTGTTTCGTAATTCGTTAAATTTTTGTCAAATCTTTTTTTTTGTTTTCAAAGCCTCGAGAATTTTTTTTTTATTTCGCTAAACAGTTTCTTTTTTAAAGAATGTTTTTGTTTAAAAAAAAATAACATGATTTATAATTGTTCTGAGTGTATCTATCTCTTTCTCTCTCTCTCTCTCTGGGTGAGAATTTTGTCGAGAGGATCTGGACATCTCGACAGACAGACGTATGGGTCTTTCGCTGTCTGCAATAATAATTTCTCTTGTGAAAAACAATGTAATGTAAAATTATGACATTTTAATTGGACATGCATAATATACGTGTTGGCACAACGTAGTAGTACATCGTACTTTAGCGGGACACTAATTACTGTACTGCTGGCCTTTTTTGTTTATCCGCATCAAAATGAATATTTGTTGTTTATTTTGGTCCCTTTTTTTGAACACAGAGAAAAAGAAAAATTTGGTATTGAGTGATAAGAGTTCAATCCTTCGATAGTTTAATTGTTAGTAGTAAAATAAATGATTACATCCGAAAGGTCATAGTACGGCAAATATCTTCTAGTTTAATAATCTTTTTGGTTTTTTTGATTCCAGTCACTGAGAAGGCCACAATCACTGCAGCAGTGGGACAACTTTTTTTTGGACACTCGGGAGATGGCGAATAATTTTTTAAAAAAACAATATTTTTCTTTAAAAAAAATTACGAATTGATCACTAGTAATAGACATATACTTGTAAAAAAAACTTCAAAACATTTGACGCAATGAATTCTCTGAAAAAAATTCCTAAAAATCACCACACTAGGTGTGCCCCCTAAGAATATTCTACCAGATTCATTAATCGCGTTCTAACTCGTCAATACTAATAACAAAAATTCGTATTGGTAGTAGTCGATAATGTAGAGATTATCATTATCTATCGATGGTATTTTTGTGAATTAAAATTCACCAGACTGAAAAGTGATTAAGATGTTCTTGTTTTGGAGAAGACCTGGAAAGGAAATACAAGTTGAAATATACGGAGGGAATCATACGTTTATATATATATATATATATAAAAGAGAAAGAGAGGCAAAGAGAGAGAGAGAGAGAGTATTTTCTCATTCGCGTATATATACGGCAATCCTCCATTTGAGCTCTTTTCCCTAAGCCTCCTCCTTTCGACGTAGCTGGTGGCTGGAGGAATAGGAGGCTTCAGAGGTCTGAGGGGTATAGAGGCGGCCTTTAATTAACAGAAAGTGGTTCATTAGAGCTTATTCATTAGAGAGAGCGCGCGTAATTAGCAAACTCCACCCTTTCTCCAGAGCTCCTTTCGCGTTTCACCCTCCACACACTTCCAGTTCGTCCTATGCCTTCTCGACACCCCTAACTACTCTCTTTCTCCCTCCATCTCCATCTCTCTCTCTCTCTCTCTTTCTTTCTCTTACCCCCTTTTCTCTATTCCCCTTGCCATTCACCCTGTCCTCTTACCCCGCCACCAACCACCTCATAGTTCCCAAACAGGGGCTTTTACTCCTAAGCCCCTTTTATTCCCTTTCGTCCATTGCCACTACCCCCGCTCCTCATTCCCCAACCACTTTTCTTTCGTCGGCTTTATCAACTACGTCCACCTATAGAGCATCTCCTTCACCTTGCTGAGGCCTCTCTCTCTCTCTCACTCACTCTTTCTTCAAGCCGTTCTTGTCGTGTTGGTTTGTTACAATGAAAGGTATTTTGCAGGTTTACTCGACCATGAGAAAAGCAGAGAAATGTGAGCAACGGTGACTAAGAATGAAAATGAGATGTCTCTTTTGCTGATGGTTAAATTAGGTTGAGGGTCTTTTACTAAGAGGGAATTATTTTCCATTGTTGCACATTTTCTCCATCCTTTCTGCAAAAAAAAAAAAATAATAATTTTTTTTGTACTCTCTCTTCTTGACAAAAAAATAATTCCCTTACACATTTGTTTTCTCTTAGTTAAGAATTTTAACAAGTTTATTTTGAGAAATTAAAACAACTTTCTTATTTAATAGAAAAAAAATTAAGTTTTGTCTTTTAGAAATTAACGTTTTTTTCGCCTATTGCTCCGCCTACTTTCTTTTAATTTTCCGGCCCCGCCTCTTTATTTCATTGCTCCGCCTACTATTCCGACTTTATTAACTCATTGCTCCGCCCACTTTCTAATGCCCCGCCTTTTTCTCTCTGCTGCTCCGACCCTTTCCCCCTCAAATTCATGCCTTGCCTTTCCCCGTCACTGAATGTCTTAACATTTTTTATGCTCCGCCTTTTTCTTCATTGCTCCTCCCACTTTCCTCCAGCTGCTCTATTCCTCGTCAATTTTCTCTAATTTCTTCGCCTACTATCTTCCTCTTCACTTATGTTCCGCCTTTTTTGTTGCTCCGCCTACTTTTCTTCACTATAATCACTCCCTATCTACTTTACTGTACCGCCCACTTTCTTTCTCCTTTTTAAATAGCGGCCTTTTTTATGGTTTCTATTCATGTAAAAAATGGGTGGAGCTTTAGTAAGTACTATAAATTAAATGGGCGTGGTTTCTATTAATGTAAAAAAAATGGGCGGATATTTTGTAAATACCGTGAATTAAATGGGGGCGTGGTTTCTATTGATGTAAAAAGTAGGTGGAGCTTTAGTAAATACTGTCAATTAAAAGGGGCGTGGTTTCTATTAATGTAGAAAGTAGGTGGATCTTTAGTAAATACTATCAATTAAATGGGCGTGGTTTCTATTAATGTAAAAATTGAGGGGATATTTTGTAAATACTCTGAATTAAATGGGCGTGGTTTTTATTAATTTAAAAAAAAATGGGTGGAGCTTTAGTAAATACTATAAATTAAATGGGCGTGGTTTCTATTTCAAAAAAAATGGGCGGAGCTTTTGTAAATACCGTGAATTAAATGGGCGTGGTTTCTATTACTATAAAAAGTAGGTGGAGCTTGGGTAAATACTATAAATTAAATGGGCGTGGTTTCTATAAATTTAGTAAAATAGGCAGAGTTAAAATAAATACTACAATTAACGTTGCCTTGTAACTATTAACAATTTGATAAAAAATTGACTTTTGATTACAGTACTGTTTTTTCTCTTTAACAAAAGTTTTTTTTTTCATTTTGTCAATAACAATCATATTATTTTATTGTTATTTAATTAGGACGTGAGTTATGAAAACTTTTTATCGTTCGTTTTTTATTTTTAGTTTTTTTAAGAAAGAGAGAGAGAGAGAGAGGCAAGTTTATAATTGGAAAATCCAAATAGAGAATCAGAGTGAGAGGGACTTGAAAGTGGAAGGAAGGAAGAATGGAAGAAGAAGAAGAAGAAGGAAAAATGGTGGGGATAAAAAAAGAGACGAAAAGCGCAAGCCAAGCTCAGACCTTAATAATTAACTTCGTTCATTAAGTTGATTTGTTTAACGCGCTCAGACTTCTTTCCCCTCCTTTTTTTTATGATATCCACGAAGCTGGTTTGTCTGCGCTTATTAAAAGAACCAGGATTTATTTGATTGTAAAGAGTTCGACTTTAGAGTAAAGGAAAAGTCTCTTGTGTAAATTGGGTTGCCTATTGCCTGGCGTATCGCCAGCAACTAAAACCATCCAATTTTTCTCCTCTCTCTCTCTCTCTCTCTTTCTTTTATTTAATAAAAAAGTAATTAAATAAAGTTAAATAGAAAATAGAATTTAATCTACATTAATTGGTTTGATTCGTTTTTTCTTTATTTATTTTAAATTCAATAAGAGGAGGGGGTTTAATTTTTGTTAATAAACAAAAAATTAATTAATATTAATCAATATTTATTATTAATATTAATTAATATTTATTATTATTAATATTAATTAATATTTATTATTATTAATATTAATTAATATTTATTATTATTAATATTAATTAACAATTATTATTATTAATATTAATTAATATTTAATAATAATTTATTAATATTTTTGTGATTCTTGATTTTAATTTACAAAAAATGTTTTTTTTTAAAGTTAATAGAGAATGAGCGCAATTAATATAGAATATTTCGTTGAAAATATGTTTCACTATCAATTACATATATCACACTTAATGCAATTAATTTTCATCAAAAACCAAATTTCAATTAACTTTTCATTCGTCTCATTATTTTGATGGCTGAATTTAATTAATTAAATTTCACTTATATTCACTTGTCAACTTATTTAATTACAAAAAAAGAAGAAGAAGAGGAGAAGGAGGAGGAGAAAAAAAACCCTGGGAAATCTTAAAAAAAATAATTAGCAAAGTGAAATTAATTAAACTTTTAGAATCAATATTTGATTACTTGGTTGCGAAAAGTTCAAAAGATAGAAGAAGGAAAGAGAGAGAGAGAGAGAGACATTCTCTCTCGGTGCTAAGGGAATTTAATCATTCTAAAATGAATACCATAATTTGTACCTGGGCGTGCTTTTACTCTCCAAGTATATATAAAATCGTTCCATTTTAGGACACCCTGTAGTAAGAAATACAAGCGAAAGCTCTCTCTCTCTCTCTCTCTCTCTAAAGGGGAAATGTGAGGGGGAAGGGGGAATGTATATAGTGAGTGAGAGGAGGGTGGGAGGGTAGTCGAGGGGGTTGAAGCAGGGGGTAATCAGTAAATGCGTCCATCAGCGGATTACGGGGACCGCGCTCTCTCTCTCCCCCCTCCCACCACACCTTCCACGCACACCCCACCCTTTCGTCTCGATCACCTCGCACTATCTTCCCCAACCATCCCACCTTCTCAATCCTCACAGAAATCCAACCTCACCGTCCTTCTCTATAAAGCAACCCCTAAAATTCACTCGTCCTTTTAAAAACACACAAGCTCAATACCAAAATAATAGACTGGATATGTGGAGAAATAAATCTTTTTCTTTTCACTTCAAAAAACCAAAATCATCTCATTTCTCTATTTATACTCTCTAAATTTGAATTAGTGCGCGGATTCGTTTACAAATTTGGTATTAGTAACATTTTTTTTACCAATTTTTAATAGTTTTTTTTTTTTTACTAATTACTAGTTGAAAATTACTAATTCAATTAGTAGAACGTATTTTTTTACTATTTCAATCAAATTAGTAAAAATACTGCTAAAAATTAGTAAAAACTAAAAACAGTTACTAATTCAATTGGTAAACGAATCCGCATCACTATTTCACTAGTAGAAAACTACTAATTCTGATTTAGAGAGTGAGAAGTAATTACTGAATCAATTAGTAAATATCAACGTTCTATTTAAAACAGTAAAGTATTTTCTTTTTAAGATTCAAGAAATTGTTTATTTTTTAGTAAATTGTTTATAATAAATAAAATATATAATAAATATATAAATAAAAAATATTGTATATTTTTTTAAGTAAATTAACAACACTGTTGAAAAAATTGCCTAAAGTCAAGATTTTACGAAAATTTAAAAAATAAAACTATATTCAGTTATCGTCATTAAAATTATTCAATTTCTTTCATGTTTCTAAAATAATTCAAATTTTTTCCATGATGATATAATTTATTACAGAAATTTTATTAAAATATAGAAAATAATTAAAGTAATTCGATTCTGACTAAAAAAATATCCTTAAGTTATTGAATATAATCGATTTTATGAATAATTGAATCGCGAATTTCGAAAAAGGCTCAACTCTGAAAATCGCAAGAGTCACTTTCACTGCAATTTGTTACAGAAAAATGACACTTACGGTTCTTAAAGTTGAGCCCTTTCCGAATTTCGCGATTCAATTTTACTATTATTCCTTGAAAATTAAATTCTTTTTAAATAATTTTATCAGAAAATTTGTTTGTAAATAATTCAATTGTTCTGAAGAATTTCTTTTAAGTTTTTTTTTAAAAAAACAAATTTAATTTTTTAAAATACCGCATTTTAAACGAAGAGTTTTTAAAAAGAATTGAATTATAAACAAAAAATTTTTTCTACTCTTCAAAATTATCGTGTCTGATAATAATTATAAGTAAATATTTGATTATTCACAAAATTTATTAAAACTATTGAAAATAATTGAATTCCTGAGAAGAATGTTTATTATTTATAAAAATAATTTAATTTTACTATGACATCTAAAAATAATTGAATTGTTTCGAACGACTTATTAAAATTTTAGCAAACAATTGAATTTTTTCGACAAAAATATTATTGAAAATTTTTTAAAAATTGAATTCCTTCGTGAAATTTGAGAAAATAATGAAGTTTCGAAATATTTTGACGAATTAAGAAAAAAACATTAAATTCTATCTAGAAATTTTGTTGTTGAAAATAATTTAATTTTTGTAAAGATTTTACTATCTAACAAAATCCCTGATATTCTGCGATGATTAACAAATAAATTTTGTCTTTTGTTTTCTTACAACAAATTTTGTTTGCTTGATCTAAATTATGCAAATTCTTTTCCATTCAATTTATTTAAAATAGAAAATTGTTTATTGTGTGAAAATTATGATAAAAAAACAGGAAATATATCATAATTTTCATTTCTCAATAACAATATTGTGTTTACAAATTTATTCTAGAATTTTTCCCTAAAATTCTTCTTTAAATTAACTTTAGAAAATTTATAAAATGTTTTTAAAAAAGTTCATTGAGAATTTGCAGTATTTCAAAAGTTACTATCAATTTAGAAACATTCCCATGAAATAATGTTGGAAAAATATACTAAAAGTTTGGAAAAATTCTCTTAAACGTTTAGAAATAATATTTCCTTATTTGAAAATATAGGAAAATTTCTGAGCGTTTGGAAAAATTTCCCATATTCGGAAAAATTACAATGTAACTTCAAATTATAAAAAAAAAATGAAATTAAACTTTTAAAAAAATATTTCTTCAAAATTGACTGATAAAAAAATAGAAAATTCAAATTTTTCAAATATTTCAATTTGAAACCTTTTCAAAATAAATTATACACATATTTCAATACAACAGTAAATAGTTTACTAAAAAATTAAATGTTTCTTAAAATTGAATTCTCCTAAAGAAAACTTTACAAACAAAATTTTTATTAAATAATTGTCCTCTTTTTTAACGAATATTAATAAAATTTTTCAGAATCATTACATTTTTCGGGGAATTTGTATAAAATTGTAGTATTTAAATACAAAAGTTAATAATTTATTATAAAATTAAATGATTTTTAAAATTTACTTATTGTAAAGAATTTAATCAACAAAGTTTTAAATAATTGAATTCTTTTCACGAATTTTAATCAATTTTTTAAGATAATAATTACTTTTTTCAAGAATTTAATTTAAAATTGTACTTAAAAATAATTAAAATTCCGCGATTAGGTTTATAATTTATGAAAATAATTGAAATGCCTAACGCAAATTTATTATTTATAAAAATAATTGAATTCATAAAAAATGCATTTATTAATGAAAATAATTTGATTTAATTTGTTGCCATGAAATTTATAAAAAAGATTCATTAATCGAATTCCTCTACAATTTTTAGTTTATTTATGAATGTGAAAATAATTAATTGTTTGAGTTCAATTTTATTAATTATTTTCTTAAATAATTTAATTCTTCTAGGAAATTTATTTTAAAGTAGTAAATATTAAAAATGAAATGAGGAATGTTTTTAAAAATAATTGATTTTTGGAGAAGAATTTTGTGAATTATAAAGTTATAGTCCTGATTCTAAGGGGTATTTTTTTAAAAATTTTTCCACATACACAATTTCAACTATTGTAAACAAAATTTTATTACGATTGAAAATAATTGAATTTTTGCAATTTCTAACTTCTTCGAAATTCAATTTTTTAAAATCTTTTTAACTAAAATTTTTCTATAAAGTCATTATTTTTAATAATTAATTAAATATATATTGTCAAATTTAACAATAATTTCAAAAAGAATTTGAATTATCAGCATTTTGCAATAATCTTAATTTTTCTTTTTGATAATTCTAATTAATTTCTTTAAAATTGAAATTTTACAATGTTTCAAATTAAAACCTTTTTTGATGTTGTTTTATTTATGAATATTATAAACGCAATTTTTTTAAAGATTGAATGATTTTAGAAATATTTAAGAAAAATTTTCATTAAATTATTTCTAAATTCTAAGTAATAATTTTATGATTTTTGTTTAGAAATTAGTTATTATTTTATTCATTAAAAATTGAAATAATTTTATAAAATTTCAAATTAGAACTTTTTGAAATTTATTTATTTTCGAATATTGTAAACGCAATTCTTTGAAAATTGAATTTCGTTTAGAAATATTTAAGTATAAAATTTCCTTTAAGTAACTTCAAAGTAATAATAATTTTTGTCCTTTTTGTTCAAGAATTAGTTATTTAGAATGAATGCTTTTGTAAATTAAAGTTATTTAAAATGATATATTGGTATAGAAATAGAAAAAATTTGATTAGAATTCGTGCTGTGATTTTATAGTCACTATTTTTTTTTTGTTTTTTTTGCGCTTAAATTCTGTAAAAGTAACAAAAATATTAAATAGACAAAAGGATTCTTTCTTTTATCGCATTCTTAAACTACTGAATTCTTTTTTTTTTTTTTTTTTGAAATTTATAAAGTTTTATAAAATTATTCTTCAAAATTGTTAAATAAAATTCTCTAAAGTCTTTCACAATTGGAAGTATTAAATTAATCTGTATTTGAATGTACAAGATGCAGTTTTAAGGGGGGAGAGAGAAAGAGAGAGAGAATAAAGAAGACGTATAGGCAGAATGAGATGGAAGTTTGGAATGAAAAGGATGAGAGGCTAGGAAAAGGAGAAGGTGCATGATAATTGTAGTAGTAATTACAGAGCATCAGGATAAAGTAAAGGAGAGAAAGAGAGAGAGAGAGAGAGAGAGAGAGAGGGAGACTCGTGAGACGCACTAATTATCCTACGAATAAAATCTCATTAAATCCATGAGACGGAATGTTGCCTGTCGCTGGCAACAAATTCTCCATATATTTAATATTCTAATTTATTTACATTGTTTTCATTCCAAAGAAAAAGAAATTAATAATTTTTAAACTTGTCTTATTTCCCCTCTTGAAGTCGTCGATATCCTCGATATTTGTTTTCTTTTTTTTTTTAATAATAACAATTTCTTCCTTTTAATATATATATATAATTTTTTCAATACACAATTATTTTCAGTTCCTCGAAATTCAAAAATCCAGTCCTACGTCCGCCATTTTGGATCGGCCATTTTGAAAATCTGTGATGACGCTGTTCATAGTCAGCGAAAGCCAACGAAAAATTGGTCACAAAGTTTTTATCAAATTAATGCTAAAGTGTATTAAATTTTATGTCTTTGACAAAATTAATCAAAGCTTGATACGAAATTTTTAATTTTTGATTAATTTTTTACAACATTTTTCGAGATCAAATTGAAACCGAAGAAATTTGGATATGTTAAAATATTAGATCAATTTGATCCACTTTATAATATTTATAAATATTTTTATATATAATATATATATATATATATATATATATAAAAATAAAAAAATTATTAAATTATTATTATTCTCTATTATTGAATAAAAAAATTAATTTAAATTTTCTTTTAAATTTTGTTTCAATATTCAATTTGCCATTTTCAGTAGTCGAGTAGATTGAAGAGAATATGACCTCTTGTTTTTTTTAACTGAAGAAAAAAGAGAAAATACTAAACCTTCAAAAAATGATAAGAATAGAGGGGTAAAAAAAAGAGAAATGGAGAGTAAAAAAAAAAGAACAGAAGAGTAAACAAAAGGAGGAGAAAGAATCATGGTAAAACAACTACCAGCGGTAGTTAATTTCTTTCCGGTTCCTCGACTCGTAAGATTTTCTTCCTTTTCTTTTCCTTTTTCTATATCTCTATCCCTTATTATTTTCCCTGCAGTTCTCATTCCCCCCTTCACTTCTCGACCTCTTCAATTTCAAGCATTAAAATATTCTTATTTTTTATGCTTTATTTTTGAAATTGCTAATTTTGGAATAAGTATATATACTTGAAAACTCTCTAGCACATCAATTATATAGCAAATTTTTATCCATTTTTGTCCGAATAAACATTTTCGAAAAATTTTTTTTTTAATAATATTTAATTTTTAAACGATCGTGTGGAAAATGAAAAATTGCGTCTTCCTTATTGTTAGAATCGTATCTCCTTTTATTAATTTATTTATTTATTTATTTATTTATTTATTTATTTATTTATTTATTTATTTATTTATTTATTTATTTATTTATTTATTAAGCCCCCAAAATAATATTTTAATTTTTTTGTAAATTTTTCGAATCAATAAATTCGGTGGAAGAATTTCATTAAAATCTAAAAATAATATAGTAGAATAATTTAAAGTTAATTTAATAATTTCAAAATTCGCTTTAATATTGTATTTCAAAAAAAAATTTATTTCTATATAGAACAATTTTATTAAAATATTCAAAAATTAATTGAATTGCTTTGTAAAATGTAAAAAAGAATCTTGAGTTCCTGTGAAAATTTGTTTTTGAAAAAAAAAATATCTAATTCTTTATAAAAATTTTATAATCACTGTTTAAAATAATTATAGTTTTTTTTTTGAAACACATAATAAATATTATGAACATTTTATTTGTTGAAAAAAAATTTTGAATTTTTTTTATTAACTTATTTATAAAATAGTTGTAAAAATTAGAAATTCTTCGATGAGTTTTATTATTTATGAAAATAGTAATTTAAGTTTGTCTTATGTTAGAATTTTATTTTTTAAAAAACATTTTTTTTTTAGTAGGTGATATTCGGTGAAAAATGTTATTTTTAGTGAAAGTAATTGAATTTAATAAAATTCCTAAAAGAATTGAATTAGTTAAAAAAGAATTAAAAATAATTAGTACAATTAAAACTCAAACATATAATTTGTTTTTATAAACAAAATAAAAATTGAAGCAGAATTTAGTTAATACATTTTTTTTATAAATTTCATGGCAATAATTCAAATTAATTTCATAAATAATGAATTTAATTATTTTTATAATTAATAAATTTGCGTTAGGAATTCAATTATTTTCATATAAATTATAAACTTAATCGCGGAATTTTATTTATTTTTAGAACAATTTTAAATTAAATTCTTGGAAAAATGTAATTATTATCTTAAAAAATTGATTAAAATTCGTGAAAAGAATTCAATTATTTAAAACTTTGTTGATTAAATTCTTTACAATAAGTAAATTTTAAAAATCATTTAATTTTTTAATAAATTATTAACTTTTGTATTTAAATACTACAATTTTATACAAATTCCTCGAAAAATGTAATGATTCTGAAAAATTTTATTAAAATTCGTCAAAAGAGGGCAATTATTTAATAAAAATTTTGTTTGTAAAGTTTTCTTTAGGAGAATTCAATTTCAAGAAACATTTAATTTTTCAGTAAACTATTTACTGTTGTATTGAAATAAGTGAATAATTTATTTTGAAATGGTTTCAAATTGAAATATTTGAAAATCTGAGTTTTCTATTCTTTTAACTGTCAATTTTGAAGAAATATGTTTTTAAAAGTTTAATTTTATTTTTTTTAAATAATTTGAAGTTATATTGTAATTTTTCCGATTATGGGAATTTTTCCAAACGCTCAGAAATTTTCCTATTTTTTCAAATAAGGAAATATTATTTCTAAACGTTAAAGAGAATTTTTCCAAACTTTTATTATATTTTTTCAACATTATTTCATGGGAATGTTTCTAAATTGATAGTAACTTTTTAATTGAAAATTTTCAAAGAACTTTTTCAAAAAATATTTTATAAACTTTATTAAGTTAATTTAGAGAAAAATTTTGGTGAAAAATTCTAGAAAATAATAATTGAATTGAAATAATTTTTAAGAAAGTTACAGTAACAATATTCTTAATATAAAAAAAAATACTTTTATAAGTTGTTAAATTTCAAAATGATTTGAATTTCAATGTTTTGAAGAATTTTAATTCCTACCGAAAAATAATAAGAATTAAATATTTTTTTAAAAAGAGATTATTGATATTTTCGAATAATTTTAGAATTAAAGAAATTCGTAAATATTCTAACATAACATTTTTTTAGTACAATTTATTCCTTCATTTTCCAAAAATTAGAAAATTTTCAATTTCAATTAAGTTTATAATTGACAATAATAGAATTTATAAACATTTTTTCCTTTATTTTTAAAAAACGTTAAATTTTATTAAAACAATATTGTAAATGAGAAATAGAAGTGATGCAAATTATATTTCCTTATGAAAATTGAGAATTTTTTTACAAAAATATTGAGAAACGAGAATTGTCAATGTTTCTTTTCCCAAACAAAAGGAATAAATTTGTAAACACAATATTGTTATTGAGAAATGAAAATTATGCACAAATATATATATATATTTTTCTATATTTTTTAATAATAATTTTCGTACAATAAACAATTTTCTATTTTAAATAAATGAAAAGGAAAAAAATTTGCATAATTTAGATTAAGTAGACAAAATTTGTTATAGAAAAACAACTGACAAAATTTATTTGTTAATCACAATTTTTTGAAATTTTTAAATTAGGAATATTATTTTGTTACAAATGATTAAAAATACCTGCACATTTTCGATTTGTCAAGCAATACTTTCTGAAGAAAAGCAAAAAAAAACTAACTTCAAACTGTGAATAGATTGAATGAAAGAATGAAATACGAAAATTTCTATAGTTAATAATTAATAATAATTTTTTAACATTCAAGTTCTGTGATTTTAATTTTACTTTGGAACTTTTTTGGAGAGTTAATTTAACACGTAAGTTGGTTTTTAAAAAGTTAATTACACTTTTTTAATATTAATTTATAATTAGTTGCGAGGTAATTAAGTTTTTTTTTAATTTCAAGTTAATTGTGTAATTAATTCATAATAAGAATATTTATTTTTAATTAGATTCATTCTGGTTGATATAATTTTTTTTTTAAAAGTTTTGACGAAAAAAGAATATTAAATATTAAGAGTTAAATTTTTAATTTAAAATGAATTGATAGAATTTTTCATATATTGGTCGTTAGGATAGTTAAAAATGAAAGAGGGTATAAAATTGACTTTTCGAATGATTAATTAATAAAAACGGATCTCTCTCTCTCTTTTTTCTCTCTCCAATGTCGCGCAGTCGTGTTAATTCGTGTGACAGACGTGTCAAACTAATCGACATGAAAGAGAGGTGGACGAGCAAAAAAAAGGAAAAAAAAGGAAAAAAAAGACAAGAAGCCAGAAATGACTCTCAATAAAAGCTCGAAATATTAATAAAAATATTCATTCCCAATTTATGGAGTTTGAATTTTTTCGGACACAAGGATATAAAGAGTCCTGGAATTTAGCCAAACGAAAGGCTCGACTCGAAACCTCGAGTGATTCAATAAATGTCATTCTTGCAGGCAGCTAGACTGGCAGCCACTGTGGCTTTTAAGAATTAAAAATCCCTGGCTTTTTATATATTCCGCCTTTTTTTGACTAATTAAATTCGAAAGGTCTATTTAACATTTCATGTATTAAACTTCTATCGACTTAATTTATAATTTAAGAATAAAAAAAAAAAATTTCGAATTCTTTACTCGAGAATTTTTATAAATTAAATTACATTTTCTGCGTTATTACTTTTTGTAAGGAAATTTATTTTCAACACTTCGAAGATTTTTTCATTCAATCTTCTACTTCTACTAATTTTTCATTCAATCTTCTACTTAATTTTTAAATTTTCCTTAAATTTTCAATTTTAAAAATTTCGAATTCATTTTTTGAAAATTTAAATCTTAAGAATTCGAATTCATTAAAACACCTTTAAATCTTAAGATTTCAAATACATATTTAAAATATTTTTAACTATTTAAATCTTAAGATGTCAAACTTACTTCAAAAATATTAATCTTAAAATTGTGAAACTAAGTTTTTAAAAAAATTTTCAAATTTAAATCTTAAGATGTCGAATTTTATTTTTAAAAAAATGTAATCTTAAAATTTGGCAAGTTTTAAAAAAAATTTACAAACTATAAATCTCGATACTTTGAATATATTTAATTAATTTTACGAGTTTAAATCTTCAAATTTCGAATTTATTAACAAAAAACTTTAAATCTTTACATTTCAAACTAATTTTTCACGATTTAAATCTTAAAATGTTGGACTTATTTAAAAAAATTTTAATAATAAAATTTGGAATCATTAGATTTCGAATTAGATTTTTAAAAAAATGTAAATCTGAAAATGTAGAATTCAGTTTGAAAATTTTGAATTTTTTAAAAAATACTATGAAACTTAAGATTTTCAATTAATTTAAAAAATGTTTATCTCAACATGTCGAATATATTTTTTAAAAAAGCCTTTAAATCTCAAGAACTCAAAGAAATGTGTAAAATTTATAAAATTTAAATCTTGATACTATGAAATTATTTAAATAATTTTACAAGTTTAAATCTTAAAATGTCAAATTCACTAAAAAAAAACTTTAAAACGTAAGATTTAGAAAATATTAAGAACATTTTTAAACTTTCAAATCTGAAATTTATGAAACTTTGAAAATTTAAATTTAAAAAATTTTTATTTAAATCACAATCTTAAGAAGTCGCATTCGTTTGGAAAAATATAAATCTTAAAATTTTGAATTTGTTTTAAAAATGAAAAATTCTGGATTTGTTTTTAAAAAAATTTAAATTTTACAGTTTCAAATAAACTTTTAAAAAATTTAAATCTTAAGATTTTGATTAGATGTATTTTTAAAATTTATTAACTTTAAATCTTAAAACTTTGAATTTGTTTTAAAAATCTTAATTTTTTAAAAAATTTCACTCATGAGATGTCGAATTTATTTTAAAAATTGTAATCTGAACATTTTTAATTATAAAATTTGGAATTTTCTTAAACAATTATAAAATTTAAGATTGCAAATTTTTTTTTTAAATTATTGTAAATTATTGTATATTCATTTATCAATAATTAAATCTTAAAACTTTGAATTTTACGATTTCGGATTAATTTAAAAAAAATAAAAAAAATTAAGATGTCGAATGTATGTTTTTACAATTTTGAATTTATTGCTAAAAACTTCAAACTAATTTTTAACTATTTAAATCATAAGATGTCGAACTTATTTAAAAAATTGAAATCTAAAATTTGAATTTGAAGATTTTTAAAATTAATTTCAAAAAATTTCTTAAGAAAAGAATTTTCGAACTAATTAAACAAAAAGACTTTAAATTTTAAGATGTACAATTTATATTTATAATATTTTGAAAATTGAAATTTTGACTTTAGTTTTAAAACTTTTGAATCTTAATATTTACAACTCATTAAAAAAAAAAATTTTCTATCTTAAAAAATTTCAATTTTTCGTTTGTTTTGAAACAAAAAATTTATAAAATATGATTTGAATGTGAAAAAGTATAAGAAGTCAGTTCGAAATTCCAAGTCAGTAATTTGTAATACACGAGAAGAAGTGAAGTGATGTTTAAAAAGGAAAACAAGCATGAAGAGGCAAAAAAAAAAAAAAATTAATAAAATTTCAGCAAACTCACGTTTGTTAATTACCAGGCTTGGTAAAATAACGTCAACTTGAAAAATAGCTTTTTTTTCATGATTTTGTCAGCTGATAATAATTTCATTCTTATAAAGACTACATTTTAATTAAAAGTAATGTATGCAATTCATATTTTCTCATAAATTATTAAACAGGGTCAATTTCATTTTTTTCATGAAGCAAAAAAAAATGTCACTTTTTTAAAATGAAACAAAATAAATAAAATAAAAAACAAACGAACTAAATGAAAAATGGAAACAAAAGGACAAAATATATGAATAAAGGAAAAAGAAGAAAAAAATGAAAAAGAAGAAAAAAACATAATAAGACATAAAATTAAATAAAAAAAAAAGTTATGTAAAAAATGAAATAACGAACGAAATGAATAGTTTGATAAAAATGGAGAGTGAATGAAAAGAAAATAAAAAAAAAAAAATATGTGAAATCAAGCAATTGAAAGGAGCATCGAAGCAAGACAGGTTGCTGACTGTTTTCTTTTGTAAAGTAAAGAAGAAGAAGAAGAAAAAAGAAAACTGAAGAAAGAAGGAAGTACCTTGACCACTCGCGCCACCTGGCCATTAGCGCTCATGACTTTTGCCTGCTTTTGCTGATCTTGTGGTTTCCTTTTATCTTGAACGATACTCTCAACATCTTCGTTCAGGACGGAAGTAATTTTTCCTTCTTCTTCATCATCTTCTCCTTCTTCGTCTTTTTTCTTAAATTTCTTTACCACATATATATATATATATATAGGAATAGATCAAGGATCAATTTTCAAAATTAAATTACATTGCTTCATAAATTTTCATTACTTTAAAAAACCAGATTTCAGTTTCTATTTCACTATATCTGTATCAGAAAGTTGGGTATCAACAAAAAAAGGTTTGTCAGTTTTTTAGTTTACAAAAATTACTATACTTTTCTGATAATAGCTAATTAATTAATTAACTGCTGAACTAATTAACTAAATAATTAGTAAACTACTGAACTAATTGACGACGTAATTAATCAACTACTGAATTAATTTACTAAACAATTAATTAACTACTGAATTAATTTACTAAACAATTAATTAACTACTGAACCAATTAACGAAATAATTAATTAACTGCTGAACTAATTTACTAAATAATTAATTAACTACTAAACTAATTAACGACGTTATTAATCAACTACTGAACTAATGAACTAATTAACGAAATAATTAACTGCTGAACTAATTTACTAAATAATTAATTAACTACTCAACTAATTAACGAAGTTATTAATCAACTACTGAACTAATTTACTAAATAATTAATTAACTACTGAACTAATAAACTAATGAACTAATTAACGAAATAATTAATTAACTACTGAACTAATAAACTAATGAACTAATTAACTACTGAACTAATAAACTAATGAACTAATTAACGAAGTAATTAATCAACTACTGAACTTATTTACTAAATAATTAATTAACTACTGACCTATATAACTAAATAATTAATTAATTCAAACTATTCTGTCCACATTCTGAAGTTAGTTTTTGTGTGTGTGTGTCTTTTTTTTCTTTAGAAAATATTGTTATTGGCAAATCGAAAAAATGCAGATATTTTTTATCATTTGTAATAAAATAATATTTGTAATTTAAGAATTAAAAAAAAAATTGTGATTAACAAATAAATTTTGTCATTTGTTTTTCTATAAGAAATTTTGTTTACTTGATCTAAATTATGCAAATTTTTTTTCATTTTCATTTATTTAAAATAGAAAATTGCTTATTGTACGAAAATTATTATTAAAAAATATAGAAATATATACATATTTGTGCATAATTTTCATTTCTCAATAACAATATTGTGTTTACAAATTTATTCCTTTTGTTTGGGAAAAGAAACATTGACAATTCTCGTTTCTCAATATTTTTGTAAAAAAAATTCTCAATTTTCATAAGGAAATATAATTTGCATTGTATTTCTATTTCTCATTTACAATTTTGTTTTAATAAAATTTAACGTTTTTTAACAATAAAGGAAAAAATGTTTATAAATTCTATTATTGTCAATTATAAATTTTAATTGAAATTGAAAATTTTCTAATTTTTGGAAAATGAAGGAAAAATTGTACTAAAAAAATGTTATGTTAGAATATTTACGAATTTCTTTAATTCTAAAATTATTCGAAAATATCAAAAATCTCTTTTTAAAAAAAATATTTAATTCTTATTATTTTTCCGTAGGAATTAAAATTCTTTAAAACATTGAAATTCAAATCACTTTTTGAATTAAACTACTTATAAAAGTATTTTTTTTATATTAAGAATATTGTTACTGTAACTTTCTTAAAAATTATTTCAATTCAATTATTATTTTCTAGAATTTTTCACTAAAATTCTTCTCTAAATTAACTTTATAAAGTTTATAAAATATTTTTTGAAAAAGTTCTTTGAGAATTTGCAGTATTTCAAAAGTTACTATCAATTTAGAAACATTCCCATGAAATAATGTTGAAAAAATATACTAAAAGTTTGGAAAAATTTTCTTAAATGTTTAGAAATAATATTTCCTTATTTGAAAATATAGGAAAATTTCTGAGCGTTTGGAAAAATTCCCATATTCGGAAAAATTACAATGTAACTTCAAATTATTAAAAAAAAAATGAAATTAAACTTTTAAAAACATATTTCTTCAAAATTGACAGTTAAAAGAATAGAAAATTCAAATTTTCAAATATTTCAATTTGAAACCTTTTGAAAATAAATTATTCACTTATTTCAATACAACAGTAAATAGTTTACAGAAAAATTAAATGTTTCTTGAAATTGAATTCTCCTAAAGAAAACTTTACAAACAAAATTTTTATTAAATAATTGTCCTCTTTTTTAACGAATATTAATAAAATTTTTCAGAATCATTACATTTTTCGGGGAATTTGTATAAAATTGTAGTATTTAAATAGAAAAGTTAATAATTTATTAAAAAATTAAATGATTTTTAAAATTTACTTATTGTAAAGAATTTAATCAACAAAGTTTTAAATATAATTGAATTCTTTTCACGAATTTTAATCAATTTTTTAAGATAATAATTACATTTTTCAAGAATTTAAAAAAATGTTAAAATTGTACTTAAAAATAATTAAAATTCAGCAATTAATTTTATAATTTATGAAAATAATTGATTTCCTAAAACAAATTTATTATTTATAAAAAGCATTCCTATTTCATATTACTTCCACATACTGAGGAAGTATTGTAATACAAAAAATTTTTCAGGTTCGATTTTTTAACATATCTTTATGTTATTTAACCTCAGGAGTTCAAAAATGACTTTTTTTACAAAATGTCATTGTGTGTGTAAACATATTTTCATAAATATCTCCAAATTATAAAGAGCTTTTGGGCTGAATTTTTTTTTAAATTCTAGGTCTCATCGGCGGACATAAAATGAGAGTACTTTGAGATAGATTAATAAAGTTTAACTATTTATTTTTTTGATTTTTAATTTTTCAAAAAAACGTTTTTTGCCCATAACTTTAAAAAAATGTTAGGACACCTATGAATGTTTTTCTCTAATTTTTTAGAGTTCTTTTAGTCGCATCTTTTGAGCCCAGAATGAACATATTTCGTTCATATTCACCGGAGATATTAAACTTTTAAAAATCAAAAATTTTGGAAAATAAAACTTTTTTGAGAATTTTGTTGAAAAATCAAAAAATAACATTAAAACCACAGTTATCAACATGTAGAGCATTAAAAAACCCTTCGATTGACCTAATTTTGAAGCTATTTCGATTAGAAATAAAGAAGTTATTGATATTTAAAAAAAACAGAAATTGTGGAAAAAAAATTTCACGTGAAAGTATTAAATGAAGAGAAAAAAAATATTACAGCACTTAAGAATAATTGTTGAAAATTTATACTTCATTGTTATTAACATCTCAGATGAGGAAGCAAAGTGTTGATGAAATAAACACAACAAGATTTACGAAAACAAATGAAATGTGTACCAAAATTATAACTTGGCAGCGGTTTTATTTTTGTAATATTTTTTTTTGACGATTTATTCCTTTATTTACAAAACCGATTAGAAAATTGAATTTTTTCTTAAAGCAAAATTAATTTAAAAATGATGGGGTGGAAATAAATTTTTGGGGGACAAAATGGTACTGAATAGAGAGGAGGTGTTCTTATCGATTGCAGCCTGCAGCCGGATAACTTAACCCTTAACTGGCGTGATTAAGTAACCCGCACGAGTAATTAACATGCACTGCCGCCCTTATCGGTCGCGTTGCATTCGACCGGATTGTATTAACCTGCTTTGTCCCTAAACCATCAGTCACTCTCCCGTTTGCTCGTTAAGCAATTCGTAAAGTAAGCAAAATTGCGTTCGAAAATGCATCTCAGAAGCTATGTATTTATTATATATTATCAAAGAATTTTTATTTCAATCAATTTAATAGTAGTACAGTATTTGCTTTAAACACTGACATTATTGATTCAAAATTAAAAATAAAATCCAGTTGACTCAAATAAAAATTCTATGAGACTTGCGTCTGGTAACGGGTTTATTTACTAAAATACAAAAACTAATTAAAATGCAAATGAAAATAGTTGGAAATAATTTTTTTTTTAGAAATGAACGATAACTTTAATACTCGTGGTAAGAGAGTCGGCTTCTGAAGAGTTTCGGTTGTGCGTTCGGCTTTTATATAAAGCGAAACGAGCAATGGTGGGGGGTCGAGGCGCATGCGCTATAAACGCAACGCCAATGCTTCTCCGCCAGGGTCGAATGAACGTATCCCAGAACCTGGTGTTTAAAAAAAATCTATTTTTCAATAAAAAAAAACATTTATTACATAAATAATAGTACAACACCAATATTATGAATGATAATAAGAAATTTTTCTATACAATCAAACTTTACTGAATTTTTACAAAAATTTGTATCCCTAATTTTAACATATGGAACTCTACCATCAAGATTCGTTAACAATGCAGAAAGAGGATTCACAGTCGACAGTTCTTGAAGAAGAAAATTAAATATCGTAAAAATTATTATAAATTTATAATTATTTGCTTCCTCTTTGTAATTTGGCTTGTTTTGATAAATTTCCTTTAAAAATCGTATCAACTATTCCAAAAAATTATCCATTGGGATTATCGAAAATAATTGAATTCTTGTGATAAATATTGTTATTTACGAAAATAATGGAATTTTGCCAACAATTTTAATGAAATGCCTCAAAATAATTGAATTTTCAGACATTTTCTATGGTATTCTATTAATTTTTTTTTCAAAATTAATTTGGCTTTGGAAAAATAATTTTAATATTTATAAAAATTATTGAATTTTTGTGAACTATTTTATTAACAATTTTTTTTTAAATAATTAAATTTCCAAGAAGAAATTCATTACTTTTTGAAAATAATGGAATTCTTCTGATAAATATTGTTTTTTTTTTGAAAATAATGGAATTCTTCTGATAAATATTTGTTACGTATGAAAATAATGGAATTTTTGATAATAATTGAACATTGTTACTTAAGAAAATAATTGAATTTTGAAACAAAAAATTTAATGAAATAACTAAAAATAATTGATTTTTTGTGAATAATTTTGTTCTTCATTCACATAATTTAATTCTTTCAAAAAAATTATTTAGGTTAATAATTGAATTCTTTGAGAAAAATTTTATTAAAATATAAAAGAATGATTGAATTATTTTGAAGAAAATAATAATAATATGTTTGTAAATAATTTAATTCTTCAAAAGAATTTTTAAAAAAATTATTTTTTTTAATAATTCTTTTTTTCAGGAACTTGAAATTAAATTTTTAAGAATAATTACATTTTTTTGATCAATTTCTGTAAAAGTGAATTAAAAATAATTTAAATACAGCGATGAATTTTATAATTTAGGAAAATAATTGAATAGTCGCAAAGAAATTTATTAAAATTTTTGAAAAATAATTGAATTTCTTAGAGGAATTTAATCATTTATGAAAATAATTGAATTTTTTTTATTGCAAAATTAAATTAAAATGTTTTAAGAGGGAATTGAATTTAAGTAAAAAAAATTTGGTTATTTTTGAAAATAATTGAATTTTTCATCTCAAAATTTTCTAAACATTGCCTCAAAAATAATTAAAATTTTCAGGATAATAATTTTGAAAAAAAAATTGAATAAATTTGAAAAAAATTGAATAATTATGAAAATAATTGAATAATTATAATAATAATTGAATTATAAAAATAGTTGAATTATAAAAAAAATTGAATTATAAAAAAAAAATTTGTATGAAAATGTTTTAAAATAATATTGAATTTATGGGAAAAAATTTCGATGGTTTTGAAAATAATTGAATTCATCAGAAGAATAATTGTTTAAAATTTGTTTATAAATGAGTAAATTCTTCGAAATATAATAAATAATGCAATATTTCAATTAATTAAAATTTAAAATAGTATTGAAAATAATTGAAATTCTTTAATGATTCTTATTAGTGAAAGTAATTTAGTTATTGTAAACAATTGTATGAAAATTTTGTTAAATAATTGATTTTTTCAAAAAATTTTATTGAAAATCATATATTAATATAATTTATAATAATAAAAATAATATACTGGAAAAAAATTATTTGATTCAAATAACCGATTATTTGACTATTATCAAATAAATATTTACTTAAATCAAATAATTTTTTATTTGAATCAATTAAAAATATTTGCTTCAAATAAAAATTATTTGATTTAAGTAAATATTTATTTAATAAAAGTCAAATAATTGGTTATTTTAATCAAACAAATTTTTTTTCAGTGTAATAATTAATAATAATAATAATAATAATAATAATAATAATAATAATAATTTGGTGCTCATTTCATTCGTTTTCGTAAATCTTGTTGTGTTTATTTTATGAACACTTTGCTTCCTCATCTGAGATGTTAATAACAATAAAGTATAAATTTTCAACAATTATTCTTAAGTGCTGTAATATTTTTTTTCTCTTCATTTAATACTTTCACATGAAAATTTTTTTTTCACAATTTCTGTTTTTTAAAATATCAATAACTTCTTTATTTCTAATCGAAATAGCTTCAAAAATAGGTCAATCGAAGGGTTTTTTAATGCTCTACAAGTTGATAACTGTGGTTTTAATGTTATTTTTTGATTTTTCAACAAAATTCTCAAAAAAGTCTTATTTTCCAAAATTTTTAATTTTTAAAAGTTTAATATCTCCGATGAATATGAACGAAATATGTTCATTCTGGGCTCAAAAGATGCGACTAAAAGAACTCTAAAAAATTAGAGAAAAACATTTATAGTTGTCCTAACATTTTTTTCAAGTTATGGGCAAAAAACGTTTTTTTGAAAAATTGAAAATCAAAAAAATAAATAGTTAAACTTTATTAATCTATCTCAAAGTACTCTCATTTTATGTCCGCCGATGAGACCTAGAATTTAAAAAAAAATTCATCCCAAAAGCTCTTTATAATTTGGAGATATTTATGAAAATATGTTTACACACACATACGGAATGACATTTTGTAAAAATGTAATTTTTGAACTCCCGAGGTCAAATAACATAAAGATATGTCAAAAAATCGAAGTCGAAAAATTTTGGTATTACAATACTTTCTCAGTATGAGGAAGCAATATGAAATAGGAATGCTTTTTATAAATAATAAATTTGTTTTAGGAAATCAATTATTTTCATAAAAAAATTAATTGCTAAACTTTAATTATTTTTAAGTACAATTTTAACATTTTTTTTTAAATTCTTGAAAAATGTAATTATTATCATAAAAAATTGATTAAAATTCGTGAAAAGAATTCAATTATATTTAAAACTTTGTTGATTAAATGCATTACAATAAGTAAATTTTAAAAAATCATTTAATTTTTTACTAAATTATTAACTTTTCTATTTAAATACTACAATTTTATACAAATAATAATATAATTTAATTATATACAATATATATTTTTTAAGATAGGTACATGTTTATTTAAAAAAGATGTTTTATTCAATTTTTTTCTCCTACCCTCTCTCATCTCTTTTTCTCTCTTTTTTGATAGCTCACTGAAACATTAAGAAGAAGAAAGAAGAAGTCGGATAATAAACACCCAAGTTTTAGGACAGATACTTGCAGAATTTTAGACGTGAATTTCGCGGGTAAAAAAGTACCGGGTAACATGCATGTTTTACTCGACATTTGCATCAGAGTTGAGTTTTTATTTTCGACTTGGTCCGTGACAGACTTTTTCTTTCGCGAAACACACTTGTCTCTTTTCTCTCTCTTTCTCTCTCTCTCTCTCTCTCTTTATACATATATATTTTATAAACACACTCCTCCCCCCCCCTGTCTTTTTTAAAACCCTCGCGAATCGTTGCGAACTATAAACATATATATATATATATATAGTCTCCAATGCTAAGGTGTAGTGTCACGGTTCGCGAGGGTTTTAAAAAAAAGAGAGAGGAGATGAGAGGGGAGGGGAGGAAGTGTAGAAGCTGGTGAGAAGGGGTAATCGAGGGTGTAACACACGTGTCGGTTGAATTCCGTCGGGCGCTATAAATTTTTTCCCGATACACATATTGACACGTACTCGTGTGTCTATGATAGCAAGCTGAAAAATTTAAAATGTCCCGCTTCTAGCACCTTTCTGTCAATAAAAGAGAAAAGCATCAGCGCACCTCACATTGGAATCGCAAATTATCTCTCGACACGTACTTGCATTTATTATAATATACTTGTACTTTCATTTGACATTGTATTTTTTTTGTTCTTTATATATATATATACGTATACTTTTTTTAATCATCAAGTATTTTCAAATAAAAAAAAAAAAATGAAACCAAAACAAATTTTTTAATCATCAACTATTTTCAAATTAGAAATAAAATAAAACTGAACCAAATTTTTAATCATCCAACATTCTCAAATCAGAATAAATAAACTCAAAATCAAAACAAACTTTTTAATCATCAAGCATTTTCAAATCAGAAAAAATAAACCCGAACCAAACTTTTTAATCATTAACCAATCTCAAATCAGAGAAAAAAACCCTAAATTCAAACCAACCAAACCAAACTTTTCAATCATCAATTATTCTCAAATCAGAAGAAAGAAAACCGAACAGAATTTCTTAATCATCAACATTTCTCTGATCAGAAGAAATAAAAATCTAAAATCAAACTTTATAATCATCATTCCCTATAGAAAAATAATAAATCAAAACCAAATGAAACAAACTTTAAAATCATTCTCAAAACAGAAAAAAATTAAACCAAACCCAAATTTACTATCAACCAACATTCTTAAATCAGAAAAAATAAAGTCAAAATCAAACAAAACTTTTTTATTATCAACCTTTCTCGAATTAGAAAAATTAAAACCTAAATCTAAACGAACCGAACCAAACTCCATATCATCTAACATTTTCAAAAAAAAGAAAAAATAAAGCCAAACCAAACTTTTTAATTACAATCATTATCAAATCAGAAAAATGAACCCAAAAACAAAACATTTCCATTATCAATGTTCCTCTAATCAGAAAGAATTAAAAACCAAAACAAAACCAAATTTATTATCAGGCTACCTTTCTCTAATCAGAGCAAATAAATCTAAATCCAAACTATCCAAACACAAACTTTTCAAATATCAGTCATTTTCAATTCAGAAAAATAAAACCAAACTTTTCAATTATCAACCATTCTTAAACCAGCAATAATAAAACCAAATCAACCAAAACAAACTTTACAATTATCAACCTTCTCTCTAATCAGATAGAATATATCTAAATCTAAATCCAAACAAACGGAACCAAACTTTTCAATCATCAAACATTCGCAAATCGGAAAAAAAATTAAACCAAACCAAATTTTTTCATCATCAACCATTCTCAAATCTGAATGAAATGAAACCAAACCAAACCTTTCTATAATAATAAAAAAATTAACCCAAAACTAAACCAATCAAACCAAAATTTACAACGATTAACTATTATCAAATCAGAAAAACTAAATCCCAAACCAAACTAACCGCATCAATCTTTTCAATCATCAACCATTGTCAAATTAAAAAAAAAAAATTAAACCAAACCAACCAAACCTATGTTTTTATAATCAACCATTCTCATATCTGAAAAAAAATGAAACAAAACCAAACTTTTTAATCGTCAACCATTCTCAAATCTGAATGAAATGAAACCAAACCAAACCAATCTTTATAATCAACAACCTTTCTATAATATTAAAAAAAAAAATTAACCCAAAACTAAACCAATCAAACCAAACTTTACAACGATTAACTATTAGCAAATCAGAAAAACTAAACCCCAAACCAAACTAACCGCATCAATCTTTTCAATCATCAACCATTGTCAAATACGAAAAAAATTAAACCAAACCAACCAAACCTATGTTTTTATAATCAACCATTCTCATATCTGAAAAAAAAATGAAACAAAACCAAACTTTTTAAAAGTCAACCATTCTCAACTCTGAATGAAATGAAACCAAACCAATCTTTTTAATTATCAACCTTTTTTTCGAATAAAAAAATAAACCCAACACTAAATTAACCAAACCAAACTTTATTTAATTATTAACCATTAGAAAATCAGAAAAAACTAATGCCCAAACCAAACTTTTCAATCATCAATCATTCTCAAATCAGAAAAAATTAAAAACCAAAACTAACTAAAGCAATTTTGACTTTTTTTTATATTATTCTTTTTAGTTTTCAATTATTTATAGAATAAAAACTTAAAGGTGATTTCACAATACCTGCGGTAACTGTGTGTACCGCGCATATTAGACAAGATTTCAAGATGGCGTCAACTGATGACAACAACAACAACAACAACAACAACAACATAACGACGACAGTGGAAGGTTTGTTAGCGTCGGACATAACTTTCATTAATTGGAGAGTGCTCCGCAAAAGGAGTAGGAGGAGGAGAAGGCGACGGTGGCGAGCGGTTCTCTCCTTAATTAATCTTACGCTCTAATGAGTGTCAATTGGCAGGAGCTGCCAATTAACGCACCACTACTGGCTTATAAAAGCTCCTCGAATCCCAAAAGCAAGATAGACTCTCTCTCTCTCTCTCTCTCTCTCTCTCTCTCTCTCTCTCTCTCTCTCTCTCTCTCTCTCTCTCTCTCTATATGAGCAAAAAGGAAATTTTACTAAACAAAGAGAGAATTATTGTCAACTGGAAATAGGATGTCTTCTTTCCCTCTCTTTCGCCTTTTACTTGTCAAATAAATAACCGTTTAATTAGCCTAGTTTCAAGGCAAAAAAATCCCAAAATACTCATTTACATTTATTTCCATTACTTTTGAAAGTGAAATTAAAAAAAAATTGAAAAATTTAAATTTAAATTTAAAAATTTAATACTCTTTGTCTTATTATTACCAGAATGTGCCGTGAAAACATCACCGCTTGCGAGAAAGTCAATGGCGCCCTCTAGCAACTGTAATTCTAACGCGGGCTTTTTCAAATTTTTTTGTTTTGCTTTCAGTCAATCAGCTCAATTTTTCTACTTATTATTATTAGCAATATTATTATTATTATTATTATTATTATTATTATTATTATTATTATTATTAACATTAATATTAGTAGTATTATTATTATTATTATTATTATTATTATTATTATTATTATTATTATTATTATTATTATTATTATTATTATTATTATTGTTGTTATTATTATTATTAATAACATTAACATTATTAGTATTATTTAAAAATGAAATAAAAAAAAATTAATTCGATTTGAAATAGAATAAAAACTTCAACAAAAAAAAAAAATTCTAATTTCTGCTGATATTAATTTAAAATCTATTATTTCAAAAGTCTTATTAAATCTTAAGAATTAAAATTAATTTACAAAAAATGTAAACCTAAAAATGTTGAATTGATTTTTAAAATGTTCAACTTTAAAACTGATTTTAAGAAATATTCAAACATTAGATTTCAAATTAATTTTAAAAAATGTAAATCTTAAAAAGAAGAAATTTTAAATTTAAAAAAAAAGCTATAAAATTTAAGAATTTTAATTAATTTTAAAAATGTTTATCTCAAGATGTGGAATTTAAAAAAAAAACTTTAATCGAATATATTTGTAAAAAAACCTTTAAATCTTATGATTTCAAATAAATATCTAAAATTTATAAAATTTAAATCTTGATACTTTGAAATTAGTTAATTTAACAAGTTTAAATTTTAAAATGTCAAATTTGATAAAAAAAAAAAACTTTAAAACGTACGATTTAGAAAATATTAGGAACATTTTTAAACTTTCAAATCGGAAATTTTTAATATATTTCCAAAATTTATAAACTTTGAAACTTTAAATTAAAATTTTTTTTTAAATCATAATCAGAATTTATTTGGAAAAACATAAATCTTAAGGGCATTTGAACCTTTATGACGTCACAGCATTAAAATATATGCTTTGCATCAATTGTGACGTCATAATGGTTCAAATGCCCTTAAAATTTTGAATTCATTTTAAAAATGAAAAATTCTGGTTTTATTTTTAAAAAGTTTAAATTTTACGGTTTCAAATAAACTTTTAAAAAAAATTAAATCTTAAGATTTTGATTAGATGTTTTTTTAAAAATTTATTAACCTTAAATCTTAAAACTTTGAATTTATTTAAAAAATTTAACTCATAAGATGTTCTTAACTTTGGAAATATATTAAAAATTTCAGATTTGAAAGTTTAAAAATTTTCTTAATATTTTCTAAATCTTACATTTTAAGGTTTTTTTTAAATTAAATTTGACATTTTAAATTTTAATCTTGTTAAATTAATTAATTTCAAAGTATCAAGATTTAAATTTTATAAATTTTAGATATTTATTTGAAATGTCGAATTTATTTAAAAAATTTCTTTGTGGTATTAATTTTTTGATTTTTCTTCACCTAATTCGCAGTTTAATTGATTTAATTAGGTTTAATTTATTATTTATTATTTATTATTAATTATTAATTTAATAATGTTGAATTAATTTTGCACTATTAATGATAATTCCTCGGACGTAAATATAATTATTTTTTAAATATAATTATTATTTTTCTTCAATGAAAATAGTATAATTAGCAAAAATTTCAACAAAAGAAAAAAGGAAAATTATTTTATCAAGTCTGTTATTTATGCGAGGACAAAAATAGTTTTGGGAAATTTGTGTTTATGGTGCAATTAAGCGACGAGAATCAAGGCAAGCTTTGTGTTTAGAATATAGCGCCAACGCCCGCAACGACATTTACACCGCTTACCGATTTATACGCCTGACAATTAGCGCCCGCACCCAAATGCGGAGAATTAACGAATATTCCCAAATATACAATATACATAATTAGAATAATTATAAATATACAATATGTACTTATTTACTTTTCAATAATAATTAAATTCTTCACTGGAATTCAATTTTAGTTTCAAATATTAATAAAATTCTTCCGATAAAAATTAAATTATTGAAATTTTGCCATTTTTTTTAAATTTAATAAAAATCTTTTTGTTTGGTCCAAAAGAAAACAATTTCTTCGATAAAATTCAATTATTTTTTTTTAGAAATTAATAACATCTTCGGAGAAATTCAATTATTGTTTATTTTAAATTTTATTTATTTATTTATATTAAATAATCTATAATTAATTAAATTCTATTATTTAAAAACTTTTCATAGACATTAAATTATTTAACAAAAAATAATTTAATTATTTACAGGAATGTTTGTTAATTTTAAATAAAAAAATTCCATCTTCTACCACTTGCGAGAAAGTAAATGATGCGCCCTCTAGAAATCAATATACACTAACGCGGGCTTTTTTAAAATTATTTTTCTACTTCTGAATAATTCATTTGAAAAAGAAAATTAAATTCATAATAAATATAAATGTTAATTAATTTTTAAAAATATATCACTATTATAGATGAGCATTGGCGGTTTTTTTATCAAATTTATTTTTCCATTCCATTAAATTACGTTTTTCGAAATATTATATAATATTATTCTCAATTCATAAAAATCTGTATAAAATAATATTCAGAAATGAAAAAGATGATTAATTTTTCACTGAAAAAGGGGATAATAGAAAAAATTTTCTAAAAGTCGAGTAAAATTTTTCTATAAATTACAAAAAAAAATCTCTTTTTCTCTCACTCACTCTCACTCTCTCAATAATAATTGAATGAAAGGTGAATAATCATTGAAAATTAAATGTGTCATATTTTAAACGTATAATAATAAAGTTTGATATTAAATATTCCAGACTCTTTTCCCATGGTGCTTTTCCTAAATTGTCAGATATATAAATCGACATTTAATGAAGCGAGAGATTTATTCGTCATTTATAATCTGTCCATAGTATATATATATATATATATATATATACACGAGATATTTTGGTGCGCTTTGATATATTCACTTAATATCTTCACTTGTTTCAATTCGCTCAGTCTGTCAAAATAAATTTTCCCCGCGACTAGAATTTTATTAATTTAAATTTTCATTCTTTTATTAGATCAAAATTCACCGAATTTGATATATTTTTAAAAAATTTTCTTCCATTTTTTTTATTTTTGTATAATGTTGAAAAATTTGCATTTTCATTTTAAATAACTTTGATTTACAAAAACTTTCATTCTAAATAACTAATAAATAAATAAATAAATAAATATATATATATATATATATATATATATATAATATATATAATTTTCAAAGATATAATTTTCAAAGAACTGCGTTTACAATATTCAAAAAGAAATCAATTTCAAAAAGTTCTAATTTGAAATTTTATAAAATTATTTCAATTTTTAATGAATAAAATAATAACTAATTTTTAAACAAAAATCATAAAATTATTACTTAGAATTTAGAAATAATTTAATGAAAATTTTTCTTAAATATTTCTAAAATCATTCAATCTTAAAAGAATTGCGTTTGTAATATTCATAAATAAATAAACATCAAAAAAGGTTTAAATTTGAAACATTGTAAAATTTCAATTTTAAAGAAATTAATTAGAATTATCAAAAAGAAAAACTTAGATTATTGCAAAATGCTGATAATTCAAATTCTTTTTGAAATTATTGTTAAATTTGACAATATATATTTAATTAATTATTAAAAATAATGACTTTATAGAAAAATTTTAGTTAAAAAGATTTTAAAAAATTGAATTTCGAAGAAGTTAGAAATTGCAAAAATTCAATTATTTTCAATCGTAATAAAATTTTGTTTATAATAGTTGAAATTGTGTATGTGGAAAATTTTTTAAAAAATACTCCTTAGAATCAGGACTATAACTTTATAATTAACAAAATTCTTCTCCAAAAATCAATTATTTTTTAAAACATTCCTCATTTCATTTTTAATATTTACTACTTTAAAATAAATTTCCTAAAAGAATTAAATTATTTAAGAAAATACTTAATAAAATTGAACTCAAACAATTTATTATTTTTACATTCATAAATAAACTAAAAATTGTTGAGGAATTCAATTAATGAATCTTTTTTATAAATTTCATGGCAACAAATTAAATCAAATTATTTTCATTAATAAATGCATTTTTTATGAATTCAATTATTTTTATAAATAATAAATTTGCGTTAGGCATTTCAATTATTTTCATAAATTATAAACCTAATCGCGGAATTTTAATTATTTTTAAGTACAATTTTAAATTAAATTCTTGAAAAATGTAATTATTATCTTAAAAAATTGATTAAAATTCGTGAAAAGAATTCAATTATTTAAAACTTTGTTGATTAAATTCTTCACAATAAGTAAATTTTAAAAATCATTTAATTTTTTAATAAATTTTTAACTTTTGTATTTAAATACTACAATTTTATACAAATTCCCCGAAAAATGTAATGATTCTGAAAAATTTTATTAATATTCGTTAAAAAAGAGGACAATTATTTAATAAAAATTTTGTTTGTAAAGTTTTCTTTACGAGAATTCAATTTTAAGAAACATTTAATTTTTCAGTAAACTATTTACTGTTGTATTGAAATAAGTGAATAATTTATTTTGAAAAGGTTTCAAATTGAAATATTTGAAAATTTGAGTTTTCTATTCTTTTAACTGTCAATTTTGAAGAAATATTTTTTTAAAAGTTTAATTTCATTTTTTTTCAATAATTTGAGGTTACATTGTAATTTTTCCGAATATGGGAATTTTTCCAAATGCTCAGAAATTTTCCTATATTTTCATATAAGGAAATATTATTTCTAAACGTTTAAGAGAATTTTTCCAAACTTTTAGTATATTTTTCCAACATTATTTCATGGGAATGTTTCTAAATTGTTAGTAACTTTTGAAACACTGCAAATTCTCAAAGAACTTTTTCAAAAAATATTTTATAAATTTCATGAAGTTGAATTAGAGAAGAATTTAGTGAAAAATTCTAGAAAATAATAATTGAATTGAAATAATTTTTAAGAAAGTTACAGTAACAATATTTTTAATATAAAATAAAAATACTTTTATAAGTTGTTTAATTTCAAAAAGATTTGAATTTCAATGTTTTGAAGAATTTTAATTCCTAGGGAAAAATAATAAGAATTAAATATTTTTTTAAAAAGAGATTCTTGATATTTTCGAATAATTTTGGAATTAAAGAAATTTGTAGTAAAATGTAACAGAACATTTTTTTTTGAGTAAAACTTTTTCCTTCATTTTCTAAAAATTAAAAAAATTTTCAATTATATGTCATGATTTATGTATATTCTGTACATTCAAATCTTCAAATTCAACTTTGAAAAGTTGAAAACATTTTTTGTTTAATTCAATTATTTTTGAAAAACTTTTTGTTTAAAATGAGGTATTTTAAAAAATTACATTTGTTTTTAAAAGAAGAACTTAAAGAAATTCTTCAAAACAATTAAATTATTTACAAAAAATTTTTCGAATAAAATTATTTAAAAGAATTTAAATTTCAATCATTAGTTTTAATAAAAGTTTAATAGTAAAATTATTTTTGTTAATTATTAATAAAATCGATTGTATTCAATAAATTAAGGATATTTTTTTAGTCAGAAAGTTTAAAAAAAAAGCATGAAACGAATATTTTAGGCAAAAATTTTCGATTATTTGCTGCCAAACTTTTTTTTTGCATTTTTATTATGGAAAATTGCGTAAAATTCATGTAATTGAATTTTTTTTCTTAAGAGAAACTGATTAAAATAATAATTCTCGTTTCCGGTGGAAGAGCTTCTACATATATAGATATATATTCGAGATCTGTATGTATATATATATATATATATATAAGAGAAAATATCAAAGCTTCATTAGCTTCGGCTCATTCGCCTTTTTATCGGCGAGCGCATTCAAGCTAATTCGAACAGGATTATAAACAAAAAGGAGGAATACAGACGCATATATCCAAAGGCTTACATTATACAAATCGCACAAAGACATCGAGTCTAATAAAAAGAAAGTCTATCAAGTTTCTACCATTTGGATTTAATTCATAATATATATAGGTGGCACTCGAGTTTTTGAATTTTCTTTTTTTCCCCCTTTCTCATCGCAAAAAGGGGAGTTGATTTTTCTCTCTCCAAAATATTGAGAATAATTTGCAATTAAAATAGAGAAAATAAATAAATAAAAAGAGATACAAAAAAAAATTTTTTCTTATAAAATAGAAAACATTAGAAATATTTTTCCCCACTTACCCTTATGTTTTGGAATGTTGAATAAAATTTAGAGAGTAAATTATAATTTTTTTAATTCACTACTTCGAGAATAGTTACTAGAGGTTCTAATATTTACTTGATGCTCAAGAAGTTATTAGAGTAAAAAGTAGTTACTAGAGGATCAAAAAGTTACTAGAGAGACAAAAATTTACTAGAGGTGCAGAAAGTTACTAGAGGTTCAAAAATTTACTATAGGCATAGAAAGTTACTAGAGGTACAGAAAGTTACGAGAGGTTCTATAATTTACTTGATGTTTAAGAAGTTCCTAGAGAATTGAATATAGTTACTAGAGGACTAAAAAGTTACTAGAGTATAAAATATAGTTACTAGAGAACCAAAAAGTTACTAGAAGCGTATAAAAATATAAATAATTAATATAATAATAAAAATTTATAAAAGTAATACTCCTAGTTGACCAAAAAGTTACTAGAGTTAAAATATAGTTACTAGAAGTATAAAAATATAAATAATAGAAATAATAATAAAAATTTATAAAAATAATAATTCTAGTTGACCAAAAAGTTACTAGAAGTATAAAAATATGAATAATTAATATAAAAATAATAATCCTAGTTGACCAAAAAGTTACTAGAGTTAAAATACAGTTACTAGGGAACCAAAAAGTTACTAGAAGTATAAAAATGATTTTAGAGAGACATAAAGTTACCAGAGAAACAAGAAGTTACTAGACTAGACTACTACCTAGATATGACCAACTTTCATAGTGATCCAAAAAAATTATCTAAATCCGCTTTTTTTTGTTAAAATTTAATTATTTTCATAAAATTATGTAATTACTTTCTGGAAAGTAATTGTAAATGTTACACAAAAGACTTAAAGAAGATACATATATATATATATATATATATATATATATATATATATAAAATTGCGCATTAACGTTCGTACTAAAATTATATCCCTTTCCTATATACAACCTTCTCTTCTCGTCCCGCTGGATTTAATTAAAGATGGAATCTCCGTGGCGGCACGCCGTGTTTTTTACGTAAATAATTAATATTGTAATGGACTGAAGAGAGTAAACTATCTTCCCCCCTCCTTCTTCTCCATCCCCGAAAGAAGATGAGAAAAGAAGAGATTAAAAAAAAGTTTTCAGAAAAAAAAAGTTTCCATAAGAGAGAAAGATGTAAACAAGAAAATGAGAGAAGGAAAGAGATAGAAAAAGGGAGAGAGAAATCAAAAAGAGTTAGAGTTAGAGAGAGAGAGAAATATTAAAGAGAGAAAGAGAAATTAAAAAGAGTTGGAGAGAGAGAGTGAGTGAGAGAAAAATATTAAAGAGAAAGAGAGAGAGAGAGAGAGAGAAATTAAAAAGAGTTAGAGAGAGAGAGAGAGAGAGAGAAATGTAAGAACGCACATTACAGACAAGGAGACAAAATAAAGATACACGATATATGGGGTTTAGAAATACCTGCCGAGTCAAAGGTTACGATCAAAAGGATAATACCTGGTTATATGCATTTCACATAATATTTAAAACTAAGCTGTGTTAATATATATATATATATACCTACTCAAATTAGTCGAAGGATTTCTTTTTCCTTTCACCTTCTCCCCCCCCTCTCTCTCTCTCTCTCTCTTTATCTCACTCTTTCTCTTTGCCTCTCTTTGACAAAAAGCTTTTTGATAAAGAGACTTTTGTCAGAAAATTTATTAAGTTTTCTATTTACTTATATTTTTCAAAAATTTTTAATCCAAGAAGAAAAAAATAATTATAATGTTAATATTGAATTTAAAAGCCATTGAGTTGAAATACTTGTAAAATAAAAAAGAAAAATAGTATTTATATGAAAATTTGTAGAATATGGAACACGAGTAAGAGGTATGAGAATTGCAACAAGGAGAGCGATAGAAAAAAGAAATGAGAGTAAAATGAGAGAATAAGTGTGATAAAAGAAGAGAAAAAGGGAAGAAAGGAAAAAAGGAGAGAGAAAGAGAGAGAAAGAGAGAAAGAGAGAGAAAGATAGAATCAGAGGGAGAAAGAAAGAAAGAGAGAGAGAAAGCTAAAATCAGAAGGAAAAAGAGAGAGAAAGCTAAAATCAGAAGGAAAAAGAGAGAGAAAGAGAGAGTAAAAAAGGCGAAAGAAACTAAAAGAGAAAGAAAGTGAAAAGATTGAGAGAGAGAGAAACAGAGAAACAGAGAGAAAGATAGAATCAGAGGGATTAAGAAAGAGAGAGAGAAAGCTAAAATCAGAGGAAAAAAGAGAGAGAAAGAGAGAGTAAAAAAGGCAAAAAAAACTAAGAGAGAAAGATAGTGAAAAGATTGAGAGAGAGAGAGAGAGAGAGAGAAAAAGATAGAATCAGAGGGAGAAAGAGAGAGAGGGAGAGAGCTAGAATCAGAAGGAAAAAGAGAGAGAAAGAAAAGGAGAGAAAGAGAGAGAGAGAGAGTAAAAAAGGCGAATGAAACTAAGAGAGAGAGAGAGAGTGAAAAAGATTGAGAGAGTAACAGAAAATCAGAGAGAGAGAGAGAGAGAGAGAATCAGAGAGAGAATGATAGAGGGAAAGAGAAAGAAAGAAAGGGAGAGTAAAAAAAGTAAAGTAAGAGAGAAAGAGAGTGAAAAAGATTGAGAGAGTAAGAGAAAATCAGAGAGAGAGAGAGAGAGAGAGAGAGAGTAAGAGAGAACGAAAAAGATTGAGAGAGATAGAAAGTGAGAGAAATTGAGAGAGCAAAAGAGAGAGAGAGAGAGGGAGACAGAGAGCGAAAAAGATTGAAAGAGAAAGAGTGCGAAAGAGATTGAGAGAGAAAGATAGAAAGGGGGTGGAAAGGGGGCAATCTTGCTAATGTAGCACCGTCGTCTCATCCTGCACACCCTCGCCTCGCCACGGCCAAACCACTAGGTATAAATAACGCGAGGGCCCGTCATGCCCCTCTCACTTCTCACTTCCTCCCACCCACACATTCACCTTGTCTCCTGCCACCCCTGAATGCCGCCGACCTTTCTATCTAACCCCCTCTCTCCCCCTTCTCCGTGTATACTAACCGCACGAGCCCCGTCGAGATACACGTAAAAGCTTCGAAAGGGATAAAATGCCAAAAGCTTCTTTACTGAATCGACAAAGATACTTCACGTATATATAAACACTAATCCAACTTCCCCTCCCCACAAAAAAAACTCTTCAAGTTACTTTATATTTTATGGTATTTAAAAAAATATATATAATAAGGTTGAAATGACGTTTTTAATCTTCGAAATTATGAGCCAAGCTTGTTGCAAGCTCAGTGAGTAATATTGTCAAGCTTGTTGCAAGCTCAATGAGTAATATTTCCAGGCTTGTTGCAAGCTCAATGAGTAATATTTCCAAGCTTGTTCCAAGCTCAATAAGTAATGTTTCCAAGCTTGTTTCAAGCTCAATAAGTAATGTTTCCAAGCTTGTTGCAAGCTCAATTATTAAAATTTCCAGGCTTGTTGCAAGCTCAATTATTAAAATTTCCAGGCTTGTTGCAAGCACACTGAGTAAAATTTCCAGGCTTGTTGCAAGCACACTGAATAACGTTGACAAGATTGTTAAAAGCTCATGTGTAAAAGTTTACAGGCATGCTACAAGCTTATGGACCAAGGTAGTTAGGTTTGTTAAAAGCTCATCGGTAAATATTAACACGTTTGGCGCAAGCTCCTTCACTAAATAAGACCAGGATCGTTTTATATTATCAAACCGACTCTTCCAGGCTTGCTGCAAGCTCATTGAGCAACATTATTAGGTTTGCTTTAAACAAGAACCTATATTGACAAGTTTTGCGAAAAGCTCATGTATCAAAGTTTCCAGGCTTGCTGTCAAAATTTAAAAAAAAAATATACAAAAAAGAATACAAGACAAAAAAAATACTTTACAAAAAGGATATATAAGTAGTAAAATTATTGCCAAGACAAAGAACAATTTATTTAACGGACAAATTTTTAATGGACAATTTTCCAAATACAATATCCCTTGGGAAATGTCCAACTTTTGGACGTAATTAATTCCCGGAGCTAACGGAATGCCATAATTAATTCTCTACGATTTGTTGCAACGAGAATGGGACACAGAAAGTCCAATGTGATGGTGGTAGTGAGCGCGAAGGGGTTAAGAGAGAGGGGGCGATGGGCGAGAAGGGGGTTGGAGAGGATAAGGAGGAAACGGGTAGTAGGACTGTAACAATATGTATTATCTGCGATTAGAAACCTGGCACCTAGCCGCTATGCAATTAATTAAATTTAGTTTATATCCAGATTGGCCATTAACTTGATGGTTATGTTTGAAAGCTTCTCGACACACATTTTCCACTCCTTCCCCTCACCCTTCTTTCCCCCTCCCTTTCCTCTGTTCTAAAGGAATTTAAATTACAAAAGTTTCACTCTAATTTGAATCTCGTGCGCGCAAAATTCTCCTCTGTCAAAAAAAACGAAACATTTTGTTTATTAAGTCACAATTTTTTTTGTTTATTCTAAAAATAATGAAGTGAAATGTGTATTTAAAAAAACACTCTTGGTTTTATAGGTTATCTGGTGTATTTAGAGTTTTAAACTTCAACGTTTTTGTTAGTGTATTTTGAGACTTTTTGTCTTTTTAGGAATTTAGAGTTTCGAACATAACCTTTAGAATTTTTAAATTTCTAATTTAATCTGCAAACATATTGAAGAAAGTAGATTAAATAGTAAATAATATTTATTGAGTCTAATTTTTAATTTTTTTTGTTACAGGTACCAGGAGGAGTATTATCGCTTATAATGGGGGTTAAGTTAATAAAAATTACGATCGAATTTAAAAAAAGAATGAAAAAAGTGAATTTATCTAAGAATAAAAAATTTGTAAGCAGTTTTGTTATCGACACTGCTTTATTAGGAGCATTCTCGACAAAAATGTAAGTTATGTTAATAAAAATTACGATCGAAATTAAAAGGCAAAAAAGGGAATTTATCTAAAAATAAAAAATTTTGAAGCAGTTTTCTGTTACCGACACTTATCGACATTGATTTACTAGGAGCATTTTTGCAAATATTGCGAGAAGGAGTATTCTCGCCTCTAATGGGGGTTAAGTTAATAAAAATTACGATCGAAATTAAAAGGCAAAAAAGGAAATTTATCTAAAACTAAAAAATATATAAAGCAGTTTTCTGTTACCGACACTTATCGACATTGATTTACTGGGATCTTTTTTGCTAATATTACGAGAAGGAGTATTCTCGCCTGTAATGGGGGTTAAGTTAATAAAAATTACGATCGAAATTAAAAGGCAAAAAAGGGAATTTATCTATAAATAAGAAATTTTAATGCAGTTTTCCGTTACCGACACTTATCGACACTGATTTATAAGGAAAATTTTTTCTAATATTACGAGAAGGAGAATTCTTGCCTATAATTGGGGTTAAGTTAATAAAAATTACGATCGAATTTAAAAAAAAGAAGTCACACTTTAATGGTTTTAATTGTTTCAGTGATTCCCTGTATACAAAAAATTGTAATAATTCTACAAAATACTTTTATTTATAAAAAATAATTTTAGTATCAATTTGCATTAGGATGCTGCATATACTTTAAATAAATAAACAAAAATTAAACTACATAACCTTAAACATCGATTTTCTTAAAAAACGGCTCTTTGAAAGATTTTAGTTCTTTTGTAAAAATACTTGGTAAAGTGTCCAGATTGAATATATTGAAATTTACAATGGGATCACCTTTAGGTTAATGTGGTTAAAAATCCACTGTGAGATAGTTTTTAAACAAATTTTTTATCCTTTAATGATTAGGATTTTAGGGATTTAAAGTTTCGGACATAACCACGAAATACAGTAAAGGACGTAGATTTTAAAAGTTTCTAACTCAACCACCTACATTAGAGAACGTTGACTTTAAAAATTCCTAACCTCAAAAATCTTAAGGAATCTAAAATTTAATTTTTCTACATAACCTTCAAAGTAGTTAAAAATACTTTAAAATACTTAAAAATACTTCTAAAATACTTCTAAAAAATCGTATATTTAGATAAAAATCTTTTATAAAGGCTCTAATATAGCTTCGAATTTATCTCTTGGAATCAGAAACTAAGTGACTCGTAATTTAGCGTAGTTGATTGTTTTGGAGTTACTATGAAATGGAGAGGGTTTTTTTTCATCTTCGTTTTGGTCGATTTCTTGGGAAAGTTGGAAGAAGAGGGTGGGGGAGGAATGGATGGATGGAATATTTATGTATGCGGTGTGTGTGTGTTTCAATATGGGACAGCGTGTGCACTATATTCGAGGAGAGGAGCCAATCAAAATGCCTAGTATATCGCCGTCAGCTTCGCTAATTAGACGCCACGTAAATCAGTCCTGAAACTCAGCGTTAATTAACACGGGTTTCCGTTGGAGTCGCTTATCCACCTATTTATCGAACGACACGAACGCAATATGGCCAGACGCGTGCGTGTCTGTTAAACGCTTCAGGTTCAGTTTGTCTCTCTCTCGCTCTCTCTCTTGGCCATAGAGATTGGCAGGCACCGATACTTTATATGTACATATGTACAATTGATGTGATGGCACATATGCTCTTTGTACTATAAGGCCAGCAGGAAACAGTGGGACGAAATATCTGAAGTATTTCACGAGTTGCAACTAGATGAAAGGGGGGGCCACTCTTGGCCAAAAAGCAGGTAATTTTCTGTACACATGTCCTTCAAAAATACAATAGGCAGCAAGTTTGTGATCCAACAACATAAGATGTTCGAGGAAGTGGAAGGTGCTACAATAGCTGATTGAACGTAAGTTGTCAAAAACAAACATTAAATAGAATTTTTCATTACTTGGAACTTTAGATTCGTTTTTCTCGAAACACCTTTTTTTCAACGCACGGGGAACTCTACAGCTTCAGTTTTTTTTGGATGAAGAATAAAATTTTCGGATGCCAAAAACTATCGGATTTTTTAGGCGATATTTATAAGATTTTTTCAAAATTCCGTCAATTTTGTTGCGATTCAATATCTATTTACATCCGAAGGTCATAGTACGGCAAATACCTTCTAGTTTAATAATCTTTTTGGTTATTTTGCTTTCAGTCACTGAGAAGGCCGCAATCACTGCAGCAGTGGGACAACTTTTTTTTGGACACTCGGGAGATGGCGAATAACTTTTTGAAAAAACAATATTTTTCTTTTAAAAAATTACGAATTGATCCCTAGTAATAGACATATACATGTAAAGAAACTTCAAAACATTTGACGCAATGAATTCTCTAAGAAAATTCCTAAAAATCAGTGTTTCTTCAGGCACTCACACTAGGTGTGCCCCTTAACCGATTTAAATTACCCAAAGTTCAAAATAATGTTAATTAAATTGAGGGGACCCTATGAGGGCGTATTTTTTAATCGATCACGAATATTTTTAGCAAACGTTTAAGACAAAAAATAATGGGGTAAAAACACATTCTTCCTATTCAAATAGCCGCCTTAGTTTTAATCTCCTTTTTTAAAAATCGTAAACTCATTTGGCCCTCCAAATATAATCTATTTTAAGAATTTTTTGGGTTTTTTTTACTTCAGATCAAGAGAAACGCCTACGAACACGTCTGCTGTTTGAGCTTCGTTTACAAAAACCTGGAGTCGCAATTTTTCATTGATTTTTTAAATTCAAAAAGTAATCCTTACTTGTATAATAATAAGCCGCAAAAAGTTTTTCCGAACATCATTTATTTCCTATCTAAAAAAAATTCCTGGAGTTGAAGAATTTTCGGGGCCTGAGAAGGAATACTTGTCCTTAACTGATTAATAACTTAGTACTTTAACAGATTAACTGATAGACTAATTAATTGTTTAATTACCTAATTAATTGACTAGAAAACTGTTTTGTTAATACACTAATTAAACTACTAGGAGTTTAACAATATCTACAATAAACTGCATATCAGTTTGGATTCAAAATTTTTATTTACATTTCCATTTCTCTTGATATGTATAAAATTGCTCTAATTTCTATTGTTATTTCAGGGAGACTGCTCCTAATTAGCGCTTGCACTCCCCCTTCTCTTCTCTCTTGTATTAGGAACGGGCAGGTACCCTAGGGTTAAATAAGCTCTCTCTCCGAATAATATATATATATATATATATAGAGAGAGAGTCAGAAAGAGAGAGAAACTATTGTATTTACGCAGAGAGAGAGAGAGAGGACTCTGCCGCATTGCACATAGAGTATACAATAATTATTCTGGACTTTGCCTGAATAATTACACAATAACTAGGTGAACCTGAATTTGACGGCTCATCGAATGCCAAAACCGATTGTCTAGATTCAAGACAGATTAATTCCATTATAAACAGTAAATGCTTCGCCTAAAAAATATTACTAATTCCATTTATTCTTATTGTCATTATTCATAATTTAATTGATATTTAAAAGAAAAAAAAACCTTTTACTCTACAATTTTTGTCATATTTCCCAATTCTTGAATATACCTCGTCAATCTTTGTATAAAATTCCAAACCTTTAATTATTATAACAATGATTTATAAAATTTATTTATCCTCGAATAATATTTAGTAATCACGATTATTAAATCGAAAAAGATCTTATTTAAATTCGATACTTCTTATTTATTATAAAGTGAATAAAATATAATAATCGAAGGTATATTTCCAAGTTATTGGACGTAAAAGTTCAGGCTTAAAATAAATGTATTTATTTAAATTTCAGTATTGAATTAAATTTATTAAATATAAAAAAACAAGTATTGTCATTTAGCATACTTGGGGACGTAATTATAAGGATGAAAATTTGAAATTTAACGAATAATTAAGTACTACAAAAATTTTAACGAAAAAAATCGAGGTGGGTAAAATTCACTGAATAGCTTAAAGAAGAGATTCATTTTGGAATGAGGGGTTAGTGTTTGAACAATAGTTTAGTAATTACAATCAATTGAAGTATATTGATAGTAATGGGAGTAACGTAACCGTGTGAGCCTTACCCGTTTTTTTTTATTATGCGATAGAGGAAAGTGGGTTGTCGAGGGGGGAGGGGGACACACAGGGTGAGACGGTAAAGGGAGAAGTGATGAAGGGATGAGGGCACCTCTCGTTAGAACGCTCGTTAAGAGCTGTTTAGGATGGCAAGGTGTCGGATAATAATGCCGACGAATGGTGGGGCTGTTTCTAACGACCATCGTAACCTTTTCATCCGATCGGATTTGATGCACGCAAATTACTTCGCGTCAACGAAGAGCTCTTGTACTGATATATATGTATGCATCTCTATATAGACGTGTGTGTACGTACCTTTAGGTATGTCTGCGCACTTTTATATTTGTATATGTGCGTCTATGTATGCATCTTTATATTTGTATATGTGCGTCTATGTATGCACCTTTATATTTGTATATGTGCGTCTATGTATGTATGCACCTTTACATTTGTAAATGTACCTTTATGTATATATACAACTATATATATACACACCTTTTATAAATATATTTATACATACACATGAATTTATGTAGTATATATTATATATATGCGTATACATATATTTTGATGTATATATATACGAATGTAATCGCCATGATTTGCGAGAGCTTTCTCCATAATAATGATCCAGGTTTAAAAGACTCCACTCACAAATATTATATGTTTATATATACATCATATCGCCCTTTTTTATTCTCACAGTTCCTTAACCCTCCTTTACTGCTAGATTTCGCCTGAAAAAGCGAAACATAATATCGATAATTATGTATATTTTAAAATTAAACCAAAAATTATCGTAGTTAAAATTAAATTACACTTTATTATATGTTGTTCCAGTTATAGAAGTTTCCTAAAGATTCAAATTGTCAGTTTAAAGTAATTGTTTTATAGTACAACCGTACTTTAAAAATGCTTGCTTCATAAAACCATCGTTTCGTGTTTAAAAAATCCAGTTTTTAAAAATAAAATATTAAACATTAAAAATCCTCAAGAATAGGTTGTATGTTTAATTCCGAATTTGAAAAAAAATTCACCAGTTTGTTTTAACTATTGTTATAAAGAAATTACAAAACAATGTTAAGAGTAGATTGAACTCAGGTTTTAAAGAGCAGGTGGGAGAGGAAGGAGAAGGAGGAGATAAATCAGGGAATAATCAAAGCTTTCGTTTATTGCGTGAAAGAAGAACGAACAGACATTCGTATTTTGAAAGCGAAAATAACGAACCATTAATTGATGATCGCTCTCGATTATATTCCCTTCCATGGATGTGATTCGAGCAAGATCAGAAATGCCATTAACGACGCAACCAACGAAAGAAAAGAGTGAGCGCGCGTATCCAACCAGTAAACTGGCCTAACGAAGGGGGATTCCCTGGATTCTTGGATCTTAGACTTATGGAAAGAAAGAGAGAGAGAGAGAGATTGCTAAACCAAACTGCCTAGGGGCAAGCTCTTTAAAAAGCACACTCTTCTTTCAGACCGACTTTAACGAAACTAAATCATTCCGTCGTCTAATCAAATTAGGTCTCCAATTCTTACAAATACTTTTTAAAATCAACTAACAGTCGGGATATTTCTCCTTTTTGTTATTTCAAAAAAAAAATCTTTTCTTTCTTTTTCGTGTTCTTTTTTTTGGTGACTAATTTTGCAATTTTTTTCTGTTACAGATACAACACAGGAGTATTCTGGTCTACCATGGACGTTAAGTTAATAAAAATTACGATCGAATTTAAAAAAAGAAGAAGAGGAGAGAGAGGGAAATATTCTAAAGAAAGCCAAATTTAAAAGCTGTTTTCTGTAAGTAGCACTTATGACACGTCTTCATTAGGAGCATTCTCGCTCATATTATAGGTTAAGTTAATAAAAATTACGATCGAATTTAAGAATGAAAGAGAAAAGGTAATTTTCCAAAGAGTAGAAAAGAAAGCAATTTTTTATCGATACTTGTTTATTAGAAGCTTCATTGCCAACAGTGCGAGTTAAGTTAATAAAAATTACGATCGAATTAAAAAACAAGGAAGAAAGAAGTAAATTTCTCTAAAAATGCAAAATTTGAAAACAGTTTCTTGTTACCTACACTTATTGCAACTGATTTATTAGAAATATTTCCCCCTACACTGGAGGTTAAGTTAATAAAAATTACGATCGAATTAAAAAACGGAATTTTCCAAAATAGAAGATTATTTGAAACTACTTTTCAGTTGCCGACAATTTAAAAAACATAATTTATTAGAACAATTTAGGCAAATAGCAAGGATTCAGTTTATAAAAATTACGATCGAATTAAAAAACGTAATTTTCCAAAATCGAAGATAATTTAAAAGTACTCTTCTGTTACCGACACTTTTAAAAACTTATTTCTTAGGACAATTTAGGCTTATAGTAAAGGTTAAGTTAATAAGAATTACGATCGAATTTGAAAGAGGCGAGAAGGAGAATGTTTGAAAAGTATACAACATTGAAAAACTGTTTTCTGTTAGGGACGCTTATCGACTTTGCTTTATTAGAAATATTTTCACCAACAATGGGAGTTAAGTTAATAAAAATTACGATCGAATTAAGAAACGAAATTTTTCCCTAAGACTATGGCTGGATAGTTTAAAGACAAGAAGGTCAATTTTTCAAAGAATTAATTTGTAAATCAGATTTCCGCTATTATTCATATTATTTTTATTATTAAGAATATTAAGAGGAATTTTCCTGAAAAATAGAAAATGAAATCGCAAATATCTTTTACAATAACATGGACTTTCTCATCTGCTTGTTGGCGAAATTCCAGTATCTTTCTGCGCGAGAAACCCCCTCACCAATGTCACTGTCATATCCTGTATATATGTATATATTCACTTTACCACCTTATTGTTGTGTTTGCCTTTAATAATTGTACGCCTAATTAGCCGTCAGATAATTAAAACAACATAATTAATTATGCCAAGTGTGAGCTAGAGAAAGATATATATTAGTAAAGGAGACAGAGAGAGAGAGAGAAAAGTCTAAGAAGGAATGCTTTGCACAACGTGAAAGAGATGGAAGTTTAGAGAGAAGAGAGCACATTCAAAGTGACTTATGATTCCACTTCGTCTTATCATAATTACCAAGTAGCTCCCACTACTAAATATCTTCGTCTTTTTATCTAAATTATAGTTTCCATTTTAATTATTTAACAGTCGTTGGCGCTCGCACAGTGCGCCAACATTGAATAAATTTTCCAAAAGAAAAAGAAGTAATAAATTCAATTTGCTACTCTTGTTTCGAGAAAAGTTCATTTGTATTTTCAATTTCGGACAAAAGGTCGAAAATAATTTTAAAAATTTAGGTCAAGAAGCGAATCGAAACGTCGAATTTAGGTTCAGAAGCAAACATAACCTAAAAATTTAGGACTTATCGCCAAAGTCACCTCAGAATTGAAGGCAAAAAGCTAAAAATAATGTACTTTCATTAAAAAAAAGTAAGAATAGATGTAAAATTTTCATCCTCTCCATACTTTTCATCTCGATATGATAAATTTTTTGTCCCTTCGCTTTTTAACTTCAATATTTGTCGAAAAATTAAATTTTAATAACACGCTTGAGGAAGGAAAAAAAAGAGGTTTTATTATTGGACGACGTGAAAGGTTTTCGAGGTGAAAATCTTAGCTTTGGCATTTAATAAGTATATATAGTGAGTTTGCTCACTTCAGTATCGTGTAGAAAGGAAGCAACAAGCTGCAAGCAAGTCGTTTCCTCGTTAACTTTAATCCGCAGTTAATTTAACTTAACGTCGCTATAATGCCGTGATGTACTGTTGTGAACCAACCATCCTACATACTTACACATATAGTGTATACAATACATAACATCGGTTTGCACATGTGTCCCCTCCCCACCCCTCACTCAAAATACACTGTCACCCGAAAAAATATCCTTAAAATGATTATATACATTTATGCTCGCATTTATGTTCTACAGTATATTTTGATCCTGAAAATATAAATATCTTTCTTTTTTGTTTATTAAAATGGATAATTTAATTTAAACGTCGAAATGTTTATAAATGGGAATATTTTATTTCCATATATAAGTAGAGCTCTGCTGCACTTGATGGTAATATTTACATAATCTTAATGAGAAAATTCTTTTTATTAGACGCAACAAAAGAGAGAGATGTGATGTGGAAAAAATTAGAAATGTAAAAGAGAGAATGGCAGTATTTTTAAGTGGTATTAAAAAAAATTTTTTACGTCGGGAGTTATTAAATTAAAAGTTAATATTTAAAGTGCAGTTTTCTGTTATCGACATTTACCGACACCGGGTTTTCTCTTTAGAATAGATATTTTTAAACTAAAATAACCAATTTCTTTGAAGTTACAATGTAATAAATGTAAACTTATTTTCTTCGTTTCGTCGTTAAAGTAATGTTGAAAAAAGCAGTTTCCTTTTATCGACACTTACCGATACTGGTTCGTGTCTAGACTAAAGACATTTTCGAGTCAAGAGCAAATTTTGTTTTTCATCTTCTAGTTAAATTTTAGCAACTGATTTAAATAATTTTAATTCGAAAAGCATCGTCTATTCTGCATACAAATCAGTGTAGGTAACAGTCAATAACAAAAAACTGCTTCGGACATTTATTATATTGATATTTAATTAATGTTATTAAATCACTAGTCACAGGTGTCAGAAGGAGGATTACCAACAATGAGGGTTAAGTTAATAAAAATTACGATCGAATTTAAAAATGAAAGAAAACTGCATATTTATAAAAAATGTAATTTGAAAGCAGTTTTCTGTTACCGACATTTACCGACATTATAATATTAGGGTTAATTCATAATTTCACGATTATTAATTTTTTTCGAAACATAAATCTGTTTAAAATTAAAAAGTAGGTGCGAGAAAAAAAAGTGTAAAACAGAAAGAAAGGGGGAAAACAATAAGAGTGACAAGGAGGGGCATAGAAAAAAGGATAGAGAAAGAGGTAAGACAGGATAAACAGTGTAATTGCTCGACGATGACAGATAACTGTTTAAAGATATCGCAAATGCCATTCAAAATGTAAACCCAATTCTCGGGGTTCACTTTCGGGTATATAAGCAGAATTGCTTTTCACATTGCAGCCTCTCTTATCCAGTTTCATCTAAATGAACTTCATTACGCTTTGCTGCTTTCGTTGTTATGAGATATAAATCTAAATTCCAAGACGCTTAGCTCTGAAAACATCTCCCTTTACTCGCAATTCTGTTTCATGGTCAAAAAATAATTTTTTTAATCACTTTTGCAATTGAATTACAAAAATTTATTACCTCAAGACCCAAAATTTCCGTTACTGATAAAAATAAAAAAATTTATTACTTCAGATACCTTAAGGCCAGGCTATCTGTCTCAGGCCCCAAAAATGCCTGAATTTCAGAAATTTTTTGCTAGGTAGAAAATAAATGAATTTCGGAAAACTTTTTGCGGCTTTTATTATTATACAGATAAGGATTATTTTTTAATTTAAAAAAATAAAAATTGGTGGCTCCAGGTTTCCATAAACGAAGCTCAAACAACAGAGGTGTTCGTGATCGATTAAAAAAACGCTCTTATATGTCCCCTTAAATTTAATTCACTTTATTTTGAACTTTGGATCATTTAAATCTTATGTTGTTGGATCACAAACTTGCTGACTATTGAATTTTTCAAGGACAAGTGTACAGAAAATTACCTGCTTTTTGGCCCCCCCTCGATATGGTTGTAACTCGTGAAATACTTCTGATATCAAAATATCCTTGTGGCCACGTATTCTCAAGACCATAAAGATGATTTTTAAGAAAAAAATTTGATTCTTTCATTGTTGAGAAGGAAAAACTGTCCTTAATGTGGACTTAAAAGTATAAAGAATTTAAGTTAGTAACGTCATGTCACTTTAGTAAATTTGTTTTATTTTCCCTTCCGTTTCCTCTTGAAAGTAAATAAATAACAACAGATCATCAAAAAGGAACCATTTTTTTAATTGACTCGAGTGGAAGTTACTTTGGTGAATTTTTTTTCGTTATTTTTGACCAAAACTTTTACGCCGGAAGTTGTACTGCGTATAATAATGTCGCCAAGGACCGGAACTTGCGCCCATTCGTGGGAAAGTGCTTAATACACTTTTTTTTCTTCTTTCGATAGAGAAAAATAAATAAAAGAGAGAAAAAGAGAGACTGGGAGAGAAAGATTAAGAGATGGAATAACCGGAGACACTCATTGTGTCTAGCTCTTATTCGCTTGTCACCGGACGACCGGAATTTTTCCCAAGCCAAGTTTTCCATTCAAAAAAGGAAAGCTTTAATGCAATTCAAAAATTTTTTCCTTCTTCTTCTTCGCGTCCATTAAGAGATCAATATCAAAATTCTGAAAGTATCTTTTCAGGAGAAAAAGTTTTTCTTTTTTGTTTGTTTGTTACTAAACTATTGTTGGAGAGTTACTGTGATATTCAGTTTGGATTTAAACCGTTGTCGATATTATATCGGTAACAGAAAACGGCTTTAATATTTTCTTTAAAAAGAAATTAAATTTTTTGACTAAAATCTCGTCGAGAAAACTGTTTTAAAAAATTTTGTCTGGTTTTAAAAAGTCTACTTGTTTCTTTCTTTGCAATTCGATCGTAATTTTTATTAACTTAACTCCATCTGGAGGCGAGAATATTTCTCTTTGTATGTGTAACAGAAAAGGAATTTCAATTATAATTATTACTAGTATTACTAGAATGTCGGTAAGTATCGGTATGAGAAATCTGCATAATTTTTATTCGCTATTGCAAACCATTATTACTAAGGCTTGGTTCACACGTCGTTAAGTTCTTTCTACAATGATTTACAGAATTTTTCCTAGTCCATTCTTTTTTCGAAAGATATTTTTGGTAAATTTCAAATTTAGGAGGAATGTTTTCACGTAATTCAATTATGAAGAAAAAATTTGATTGTATATTGACTGAAAGTTGATTTGCACATATGCATTTTACTTGAGTGGAGAAGTGCTTGTAGAGACCCACTCACGTGGATAATTTACTAATGTAAAGCTACCCCGGTGCACTCTCTTTCACCCCTTTACCCTCTCAAGTTTACCTCGCACGATTCCCTCATTCCTTCTATCCCCACTCTCTCTCTCTCTCTCTAGTTTTCGTCCCTTCTCTCTCACTCTATCTCTTGCTTTCGTTTCTTCTCTCTCTCACACTCTCTGGTTTTCGTTCCTTTTGCATTACACTCATGTGACTATCCACATGGATATATCCACCCTCTTCAAGCGAGCTATTAGGCGATTGTGTCTTAAATAAAATATTACCAGAGTCCCGTCGCCAACCACTCAAAATAATAATTGCCCTCACCCGTGACAACCTCTCTTCTACCCTCTCTCTCTCTCTCTTTTACTCCCTCAGGCCAATCTTTTTAGTAAAAACAATTCACCTCTATGCACGTGTTTGTTTCGAAATTGAAGAGAAAATGGAACTTCTCTATTCAATGAATGAGGTTAAATTTTTTTTTCGACAATGGTCTTTTATTTTCCCTTCTAAGAAAATTGTAACTTAGTGCACATTTACAATAGATGACATGTTATTACTGTTTAAAAACTTGATCATTAAAAACTATTAATTTCCCCACCTCCAGAAAATAATGCATATAGTAAACTTGTAACTCAGTGGTTTGGGTTTGTGGGAGCAAGAGAGAGAGAGAGAGAGAGAGGACTGCGGTGGTTCTTGGTTAGCAATTAGGGGGTGACACAGAGGTCCTCTTACTCTATCCCAAAGGGGTGCTCAACTACATTCTCTCTATATTCATCCTTCATTTTCACGTATAACTCATTAACTTCCATCCCCTTCACCTCTTTTATTGAAAAATACTAGAAGTTTAAAAAATTATTTAAATATTAAATAAATTTCTTCTACTCCTAGAATGTAATTATAATTATTTCCATATAGTTAAGTTAATAAAAATTACGATCGAATAGAAGCAGAAAAGAAGAAAAACAGCCATTCAGCAAAAAGTAGACAGTTTAGAAGCAGTGTTTTGTTACCGATACTTATCGACACTGTTCTATTTGAAGTATTCTCGCCAGTAGTGTGAGTTAAATTAATAAAAATTACGATCGAATTTAAAAGAGGAAGAAAAGAGTGAATTTGATAAAGAATACAAAATTTAAAGCAGTTTTCTGTTACCGATACTTTATTAGAAGTATTCTTGCCAATTAGAAGTGTGGGTTAAGTTAATAAAAATTACGATCGAATTAAAACAACAAAGGGTATTTTCTAAAAAGTAGAAAATTTAAAAGCAGTTTTCTGTTACCGACATTTATCGACAATATTTTATAAGAAACATTCTTGCTAATAGTGAGGGTTAAGTTAATAAAAATTACGATCGAATTAAAAGAGAAAGTAAATAAAAGTTTTCCGAAAGAATATAGTGTAATAGCAATTTTTGGTTACCAACTCTTATCAAGTTAAGTTAATAAAAATTACGATCGAAAAAAGGAATTCTGCAAAGAGCACAAAATTGAAGAACAGTTTTCTGTTACCGACACTTATCGACACCAAATTCAATTTGAAGAATTCTCGAGTACAATGAGGGTTAAGTTAATAAAAATTACGATCGAATTTAAAGGAAAAAAGTATGTAAATACTTTTTTTTGTTACCGACATTTTTGCCTCCTTAATTTATTTAAATTTTTTAGTAGAAGAAAGATTGAGAAAATTTTTTCTGCAAATAAACAAATCAATACAGAAGTCAAATATCTAAAAAAAAATCTTATTGTCTTAGAATATATTTTCCCTTAAAGTTGGGGTTTTCTTCTCTTTGTCTAAATCGATGAAATTTACAACTTAAAAGTATATCGTTGCTTTTGAATTTTTTTCGATTTTAAAAAACATGAAGCGATATGGAGATATCTTGGAGAATAACAAGTTTGCCTAAGATCCTCTGCCAACGCAAGACGTAATGGCCAAGTTTTGGACGCGGTCGCGACTAAGAGCCACCCACTCTCCCCCTCTCTCCCTTTGTCATCTCATCCCCTTAACAACCTCTTCAACATGAACTATCCATTCTCTCTTGATATCGTAAAATGGACAGTTTTATATCAACCATCTTTGTTTACTGACTTTTATTGTTGTCATTTTTTTCCAAAATTTCCTATTTCGAATGTTTTTTTTTCTAATAAGGAACAATTGTTACATTTGGAATACTTTTTTTTTGAGGGGAAATTTCCTTCTTTTCGGAATGAGGATAAATTAATGAAACAGAAGTATTTTAATGTCAAATTTTTTTGGTCCATTGGAGATTTAGAAAAAAAAGGGAAATGAAATGATACGTTAGAAATTGTTGGGTAAATCCCCGAAAATTGAACAAACAGGCTGCCAGTCGGTGCCAGCTACAAGCGTTACTCGTGGACTGTTTCTAATTAGACGACCGACCCGGTAATTAAGGCGGGCTTTACTTCCAGCAGACCTCGCTTTGAAGCTATCTTTCTCCTATCCTTTTCCTATCTCTCTCACTCACTCTCATTCTTTCTCTCTTGCATCTCACGCTAGATTTGACCTCGACGGCACTTTAACCCCGCTGATATCGTCTAGTCTACGAATATATTTTCTGGTTAAGCGCCCAATCAAAGCAAGAATTATACTCTCAATGTTTACTCATTCGGCCAATTTCACAAGTATAGACTTTAAACACAATCCCCGAGCGCTTTAGAAATTATTCTCTTCCTCTCTCTCTCATTCAATGTTCTATACAAATATTATCTTTTTAATTGTAGAGTAGTTCTTTTTTTTGAAGACGAATGTGTTTTATTTATTTCGTTAGTAGCAAGCCAACCATGTATAATTTGTTTTGCACCGGGTTTTAATTTTCTTGTGTATATATTAAATATATGTTTTATTTTGAAATTAGTTTTGTACTCTGTTCAATTATATTTAGTAACCCAACCCTGTTCTGTTTATTCGAGAACTACCGCACTATGTTGTAGTTCTAGTGACTCAACTATGATACTTAGAGTGTGCTTTTACTACTCTACCCTTTTATCAAGAAATTGACTTCCCACCCCTGGGCTTTTTTTGGAGATTCGGTACCTTAAGGCCAGAGCACAATAACTGAACAAAAGTTGAATCAAATCTTGCTATTACTATCCTATCTACCCTACCATTCCGAAAAGTATTATTAAATTTATACCTCGACTATAAATTTTAATACTTACACTGCAGTAATAATAGATAATACTTATATTAATAGTTGAATAATTTTTATAAAATGTAGTTTAAAATTTTATATTTGTTTCAGGTATAGGAGCATTTAAGTCTGCAGTGGGAGTTAAGTTAATAAAAATTACGATCGAATTAAGAAAAGGAAGAAAAAATTAATTTTTCCCGGAGAATATAAAACTTAAAAGTAGTTTTCTGTTATCCACATTTATCGACCTTGGTTTATTAGGAATATTCTCGCCTGCAATGCGGGTTAAGTTAATAAAAATTACGATCGAACTTAAAAGAGAAAAGAAAGGGAAATTTTTCAAGTGGTACAAAATTGAAAAGCAGTTTTTGTTACCGACACTTATCGACAGTGCTTTATTAGGAACATTTTTACCGATAGTGTGGATTAAGTTAATAAAAATTACGATCGAATTAAATTGATGATGAAGTTAATGTTGCATCGAATACCAAATAGTTCACTTTGTAGTTAAAGTAACCCAAACCCTGATGGGTTTTGTTCTAAAACTACAGTATTAGCAGTGACTGGACCCTAATACTTATTAATGCTACCCAACCCTGTATATCGTAAATTATATTTTAATTTGGTTAATTAACTGCCCCTTTTAATTCTTATGAAGTTACATTTTTTCTACATTGTAGATGTTGCTTAACTGCTAATAAAACGTTGGAATATTTTCGATTTAATACAAAGAAATTAGGGCACTTCTACAGTAAAGCAACAGCGTTGGGAATTTGCTTTTACTAGATAGGTAGTGATTTAGTTGAATCAGAGTGAAGTTGTTAAAGTATGAGAAAACAGGGTAGGGTCACTTTTAATTTGAGTCAGTCAAGTAAAGGTACATCTACAATATGATGATAGGACTAGAAGTCTGTTTCTAGTAGAAAGATTAATAAAGTCTAACAAAAGCAGACTGCGGTTGCTACAGTGAGAAATAACAAGGTTGGGTCACTTTAACCACGATTTAAACAAATTAAGGTACATCTACAACAAAAATAACAGGACTTCAACCCTTTTTTCTTCTTGAAATAAGCTGAAAAAAGGCAGGTACACTTTGAAATAAAAGCGCAACAGTTGAAAAATGATATTTTCGGATAAAGAGAAAATAGCAATTTCCCAGACACACACGAATATCGAAAACTTTTTTTTTATACTTGACTAAAGCTTACTATGTGAAGAATAGTGCAGCTACAACTGAAATCGACTATCGCGTGTTACATGGCAGTGAGGTGAGCTGTAATTGCCCAGTAATAACGGAGTAATCACGAAAGTTACACCAAACCACGAGCGGACAGGCAACCAGCAATAGAGTGTGAGAGAAAGAGAAAAGATGGTAGAGAAGGAGACGTGAAAAGGACGATTGGTGAGAGCGCAGGTGAAAAGAGAGGAGAGCCTTACACTGTACTTAAGAAATTTGAAATTCAAATCTTGGCCCAACCTTGGTCTATTTGAAAATTCTATATTTCCTCTACGTAAGGTGTCAAGAGAAGGATAAAATTCTAAAACTAAAGAAATAAAGTAACAAAAATCTATTCTTTATCTACTGTACATTTTTATGTCTTTACAATTTGAAAGCCCTGCGGCGATCGTTGATATTTAATTTTTAAAAAAGTGAATTTTACACAATTTTCAAAACGAATTTAATGGATATTTTTTTATTAAATTTTCAAACCAAAAAAATCTATTTAACGCCGGTAAATTATTGAACGGAAATGAAGAGAAACTTTTTTAATAAGTAAAAAATAGAAAGTTGAGTTTTTCTTTGCAAAAAAAGGCACTTATACAATTACTAGTTAGGTGGGTTTTCTTCAAAAAAACGGTACGTGTTATCCACCTGCTTGATTTTCTCTCTCTTACACTCATGCTATATATACATACGCCATCTAAAACCGTCAAAGGAAGGCTTGCTGCCAAAAAGTTTTTTAATATTGGAATGCTTTTAAACCAACAAAGTATACACGCGACATCTTGCAGTATCGATTGAAAACCGACTACACTTCTGATTGAGAGCTCGCTTTCGCAATTAACGTAATGGTCCCCCCTCACTCACTCTTTCTCTCTCTCTCACTTTTTGTCCCCCTCAACCAGTTTTTTTAGCAAAGAGAGTAAGAGAGAGAGAGAGATAGTGCACTTTTTTCAACGAAGCCAATCCGAGAAATTGGTCGACCGTTGCAATTAGTAACTCACCACAAATTTTTACCCAGTTTCACATTTATAGTGTCAGTCTCAAGTAATTATGAAACAAAGGAAAAAACCATGACGCAAAACATTGTAATTGCCAATTTTGTTATCAGTAATATTTTCTTTGTTTGAAAAAAGTTATTAGAATTAATATTAAATTTTTAACTCAAATATAAATTTTTGAAAATTACACTTTGGTAATAGTAGTGATTGATATTATAATAATTAAAAAATTGGGAATATATCTAATTTGAAATTTTTTCTTGCAGGTACAGAAGCCTTCAAAGTACGTTAAGTTAATAAAAATTACGATCGAATTTAAAAGAGGAAGAAAAAAGGGGATCTTTCAAGAAGATCAAAATTTACAAGCAGTTTTCTATTATTAATGTGGGTTAGATAATTAAAAATTACCATCAAAGCAAGAGAAAAAAAGTTAATTAAAAAAATATGTAAGCAGTTTTCTGTTACCCACATTTATCGACATTGATTTACAAGGAACATTCTCGCCTACAATGAGGGTTAAGTTAATAAAAATTACGATCGAATTTGAAAGAGGAAGAAAGGGGAAATTTTTCAAACAGTACAAGATTGAAAGCAGTTTTTGTTACCGACACTTATCGACAGTGCTTTATCAGGAACATCTTTACCAATAGTGTTGGTTAAGTTAATAAAAATTACGATCGAATTTAAAAAAAAATGTGTATTCTGGAGAATACTAAATGGTTAAGTGGTTTTCTGTTTTCAGAGAAAGTTTAAGTTAATAAAAATTACGATCGAACTCAAAAAAAGAAAAGTGGGTTTTCTAGAGAATAACAAAAAGGTTAAGTAGTTTTCTGTCGACAGAGGAAGTTAAGTTAATAAAAATTACGATCGAATTAGAAATGAAAAAAATGTCTATCAAGATTATTGTTAAAATTATAATTGCCATTGTCAAAAGAATTAATAATAAATTTAGTCCGAGCTATTAAAATTTAATTTACTGAAATTTGGAAATAAGAAAGAATTGCATTCATTTTTTTTGCCTGAATGAGAATGAAAAAGACCTTAAAGGGGTTGAATGTAAAATTATTTATGCGCCTCTTATCTCGTAATTAAATCGTTATCTGTGGAAGTTTGCAGCCACTTAAGAAACGTTTGTCGTGAGGGGGAAAAAAGAGGAGGAAGACGATGCATCGTGTCACGTATGCAAGAAAAAGTGTATTCTTGCTCAGTCATGCCAGTCGATGAAGCCATTCGTTACACACAGCTCGGGGGTACCAGTAGTGCGATAATTACGTGTCGTCGTTAATTATTTTGCAACATGCCCCCCACCTTTGGCAATTCATTATTTTTCTCCTATCGTGGATCCTTTGTTCCTAATAATCGTGGCGTCATTTCCCCTTCCCTTGTCTTCTTTATGATTTCATTTATAAAGTAGATCCCGTAATTGTCCCGCATTTAACGAACACGAAAAATGTCTGTATAAACACGTTCCTTCTGTATAACGTCTTAACACCTTCTCTATACTTAATTTTTTTTCCTCACTTATTTTTTACCACCTGCATCTGTCGGGACACTGACAGATTCTGAGGGAAAAAAGAGTTAAGTCAGCTGTTGAATTTAAGTAATTAGATTATAAAATTTATCGAAACATGTGGGACTTATCATTTGCAGGTTGTATTTGATTCTTAACTACCCCTCCCCATGGCATCACATTAAGGTCAGTTTGCATGTTTGTTTTTTTTTCTTTAGCTTCCTTTTTTTGATGCTTCGAAACTCATATTTCCTTCTTGCTTATGCTTTTTGACATTGTTACGTCAAAACAAGAACCTTTATAAATATACCTAACGTTCCTCGTTTTAAATTAGTTTCATAAATGAATCTAATTTGGGATGAGGATAAGTCAATGAGCCTACTAAATGTTGTGAGAGAATAATTTATTTAAAAACCAACAAGAAAGAAAAGAGTTGACAAAAATACAATGAGTACAAAATTATGGATCTTACTTAAAGAATAATGATTACTTGTGGTGTGATGATTATCTTGTAATCCAATCTTGAGTAGTGATGAGCACTAGACGAAAAGGGACCGCCTAATGGTTGTCCTTAATGGTGGAGTATTTGTGCTGGTGTTTACACTAATGAGATAGTGTATTGTATTCCGAAAAATATCTGCTAGTCCCAGACAGTTGTCGCCTCTTAAGAAAATTTCGATGTTTCGAAATTTGGAATGTGATCCTTCAATATTAGAGTTTTGTAGACACTCGAAAGAATTTCCAAATTTATATTTTTGGAAATTGATAATTATAATGAAATAATATGAGATACATAAAATATAATCGTAAAATATATCCGTAAAATACAATATCGAACACAAAATACATACATAAGTATTGTACTTAATTTAGGTACGTTAATAAGAAGTTACGGACGTAACAACATACAGTTTATATGTTTGGAAATAAATTTTAATTTTTTGTTAAATTTCATAACTAATAGTTTCCAGAAAGCTTTTATTAAGTTTTGATAAACGAATTTAGTGAAATTGTCCTGGGGAACAATTAGTGAGCGCCTGAGGGGAATGGAAATTAGTTACTTTGATGACTAATCTAAATTAATATGAGATCTTGAGAATTGAGGAGTGGGCGCCTCGCGGTGGCACTGTATAGGAATTTGAGACAAGAAACTACAATAGCTTCGACTCGAGTTGGGTAATATGGGAAGGATAGTGAATTTTGGTTGGTTAGGCGCCAGACAATGATCTGCTTTGCCTTGTGTAATGGAAGACAAACAGCTTCACCCTTATCCACTTCCCCTACTTGGGCACCATCCCTCTGTACGTTCCTAGCCTCCCACCTCTCCCCTTGAATTTGCAATACAGTACTGTTTCTCTCTCTCTCTCTCTGACTGCCATGTGCGTCAAGACAGTATATGAAGGTATTGTCCTTCTTCCACAAAAGGCATTAACTAATAAACCCCTGTCGAGTCAACGTTTAGAACTCGTTAATTAATAATTTTTTCTACTCTAATCTACGATATTTCGTGGCTTTAGTCCAGAACTACCGCACTCTGACCCTTTTTGATTGATAGTAACCCAACTCTGTTAATTTTGCCATGGGACTATGGAACCCTGTTTTTACTAGTTTTTGAATTAATTAATTATGTTGATGTTACCATCAACCTAGTTAGTTACCTAACCCGTTACGAAATATTGCTCCCTGATACTATTTATTAAATTGTAGTGAATTTAAAAGCAGTTTTCTGTTACCGACACTTATCGATATTGCTTTATTAGGAGTTTTTTTGTCAATAGTGTGGATTAAGTTAATAAAAATTACGATCGAATTTAAATGAAGAAGAGAGAAGTGAATTTTCCAAGGATTAGAAAATCTAAAAGCAGTTTTCTGTTAGCGACACTTATCGCAGTGCTTTATTAAGAGCATTTTCGCCAAAAAATGTAAGTTAAGTTAATAAAAATTACGATCGAATGAAAAGAAGAAGAGAAATAAAGTTTTTAAATGGTAGTAAATTTAAAAGCAATTTTCTGTTACCGACACTCATCAATATTGCTTTATTAGGAGCTTTTTCGTCAATATTGTGGATTAAGTTAATGAAAATTACGATCGAATTTTAATCGAATACAAAAAAAGGAAAAAAGAAAAATGTTTTAAGAGAAAAAAACATTGAAAACAGTTTTCTATTACCGACACTTATCGACCTTAATTTATTAGACTAATTAATCTGCAATTTGGTTAAACTGTTTCCAAAGTTTCTATACCCTGTTCAGACTGTTTAAAAAGCAAACCAAACACAACGAAGTAGGATTTTTTACTAGACCCAACGGCAGGGTTGGGTCACTATCAATTAATATTTATTTAACTATAGTAAATAAATTCAAAAATTACTTTAAATTTGTTAGGGTTTTAAGCTACTTCTACAATGGAAAAATTTGAATCTAGTAGATCTATTTCTAAGAGTTTTAAGGTTCTTCCACATTGTAAAGAATAGACTCCAGTAGATCTTGATGTACACTCAGATGTATTAATGCTGTCCTTACGGTTTGACGGTATTTTGCACAGTCGTATGATTTCTATCAAAATGTTTTTAGTTCATGACATATGAGAACATTCGTATGTCACGAACTAAAAATATTTGATAGAAAAGACACTACAATGGAAAAATTAGACTCCAATAAATTTGTTTCTGAGGGTTTTAAGGTACTTCTACAATGTAAAAAATATTTTCCAATAAAGCAGTGTTCGTTTATAGTAAAAACAAATTGACGTAGTTGCGAAACAAAATGTAAGAATTATCAAGACTTTAAGCTACTTCCACAATGTAATCCTGCTGTTGCAAACTTAAAACTTACTTATTTAAAACAAAAAACAGAACAATACTAATCAAAATTTGATCGATAGGTATGTATTTAAGAGTATAAATTTTCAACTCGATACAGAAGCTTACGTTAAGCTCTACAATTCAGCAGAAGTCGTGCACTACTAATTGGAAACAGCCTTTTGCACGCAAAGGGGTTGATTTCGATCGGCAATGGGTGTGAAAGGGGGATGAGGGAGGAGTAGGAGTAGGTGGGTGGTGGGACTTTATGGTGGGTGTACAGAAGGAAAGTTAAGTGGGTTGGGGGGGGAGGGGGTGCAGAGGGGAGTTTGGTTGGTTGGCTGCGACAGGTCGAGTTGCACAAAGGCAGCTTTTTAATTGGATAACGTCATATCGATACGCGTTCACACGCGTGCCTCAACTTTTACCACCGTTAGTACAAAAAACATCCCCATCTCCTCCCTCAAAAAAAAAAGAATAAAATAAAATAAAAGAGAAAAGAAGCAAAAAAAAAGAGGTATACTATTCTGCGTATTTGTATCGCGATAGACATTTCGTTGCACTCGTTAACGTTCGTGCAAGGTTTCAGGACACAAAGAGAGTTGACTCGCGTTTCGATCTCTCATCCCTCTTTCCACCCCCTTTTTTGGGAGAAAAAAAAGAATTATGGTCGTGTGAATATATGTATATATCCCTTTCCTCCGTAACCGTTACCCTCATTGTTTTCATCGAATGCAAAAAAATAGAAGAATTTTTTTTTGTTTTATTCTCCAAATCTGTAATTGGGGATTTGAAATTGCAGCAATTGGAGACAGACAGACGAACTTTTTTTCGACAATAAATGATAGAGAATAATAGATTTTCGGAGGATGAATGTTTTTTTTTTTGTTGTATTTGGAAGTGAAAATTACTGGTGTTTGATAGGAATTATTGTAGACTGGGCTTTTTCAGATTAATTTCTAATTATTTTTCTCACGTTGTGGATGGTGCTTAATGATTTAATACTAGAGGCTTAACTGTTCGACTCGGGAGTAACAAACAAAGTCAGAAGACTGCTTTTCTTTGGAAAAAGTGGTTCATTAAGCGTTGTACACAACAGTAGACAGGGTTGGGTCACTTATGAACTAACAAATGTGATTCTTAACGCAACAGGTGACAGGGCTGAGTCACTATTAAAACAGTCTAGCGATATCTCGATAGTGAATACAATTAAGTGTTGATCAATGAAATATGAGCAGAGTGCGGTAGCTAATTCTCAGTTATTCAACAGATTGACAGGGTTGGTTCACTTTTACTACATAATGCACTAATAGTGTTGCATTCAAATTAAAAATTTAACAGTGGTCAACTGTTGTCAACCCGAAATGCGACATTGGTAAAATTTTTAATTTTTTGTGTCAACTGGCCAACTAGCAGGGATGGGTCATTACTTTTTTTTATATAAATATAAAACAAACATTAGGTGGATTAGAAAAAATTTTAGACCCTTTGGGAAAATTTCTCTCAATTTGGAAATTATAATTAATAATTCTACGAGAACATAAGTAACAAAAAAATGAATTGAAAAATTATATTCGCAGTGAATCATTGGAAGATATATATATATATACATAGAGTGTGTAATGGTGGGGTAAAGAGCCGGATGGAGAGACTGCAATTAGCATGCTAATTAATAATGCAAACTCAATGAGGCTGGCGTCCACTCAGCACCCATGTATATATACAGCATGTTTCTAAAAGCTCCCGTTTGATAATGTAACGTACGATTACGTGGTCTGCCGTGCGGAAAAGTGAATTTTGCTTTAGCCACGGCACTCTACCTCTCCCTCCCCCCAAACATCATCATCTCTCAGCAAAAAGAGAGGGAGAGAAAAAAAGTGTGTGTGAGAGAGAGAGAGACCTGGAAATATTCTCCAAATCAAAAGACTTATAGCTACAAAATTCAACTGCCATGTCAGTAACGAACTCAATAAATTATTCAAATAACAAATTAACAATTTTCTTCTTTTAAAGTAAAAATTAAAAAAAAATTCCTTTAGCTTTCCATATATACATATATATCTATATACTTGTTTAAAATAAATTTTTGAAGTCCATTATTTTACTTTTGCACTTCATATATGCGAGAAGGATAATAATTTATGTCCACTAATTATCGCATATCCTTCGTTCCTGTTGTTGTTGTTGTCAAGCGAATGTATTTCATTATTTATTTAAAATCGCTGTTCGTTATATTTCTAATTTAATTTTTGCTTCTTTTCAAAGTTAAGCAGATTTATCTCTGAAAATTTTGGCAATGAAAATAAAACAAAAAGTGATTTTTTCAGGATGCATATTTTTAATGGAGACAACAATTTTTTGAAATTTTAATAATTTTTTTTTACATTGTACGCCAATATTTTGTAGATATATGCAACCAATTGTGACATTATCCGACATTGCTTCATTAGGATTATTATTGTCAAAAAATGGGTTAAATTAATAAAAGGAATAAGGAAGGAAATAAGTAAATGTTCCTAGGAGTAAAAAAATTGAAAGCAGTTTTCTGTTACCGACCCTTTATCGACATTGCTTTATTAGGGTTATTATTGCCCGAAATGTGGGTTAAGTTAATAAAACATACGATCGAATGAAAAAATGAAAATATGGAAAATCTACGTTCCGAAGAATAAAAAAAATCAATGAAGTTTTCAGTTATCGACACTTATTGACATTGTTTAATTAGGAACAATTTTGTAAGTAGAATTAGTTAAGTTAATAAAAATTACGATCGAATTAAAAAAGAAAGAGAAAAAGGTAATTTCCCAAAGAGTAGAATATTTGAAAGTAGATTTCTGTTACCGACATTTCTCTATTTGGTACTTTTTCAACAACAGTGTGGGTTAAGTCAATAAAACATACGATCCAATGAAAAAAATGGAAATAAGGAAAATCTACGTTCCTAAGAATAAAAAAATTCATTGAAGTTTTCTGTTATCGACACTTATCGACATTGTTTTATTAAGAACATTATTGCAAGTAGAATTAGTTAAGTTAATAAAAATAACGATCGAATTAAAAAAGAAAGAGAAAAAGGTAATTTTCCAAAGAGTAGAAAATTGGAAAGTAGAGGTACAAATATTATTAGGAGTTAAAAAAAATTACTAAAGGAACACAAAGTTACTAGAAATGCAGAAAGTTACTACAAGTTCTTACAAATTATTAAAAGTTCGAAAAGTTACTAGAGTTACAATTGGTTTTTAGAGGTTCTGATATTTATTGAAGTTTAAAAAGTTACTAGACTTTCTTTGAGTTACTGAAGGTGCAAAAACTTACCAGAGGCACAAATAGTTACTAGATTTACACAAAATTACTAAAAGTATTTATTATTATCGAAGTTTCAAAAACTTACTCGAGGTACAAATAGTTACTATGGTTACAGAAAGTTACTAGAGATTAAAATAGTTACTAGGGGTTCTAATATTTACTAGAGATTGGGCAAAAAAGTTACTAGAGGAACAAAAATTAACTTGAGATACAGAAAATTACTAGAAGTTCAAAAAGTTACTATAGGTTTAAAATGAGTAGTGTAAAATAATTAGTTGCTAGAGGTTCCAATATTAAGTTAATGTATTAAAAGTTACTAGAGGTGAAAAAAGTTACTATAGGTTCAAAATAAATAGTTGCTAGAGGTTCTAATATTAAATTTATGTTTAAAAAGTTACTAGAGGTACAAAAAGTTACTAGAGGTACAGAAAGTTACTAGAGGTTCCAATATTAACGTAATGTTTAAGAAGATACTAGAACAAAAGTATATTAGTACAAAAAAGTTACTAGAGGTACAAAAAGTTACTAAGGGTTCATATAGTTGTTTATGATTCGAAAAGTTACTACATACACGAATAGTTACTAAATGTTTTCCTATGTATGAAAGTTTTAAAAAAAGTTAATAGAGTTTCAAAAAGTTACTAGAGGTACAGAAAGTTACTAGAGGTGCAAAAATTTACTAGAGGTACAGAAATTTTCTAGAGGTTTTAATATTTACTTGATTTTTAAGAAGTTCCTAGAGGTTCAAAATATTACTAGAGGTACAGAAAGTTACTAGAGGTACGGAAAGTTACTAGAGATACTAATATTTACTTGATGTTTAAGAAATTCCTAGTGGTTTAAAAAGTTACTAGAGGTACAGAAAGTTGGTAGAGGAACAAAAAGTTAGTAATATTAAAATTTGACGAAAAAATATTACCACTTGTGAGAAAGTCAAAGGCGCCCTCCTACAATAAAATTTAAAGGCGGGCTTTTTTAAATATAAAAATGAAAATTTAATTATTTATATATATAATACTCCAGTAACACGGGTATTAATGAGAGAATCCTATATACAAATACACATCTGAAAGGGCAGACTTGTGTTATTGTATATCGAACGACGCAGCTAATTAGGATGAATTAATACTGCAAACACTAATTTCTACCTCACGTCGGTTATTTGTATACACACACATATTACTCTCATTAAACTCGGGGGGTCTTTTCTATCCAGAATTTTCGTTTCTTCCACTTTTTAATCCTCTCTCTTTTCTCCTGCATTTCCCCACTTTTTTTTACCTTATTCATCCTCTCATTTTCCCTATCTCCCTCCCTCCCCCCTCTACCCCTTCTGACCAACCATGGTTTCAACATATTCCCACTCCCATCGTTCTATTCAACCTCAAGAGCCAACAAGCGTACACCCTAATTGCAACGGCGAATGATAATTATTTTATGAAATTTCATTCGCTTACGTTCTACGTATTGCTATGGGGAATTCTCTTTCTTTATAGTTCTAAAAAAAACTAAATTTATCTTTTTTCCATGTTTTTATTACACATTTCATTTCTATCATTCTGATGTACATTTTGTTAGTTTTGTTTTTGGTTTTTGTAAATTTTTTTTATAAAATTACCAGCATGAAGTAAATTTAAAATTTTTAAGAATACTTTTGTGGTTAACTTTTGAAAATGGATTAAAAAGTTACTAGAAGTACACAGAAAGTGATACACTGAAATTAGGAAAAAAATGCTAGAGAGGCATAAAGTTATTAAACGTAGAAAAAGTTACTAGAGGTACAAAAAGTTACTAGAGGTACAAAAAGTTACTAGAGGTACAAAAAGTTACTGGAGGTACAAAAAGTTACTAAAGGGGTTACTTGTTGATGGTCTAAACACTGACTAGGAAAACAAATATACTTACTAGAGATTTTTATCGTTATTAGAAGTTCAAAAAGTTACTAGAGATTCAAAATTTTACTGAAGGTACAAAATGTTACTGAAGTTACAAAATAGTTGCTATAAATTGAAGTAAAAAATATTTTCAACTTCTTTTTTTTTGCGAGTGTGTGTAATTTAGAGGAAAACTGAATATTTAACACCTATTGACGCGAGGCACTTGGTAGATGGATATACATATATATATATATATATATATATATTTAAGGCAAGAGGTCTTTGTGACCTAGAGAAACCTAATTAATTTCATGTTAATGAGTTAGTTACCCTGGACTGTATAGTGTGCAGCGAATAGGCTAGTTCTAGAGAGACTAGGATTCGTTGGCCCCAAGCAATGTTGCACATATATACCATACAGAAACACTTCCCCCTTCGTCTTGCTCTCTCGACCATCTAAAATTACCTCTTACTCCCCCCACCACCACCTCTACCAACTTGCCTGGGGCAACAAATTAATTCACGTTTTACTGCAATTTACCACATTAATAAACCGAATTAGGTTTATTTTCTGAGAAAATATGTGTCAAATTGTGTATGCGTATACATGTCCATTAGCCTATTATATGTATAGCTTATAAAGTTTGCAAAGTACAATTTTCTTCAAATATTTTCCTTTCGTTGGAAAATTATTTTTTCTGTGGTTTTTTTTTTGAAAAATTGTTCAAGATTTTTAAAAAAAGAAGGTTCAAACTGTTTGCTGCTATCAGAAAAATACAGTCGCAGAAGCAATTGACAAAAATATTAGTTTTCGCTTACCAACGCGTGTCAAAGGGTCTGTTTCTTAATTTTGTGTTGTTTTTAAAAACTCTAATAATTAATTAAAAACATGCACTGATACTGTAATTCCTTAGTATTTTACCAATCATTTATTTTAGTAGCTGTGTGGTAATTATACAATTAAATTCAATTGCCTTTCTTAAAGTTAAATTCTAACCTAAAATTTATCATTTATAAACATGATTTTCAAACTTATTTTTCATAAAAGTTGTATACTTAAATGTATTGCATAAATTATGTGATCGAGTATGAGATTTTACAAAATAAAAATTGATCTATCAAAATATGTTATATGTCATGATTTGTAAATTCTGTTCATTCAAATCATCAAACGAATCAAATCTTGTCGATATTAACAATTTTTAACAATTTCTAATTACAATAAAAAGCAAAAAAAAGGTAAATTAAAAATTCTTGCACTTTACAATTTATTTTTTTAATAATAAAATTTGCTTTATTTTTTGAACTATAAATATTATTTTTAAGATAAAGTATCTAATTTCAATTTTTGAAAAGATAATTAAGTTAAATATAGTAAAGAAATTTTTGATAATTAAAAAAACTTTTAATAAAATTCTAAAAAAGAATTTAATTATTTTCATAAGTAATACAACTCTCTTCAAATAGTTTTAATTACTTTCAATGCTATTTCAAAATTAATTAATCGAATAATTTAACTATTTTTACAAATAATGTTTTCCACAAGAATTAATTCATTTGAAATACAATTTTTGTAGATATTTATTAAGTTGTAAAAAAATTAATTATTTAAAACACGCAAGTCAATTATTTAAAAACTTTTTTTAAAAAATCTTTTAGTAAGAATTCCATTTGTATCGTGAATAATAAACATTTCTTAAGAATTCAACTATTATTTCCAAATATTTCAGTAAAATTGTTTGAAAGAAATCAATTAGTTCAAAAACAATTAAAAATACCTTTTTTTAAATAATTCAATTTTTCTTTTATATTTTAAATTCTTCCCCAGAATTCAATTATTTACAACAAATAATGATTCGAGAGAAATAAAATTTTGACGATAAATAAAAAAAAATTATCGTTGAAAATTCAAATATTTTGATGAATTTTAATAAAATTCTATGCAAAATATAATTTTTGATGAGATAATTTAGTTAAATATAATGATTATACTTCTGATAATGTTAAAAGGCAATAATAAAATAACTTAAATATTTCAATTCTTGTTTTGTAGAATTTCACAATTTTTGCAATATATTTTACTATTCAAATTTTCATTAAAAATAAGTTTGAAAATCATGTTCATAAATTATTAAAGTTCAGGGTAGAATTTAGCTTTAAAAAAAGCAATTCAATTTAATTGTTATTACTACACAACGACTAAAATAAAATACTAATAAAATACTTATACGACTTACAGTTATAGTGTTTTTATTAACTTATCGCAGAATTTTAGTTATTTTTTTAAATAGTAAAATGTTTACAAAAATTAAATTATTTTCAACAAAAATATTCCTTGAAATAGTTTAATGTTTTTTCTTAATTCGTCGTCAAATATTTCGAAACTTCATTATTTTCTAAAATTTTATAAAAGAATTCAATTTTTAAAAAATTGTCAATAATATTTTTCGAAAAAATTCAATTACTTGCTAAAAATTTTGATAAAATCTTCGAAACAATTCAATTACTTTAAGATGTCATAGTAAAATTAATAGACAAAATTAAATTATTTTTATAAATAATAAAATTGTTTTCAGAAATTCAATTATCTTCAATGCAGTTTTAATTAACATTGTGAATAATCAATTATTTAATTATAATTATTATCAGACACGATAATTTTGAAAAGTTAAAAAAATATTTTTTGTTTAATTCAATTATTTTTCAAAAACTGTTCGTTTAAAATGAGATATTTTAAAAAATTACATTTGTTTTTAAAAAGAACTTAAAGAAATTCTTCAAAACAATTAAATTATTTAAAAAAATTTTTCTAATAAAATTATTTAAAAGAATTGAATTTTCAATCAATAATTTTAATAAAAGTTTAATAGTAAAATTATTTTTCGTAATTATTAATAAAATCGAGTATATTCAATAAATTAAAGATATTTTTTTAGTCAGAATCGAATTACTTTAATTATTTTCTATATTTTGATAAAATTCCTGTAATATAAATTATATCATCTTAGAAAAACTTGAATTATTTTAGAAACTTACGATGGAATAAAAAAAAATGGAAATAAGAAAATGTTTCTAAGAGTAAAAGAATTTAAAGCAGTTTTCTGTTATCGACATTTATCGACAATGCTTAATTAGGAACATTCTTGCAAATAGAATTAGTTAAGTTAATAAAAATTACGATCGAATTTAAGGAAAGGTTTAAAAATCATTCAATTATAACAAATTCAAAAAGTTACTAGGAGGTCAAAAAAGACACTAGAAGGGCAAAAAAGCGTTATTAGAGGTACAAATAGTTACTAGAGTTACAGAAAGTTACTAGAGGAACAAAAATTTATTAGAGGTAAAGAAATTTACTAAAGGATCAAAAAGTTACTAGAGGTACAGAAAGTTACTACAGTTACAGAAAGATACTAGAGGTACAAAAAATAACTAGAGGTGCAAATAGCTTTTAGAGGTACAGAAAGTTACTAGAGGTACAAAAAATAACTAGAAGTGCAAATAGTTACTAGAATTACAAAATAGTTATTGATTAAAATTTTTTTTAAAATAAAAAGTTCGTGTATTTGTGATAAAAATTTTAATTTTATATTTTTTCCTCGAAAAACTAGATATTTTCGTGTATATTCCCAGAGATTATTAAGACACGAAACTGCGAATTTTGCGGAAAATTCTTGAATTTAACCTTCACGAACGTAGTTCAATGATTCTTTTTTATTTTTTTTTCTCTTTTTTGTTTTATTCGTTTGTTTCATTGCCCATCTCTCGTTCGTTCACTTCCTCTTTTATCCTTCTTTCGAGTATCGGTCACGATTCAAATTACCGACTATATACGTTATAACCACTTGACGTCCGGATGAAGTGAATACTCTTTGCTTTTAAATATATAAAATATATAAAATAAATATATAAAAATTTATATCTATATTTATTTATTTATTTATACCATAAAATAGTCTGCGAAACATTTTATTTATATTAATTTTCACCATAGCGATTAGCGAAAAAGGGATGTTTTAATTTTTTAAATTACTTCATTTTAGACAAATTTTACTCTATATTTATATTTCTGTTTTCAATTTTCATATACAAATTAGAAATAATAAAAAAAAATTTAAGAGAATTATTACTTGAGGTTTAAAAAGTTACTAGGGTGAGAAAAAATTACTAGAGGTACAAAAAGTTACTAGGGTGCGGAAAAATTACTAGAGGTACAAAAAGTTACTAGGGTGACAAAAAATTACTAGAGGACAATAAGTTTCTAGGGTGCAATAAAATTACTAGAGGTACAAAAAGTTACTAGAGTGCGAAGAAATTACTAGAGGTAAAAAAAGTTACTAGGGTGACAAAAAATTACTAGAGGACAATAAGTTTCTAGGGTGCAATAAAATTACTAGAGGTACAAAAAGTTACTAGAGTGCGAAGAAATTACTAGAGGTACAAAAAGTTACTAGGGTGACAAAAAATTACTAGAATACTAAAATGTGAATGGAATCTTATAAAGGTACATTATTAAAATGATTAAAAAAGTACAATTTTCTTGAAAATTAAAAAAGATTCTTATTTTTGTGATTTTTAATTTCATGCTACATTTTCAAAAGCTATATATGTGCGTTAATTTTCATGATGCTTCAGAAACTGGCATGAAGCTTATCTAGTCTCTCTTTCCCTCTTCTTACAAGGGCTCGAGCGTTAATTAATTAATTAATTTAGTTGGAGATAGCTACAAGGGTGAGTTGGTTTCAGGGATGAGTGTATTGGTTTCATTATTAACAATGTTAAGGCTTGACGAAGAGAGAGAGAGAGAGAGAGGAAGGAGGAAAGGGGTGTTCGTTAAAGGTAATCAACGTGTGTATATTTCCTTCTTCCTCTCTCCACATACTACGATATATTTTCTTCATAAATGAATCTACAGTTCATCGAAAATGCCAATTTTCCCTTCTTCTCTCTTTTTTCCTCCTTCTCTCTTTTTTTGTCTTTCTAAATCCATATTCACATTCCAATAAAATCAAATTTACAATTCTGTCCAATTTATATTTCAATAAAATAAAATCTATGTATATTTCCATAAAAAAAACATCAAATATAACACGTTATTCATTGTTCGATATTTATTAATAAATATAAATTTTTTTTTTACCTCTATTCTCTCATTTTTTTTCAGTGCTTTTGAAATCCTGTGAATAACAGAAAAATTGGGAGATGTACATATATATATATATATATATATATGTATAAATTTATTAGTGAAAAAAGAATTCCAATTAAAAGAAATTAATGAAACCATCATTAATAACAGGGGAGTGGGAGAGACAAAAAAAAATCATTTAGAGAAATTTAACAATCGAGTTGTCGAAGCGAGTCATTGGGTGGCAAAAAGCTTTGTTGTTCCTGATGCTCAATGATGCATTTAATTGTGAATATGCAATGACTATTTTTTTTTGTTTTACTCTTCTTTTTATTATTAAAAAAGCAAATATATCATTGGCACGGTGAAGCTACAATGCATGGGTGCAAAGTTATTTGTTTTATTAAAAAGAATGTACGAATTCGAATGGGATTTTTTTTTTGCTTCTAAATAACAGTTGTAACTTTTGGGTAATCTAGTAAATTTTTCTCACTTTCGTAAATTTTTTCTTAGTTCATTAAAAAATTTTACTACAGTAGCAATTGTCACTCTAGTAACTTTTAAATTGTTTTAAAAAAAAATTAATAATTACATTATTCAAAAGGATTCCATTATTTTCAAAAAAATATTCAAAATTCAATTATATTTAGAATATCTACTATTTTTATTAAATTTCGCAAAAGAATTGAAATATTTTTTTAAAAAAATTGATAAAATCAATCTAAAATTCAATTATTTTAACATTTTAATACAATTTTTAAAAGAATTCAATTATTTTCATAAAATAATAAAATTTTGACACGGAATTCGAATATTTTTGAAAATTTCAATAAAATTCTTAGCTGATATTTATTAATTTTCATAAGAATTAAAATTCATCTAAGAATTTAAATTATTTTTTATGTAATTTTACAGGAATTTCTCAAAAAACGAAATTATTCTTAAGGGCATTTGAACCATGATGACGTCACAATTTTAAAACTCATTCTTTTTACACATTGTGACGTCATAGTGGTTCAAATGCCCTTAAATAAGTAATTTCGATTCTTCGAAGAAATAAATTATTTTCAAAGTTAACAAAAAAATTTTCGCAATCTTTCAATTATTTTTATAAATAATTAAATTTTTTTTCGAGGAATTAAATTCTTTTTGAAAATTTTTAACAAAATTCTTAGCATCTATTGAATAATTTTCATAAATAATAAAATTCTTCATCAGGAATTTAATTATTATCATAAATAACAAAATTCTTCTCAGGAATTTAATTATTAAAAAAACTTTTTATAGAAATTGCTCGAAAAATTAAATTAAATTCTTCGAGAAAATGAATTATTTTTATTTTTAATTTTAGTTCAATTTTTTTTAAAACAATTCATCTATTTTTTGGGGAGATTTCAATCAAATTCTTCACAAAAATTAAATTATTTACAAAAGAATTTTTCAAAAAAATTCAATAATTTTAAATTATTTCTATAAAAAATTCTTTGCAAAATTCAATTATTTTAATATATGAATATTAACATTCATTACAAGAAAGCAATTATTCTTTTTATGTTAGAAATTTCTTCTTGGAAATTCAATTAATTTAAAAAAATTCTATTAAAATCTTTGTCAATATAATTCAATTATTTTCAGAAATCATAAAGTACATTTTGGGAATTAATATATTTTCGGTACAGAAAGTTACTAGAGGTTCAATTAATTACTGGAGGTAAAGAAAGTTATTAGAGGTTAAAATAGTAACTAGGGGTTCTAATATTTACTGAAGATTAGACAAAAAGTTACTAGAGAAACAAAAATTAACTAGATACACAGAAAGTTACTAGACGTTCAAAAAGTTACTGGAGGTACAAAAAGTAACTATATGTTCAAAGTAAATAGTGTAAAATAAATAATTACTAGAGGTTCTAATATTAACTTAATGTTTAAAAAGTTACTAGAGTTACAAAAAATTATTAAAAGTATAAAATGTTACTAGAGATTCTAATATTTACTGGATGATTAAAAAGTTACTAGAGGCTATAATATTTACTAGAGGTACAAAAAGTTACTAGAGGTTCTAATATTTTGTTGAGGTACAAAAAGTTTCTAGAGTTACAGCAAGTTACTAGAGGTTCTAATATTTACTTGGTATTTAAAAAATTACTAAAGTTACAAAAAATTACTAGAAGTATAAAAAGTTACCAGAAGTTCTAATATTTATTTGTTGTTTAGGAAGTTACTAGAGTTACTACAGTTTCAAAAAGTTACTAAAGGTACATAAATTTACTATAGGTTTCAAATAAATAGTATAAAATAAGTAGTTACTAGAAGTTGCACTATTAACTTAATGTTTAAAAAGTTACTAGGGGTGGAAAAAGTTGCTAGATGTATAGAAAGCTACTAGTGGTACAGAAAGTTACTAGAGGTACAGAAAGTTACTAGAGGTACAAAAAGCTACTAGTGGTACAGAAAGTTACTAGAGGTACAGAAAGTTACTAGAGGTACAAAAAGCTACTAGTGGTACAGAAAGTTACTAGAGATACAGAAAGTTACTAGAGGTACAGGAAGTTACTAGATGTACAAAAAGTTACTAAAGGTACAAAAAGTTAATAGAGGGACAAAAAGTTACTAGACAGACAAAAAGTTACTAGAGGGACAAAAAAAGGTATAAAAGTCACTAGAAGGACAACAAGTAACCAGACAAACAGAAAATTACTATAAATCCCAGAAAAGTGACGAATAATAAGAAGAAATCGTGTCTTTAGGTGTTAAGATTCACGAAAAGAAAAACATTCATTTTTTCTGACAACCTGAGGTGAATTCGCGTGCCATTTATACCTGTGGGGAGTAATAAAACATAACCTCTTAAGGCAGTGACGCGCTATGGCAGAAGGGAGAACGCCCCTCTGCCATTGGGCCCCGCCTCTCCTACTCATCATCTTCATGTACTAATTATTGGGCCCGTGTTGTATGTATCACGGTTTCCTTCACGTAATTTACCGTCCGTGTCTCGACTCTATATACACATGTACATATACATAGAAACATGCAGTTAATACAGTTCGTTGTCGGTTTCTGACCTGCGGTGAGTTTTAGTACCGGAAACTGTAAATGCAGATTTATGCATGTCGTGGCAAGAGAGAGAGAGAGAGAGAGAGAGAGAGAGAGAGAGAGAGGGTGGAAGGAGCTGTGTGGGGGACGACAAGACATTAAAAATTTCAAATTTATGACTCTCCCATATAATTCTGATACACTTTTCTCTACTATTTCTCACTTTTGTATAAATAACATTTGCTCGAACTGGTTAAAAATGAAACGTTCGCTATAACGATTTTCTCTAATTTGAAACATGTTATATTTCATTTTTAATTTTACTATTATTATAATAATTATATTCTGACATATAGGGAATTTAGGGAAAACACTGAAAATTTTATTAAAAGTACTGGAAAAAATTTAATTTTTAAAATTTATAAGAAAATTCTAAATTTTTGTTTTGTTTCTTTAAACTCATAAAGAATAAAATTACCGCGAATTAAATTACTAAATTAACAAAAAGTTACTAGAGGAACAAAAATTTATTAGAGGTACAGAAATTTACTAAAGGATCAAAAAGTTACTAGAGGTACAGAAAGTTACTAGAGGTACAAAAAGCTACTAGACGTACAGAAAGTTACTAGACAAAAATTTCTTTTCAAATTACTTGAAATCTTGAACAACTGTCATAAAGTAAATAAATTATTTAACGAATAATTTTACTTATAAATTAATTAATTCCATTTTAAAAAAAAATTGCGTTTATAATTTACGTAAAGAAATTAACTTCAAACGGTAACAATTTGAAATTTTAGAAACTTTCAATGTTCAATTAATTAGAATTGTTAATAAACTTGGAATTTGGAAAAAATTTTAATAACTCCAAATATTCTTAAAATAAGTTAAATTTCTCAACAAATATTTAAATAATTATTAAAAATACTGGATTTATAGAAAAACTTTTTCATTAATGGCACTAAACAAATAGAATTTTGAAAACGTTACAAATGATTGGAGAAATTTAATTTTTTTTTCTTCAAATTTTTGCATGCCTAAAACATTTTTGTCAAAATTTCAATTATGTTCAATAAACTTTTTTCATTCTCGTCAAAATTTCAATTATCATTAAAAATAATATAATTTTTCTCCAACTTATTATTGGAATTATTTTTTATAACTTTAAGAATATAAATTATTGGAAAAATTTGAATTATTTTCAAAAAATTTTCTCAATACAAAGATTTTTAATATTTAGTATTAGAGTTTTTCAGAAGATTTAATTATTTAAAAAGAATTTTAATAAAATTATACAAAAGCATTTAATTATTTTCATAAATAATAAAAATTTCACAAGAATTCAAATATATACAATTTTTTTTTTAAATTTCTTCGTTACTAATTCAATTATTTTCATTAATTTATAAAACTCAGAGTTGAATTTGAATTATTTTTAATTTAATTTCTTTTTCATTTTCCTTGAAAAATGTAACTAAATCTTCAAATTTTAATTAAAAGTCGTTAAAAGAATTCAATTATTTATACAAAAATTTTATAGGAATTGCTCGAAAAATTTAATTGTACTCTGAAAAATTAAATTAAATTCTTCGAGAAAATGAATTATTTTTATTTTTAATTTTAGTTCAATTTTTTTTAAACAATTCAACTATTTTTTGGGGGAGATTTCAATCAAATTCTTCACAAAAATTCAATTATTAATAATAAAATAATTTTTCAAAAAAATTCAATTATATTTGTAAATTACAAAATTATTCTCAAAAATTCAATTATTTAAAAAAATTCTATTAAAATCTTTGTCAATATAATTCAATTATTTTCAGAAATCATAAAGTACTTTTTGGGAATTAATATATTTTCGGTACAGAAAGTTATTAGAGGTTAAACTATTTACTAGGAGTTGTAATATTTACTAGAGATTGGACAAAAAGTTACTAGAGGAGCAAAAATTAACTAGAGATACAAAAAGTTACTAGTGGTTCAAAAAGTTACTAGAGGTATAACAAGTTACTATAGGTTCAAAATAAATAGTGTAAAATAAATAATTACTAGAGGTTATAATAAATTAACTTAATGTTGAAAAAGTTACTAGATGTCCAAAAAGTTACTAGAGGTACAGAAAGTTACTAGAGGGTAAAAAAAGTTATTAGAGGTTCTAATATTAATGTAATGTTTAAGAGGATACTATAGAAGTACAAAAAGTTACTAGACGTACATAAAGTTACTAAAGGAACAGAAAGTTTCTAGAGGTTCTAATATTTACTTGATATTTAAGAAGTTACTGGAGGTACAAAATTTTACTAGAGGAACAAAAGGTTCCCTTTATGTTTTATTACAATATTATTAAAGTTGATTAATGTTAAAAAAAATTTAACTTTGAAACTTTTTAGAATCTTAATTCCCGTTGAAAAATAATAATAATAATTAAATATTTAAAAAACTAAAAAAGTTATACACACTCACAAACATACAGACAATAGTTGAAAACGTTCTGTTCATTAGAGTACTCGAGTTCATTAAAACTAAATTAGCGTTATACACGTTAGTTTCGTGAAATTCTCAACGTGGATAATTACGCAAAGACGAATTCCATTCTCATCTCTATACACCGTCTTGAATCAAATTTATATATATATATATATATATATATATATATATATATATATATATATTATATTTCGAATTAATAATATCCTATTTAGCGCTTTCGATTTAATTACATTAATTTATAAAATAACTCATGCTAAATAGAAGCTACTTGTGCTTTATTGAATTTCTTTTTTATTTTAATTTCTTTCTTGCCAGTTTCAAGAGAATTCATTGATTTTTCTTAAATTGTCTCTTCAATATTAAAGCCATAATTTTCAATTTTGAAAATCCAACATCATATTCCTTATTATCAGTGACCTAAAAATAAGTTTCCAACGAATTTGATTGATTTCTGTCAACAAATATTGCTAAACATCTTTGATTTATTTAAAACTTTTAAGTCTCTGTAGCACAAAAAAATTGGTCATTATTTTCAGTTTTTTGTTGTATAAATTTTTTCTTCAGAAGTTCTAGAAAAACTACAAATCTGCAAAGTTTAAGCAAAATTTGCTGAGAGACAAATTCAGTATAGTAAAAGTGCGGGGTTCATTGTAAGAAGAATTCAAAAATTTAAACCTTAAAATTTATTTATTATTTTTGTTATTAATTATTTTGTTTTGAAATTAACATTTTTAGGGGCTTACAGTATTAAAATATGTTTATCTGGAATATATTGTAAAATAAAATAGAGCAAGTATTAATGTCTACGTATAGTTGAATAAAATATTATTTCCACTTATAAAGTCAGCAGCATCAGCTTCTTCAGAAGTCGTCATACTATTCTTATGAAGAATATTGTGACGATGATTCTTCAATATTCTTCATATGAATCATCATCACAATATTCTTCAGAAGAATCAGATTCATCATCATCATCATCATCATCATATTCTTCATCGCTTGAAATGCATAAATAATAGTCACTGCATGCTTGACTCTGAAAAAAAATAATCTTTATTATTACAGTAACTCTGAAACTGGTGTCTGGAAATTTAAAAAATAATACAAGTAATGAAAATCAAAATAATAAAATTATTATTGAATAACTAGTGTTCTTACATTTTCTTTCTTCCGTATTTCATTAGAAACATTTTTAGCCTCTTCATAATATATTTCTGTAATCGTGATTTTCTTTTCCCTTTTAATACGATGAAGAATATTGTACACTTTTTGTACCACGTCTATTAAATATTCCAAAGAGGTATGAACACTATTTCTGACAGCACATTGCTGTATGCCTTTTGAGTAATCATTTTGCATTTTTTCTTCTACGTATTTGCCAATCTTTTGAAGAGTATTGCCAAATTTAACATTTAAATTTTTGCTATCAATATCAATTCTTGTTGTATTACAATGGGATGTCAATTTGGAAGTTATATTATTAATTTTATCACGATAATCAGTTAGATTTTTTGTTACAATTTCAACTGTTTCTGGTGTATGAAAATCAATCACGATTGAATGTAATATTTCGAGAGTTGCTAGCATTAAACTGGAGGACTTTAGAGATGAATTATGAATATCCAAAAGAGTATCATTATTATAAAAGGCATTGCAAATCAATTGTTGTTGAAAATTTGTCATAACTTTTTTCATACTACTTCCAATGTCTTGAGCAATCTTGATATACGAAATTGATGTCTTCAATGTCTGTTTAAAAGAAATGAATAATTGTTGAAATTTTTTTCTAAATCAAAATTTTTAGAGATATGCTTAAAAAACAAAAGAATTACCTCAACTTTTTTCATAATTGTCTCTTCAAATTTTGCTTTTTCTTTTCTTAATAACTCTTGAAATGATTTTACTATGCGTGCATCATTGTTTGCTTGATGAAAGTAGATATATCCGAGAGATCTTATAGGTACAAAATTTTCTGAGTACTTTATAAAATCATTATTAATATCTTCATTGTAGTCTTTCGATGATAAACAATAATATGCATCGAAAATTTCAAATAGTAATTTACTTATTTCCGTATTTTTATTATTTTCATCAATACAATCAGTTTTACTTATGAGTGTATCTAATGATTCATTTATAGTGTAAGGGTTATTGGAATCATTTAAAAATTTACCATATTGGTAAATAGAATAAATTAAATTATAATGATTCTCGTTTTTTACATTTTGATACGATGTATTTGCTTTTGAAATCTTTCCATAACATTCAACTAAAAATTTTAAACCTTTCTTCAAATTGACATATGATTCATTTCGTTTAGTATAAGTAATTGGTTCAAAACTCTGCGATGGTCTCTGAAATAAATTAAAAGCAGTATGAAAAATTTATTGAAATGAAATGTTAATGAGTTATTTAATTACTATTAATTTGTTATTTAAAAAGAATATTTTCTTTTTTCATAATTTAAAGACCATGTTTTTGTTTCTACCTCTTTGTTGATTAATCCTTTTGATGATATTAATTTAATACTTTGCAGAGTTTCGTTTAAAATTGTATTAACATTAATGTCACTACTATTCTTGACTTTGTACCTTGTAGACTCTATAACATTTTGAAAGTCCTGAATGTATCTGCTTACATCTTTCATCCCTTCCAAGCCATCTTTCATATTTTGGAAACATGTTCTAATATTTTCATTAATTGAATCTATGGTTTTCTCAATAGTCGCACTTTGTTCATCATATGTAGAATTACAGTTTTTAATTCTTTCCCACGACAAGTAAGATAAAGCTACATTTTGATTACTTTGAACATCTGATTCTAATTTTTCTTTAATACCACTGTATGATAAATTATCAAGTAAAATTTGTGTTAGAGTGCGTACATTTTCATAAACATAATCCATGTACTCATGTATCGCTAAAAATCTGTTATCCCTGCATGCTTTTATGTAAGCTATAAGTGTATTGTATTTCTCTTCAATCAATCTCATATTAAAGTCAAACTTCTGTTTTCTCATGTCCAAAAACAAAATTCTTGACAACTGTAAACGAAATAATAACATTAATTGTTAGTAAAATTATAAATATAGAATATAAATGATGAAATTAATTTTTATAAACATCTAACAATAGAGAAGGGAGAATTTTCCTTTAAACAGAAATTAGCTGAGTGAAAAAATTCTCCTTGTTCTATGTGGATTTTTTATTCACCTCTACATAAAGTTTAAACCTTTCCTCATTGTTGCCAATTCCCTTCGGAAACATGATTTGCCTTTTTTTCACATTTAATAATCTTACGACTAATCTAATTTTATTATCTAAATTCAAACTGATAGGATCATTAAAATATATTAATTCCGGATTATTTTGTAATAAATATAACTTTTCATGAATCATTATTTCAATCCATTGAAAAGATTCTGTTAAAATGTTGTCAAATTCATCTTTTTCCGATGATGATAAATCGATATCTTTACAATTTTTCTCTTCTAGTTTGCTTAAATTTTTAAGAACGTTTAAAAAGTGATCTCTCAGTTTTTCCATTTCTGTTTTATGATTATCACTTTCAACTAAAATTTCTTTCCTTGGATTATTTAGAAAATTTCGTAAAGACTTCATAATGAAAGGAATTCCATTCTGATAAGAATGAACATATTTGTAAACATCATCTAAAGTTTTGTTAATCCTCTGGTGACAATTAATCAGCCGCTCATAAAGATTAATTATATTTGACATTGCAAGCACAATATTAGTTGATTTACTAATATAATTGTCAATTTCTTGCTTGATAGGTATCTTTTCGTTCTGTAAATTGAAATTTTTTTAGAAACAAAATATTTTTGATAAAGAAAGAGCAAAGAGAACGGTAATAAAAATGCAACTGTTTTACTCACACTTTCTATAAATTCAATCAAATCATTGTTTGTATTTTTAAAAAATTCAGGAGATTTCTGTTTCACGATAGCATGTAGCATTCTATTTTCAACAGTATCATACTTATCATTGGACCGATTTTTATTACTGTCTGATGATTCTAATTGATCAATAAACATTTGTACTATGTAACGGATTAAAATAACATATCCAAACTGTTTTTCTGTTAAATAAAAATATTCTTTATCAGCCTTTATACAATTATCGTACGTTAATTTGCAATAATTCTTTATATTCTTAGTTGAATCTAGAGTAGCATCTATTTTCCTTTCCATTTCTGTGATAGTTTCATTTTTTTCCCCCAGTAAATTCAATGCAATTGAATTCAAATTTTCAAATAAAGAAGTTTCATTAATGCTAATTAGGTGAATACTATTTACTGAACAACAAGCTTCATCCAATTTTCGTTGAAAAATTTCAACAATTTTATCAATAACTTTTATTTTACTTTTTGCATTTCGTATCCGGCTGTCTTTCAACTAAAATTTTATTAATTATTAACTATTATTAAATTTTATATATGTATACAAATTTTTAAAAATTACAAAATTGAAATAGAAATTTCAAGAAAATTTATGATAGAAAAAAAAAAGTTTAATAATTTTTAATTTTAATTTCTTACCTCTTTATTTTCTGCATTCTCAAATATTGATTTTGCTTCCTCAGCATCATTCGACGTAATATTTATTACATTACCTTCAACTATAGTTTTATTTTTAAATAATTGACTTTGACATAATGTAAAAGTTAATAAATAACAAAGAAACAGGCAAAAAATGGACCAACAATTAATTGTCATTTTTTTAACACTTGCTTATAACTTTAGCTTTGCAATACCTTTGAGAACAGAAACTTTTTTACCTTCTTATATATTACCCATGATACAATGACTGTCGTTGAAGAATGTTGATTTTGAAATTGATTACAAATTGTTTTCTTTTTTAAATATTTTATACATTTCTTTCAAAAAATGATTCTTTCTTTTGTTTCATATATATATATTTTTTTTTTCAATAACGATAAAAAGATATGTCACGTTTTGAGATATTAATGTTTCTTTTCTTCAGTTAATTTAAAATTCCAATAATGCAAGATAATTCAATAAAATAGAAGATAATTCATCATTAATAAAGAAAAAACGTGACATTATTGAATTGAAAATAATTGTTATATTACAGTACACGAATGATGAGATATTTGTATTTACAAGAACAATGTCATTAACTTATGTTTACTTTTTGAACACGCAAATTTCTTTATTGAAAAATTCATTTTATATTGCAAAATATGCAGCATTGAATTTCAATAAATAAATTATTTTTATCATCATACATTTTTTTTATTCATACCTATTTAAAACTTATTTGTACGTTTAGTAAATTTTTGTTTTTCTAGTAACTTTTTATTACTTTTTTTTTAATATATGTATATGATTTCAATTTAAATCGATACTATAAGGGGGGGGGGGGAGGAAAATAAAAAGAAAAAGGCAGCAAAAAAAAAAAGGGGGGAAATTGCGCGTGGAAAATTGGGAACCACTGATATGAGGTCTTGGTTGGCAATAATTTCCTTATTGTCGGATATTAATGTTCCGTCTTCGTCTATTGCCCATTATAGGCAACCTAATAGGCAATTTAAGAGAACACGATTTAATAAGCTGGATGCCACGGCACGGCATATTGGATCAACCGACAAAAAGCCAACCCTCCCCCTCACCCCCTCCATCCATTTATACACTATATGTATATGTATATACACGTTTTCCTTGCATCAACTACGCGCGTGCTTGATCCATGGCTATAATAATACAAGATTCAAAAACCCAAGAAAAAAAGTTTCACTTTTTTTTCCACTCGTTATTCATCATTTTTCCCTTCCCAATAACGATTGTTATGTTTATTTATTTCTTTAATTACGATTGTCAATATTCCTCGAAAAAAATCAATTATTTTCAAAAATTAACAAAAAAATTTTTTTCGCAATCATTCAATTATTTTTATAAATAATTGTGAAATTTTTTTTTTCTCGAGGAATTCAATTTTTTTTTTTTTGAAATTTTTTTAACAAAATTCTTAGCATCTATATTCAATAATTTTGCATAACTAATAAAATTCTTCATCGCGAATTCAATTATTATCATAAATAACAAAATTCTTCTCAGAAATTTAGTTATTATCATAAACAAAAAAATTCTTCTCTGGAATTCAATGATTATCATTAATACACTGTAGAAAAAAATTTATTTGATTCAACTAACCGATTATTTGACTATTGTCAAAAAAATATTTAATTGAATCAAATAAATTGTATTTGAATAAAATATTTCAGTATTTGAATAAAATATTTCTGTATTTGAATAAAATATTTCAGTATTTGAATGAAATATTTCAGTATTTGAAGCACACAATATTTAATTCATTCAAATAAAAATTATTTGATTCAAGTAAATATTTATTTGATATAATAGTCAAATAATCGGTTATTTGAATTAAATAAATTTTTTTTTCAATGTAACAAAATTCTTCTCAGGAATTCAATTATTATCATAAATAACATAAAATTCTTCTTCAGGAATTCAATTATTTATAAAAATTTTATAGGAATTTCTGGAAAAATATAATAATAAAATTTAGTTTCCATTCTCGAGGAAATCAATTATTTAAAACGAATTTTATACAATTACTCACGATAATTCAATTAATTTTACTAATAATGACACTTTTGATGGAAATTCAATTTTTTTTTTTTGAAAAAGTTTTAGATTACAGTCTATAAGCAAGTATTAAATTATTTTAAAAATTAACTACATTTTCCACACAGCAATTGAATTCTTTTTTCTTAACATTTCAATACAATTTTTACAAGAATTTAATTATTTCCATAGATAATAAAATTTTGACACGGAATTCGAATATTTTTGAAAATTTTAATAAAATTCTTAGCTGATATTGAATTATACTTTCATAAACGTATTAAAATTCATCGCAGGATTTCAATTACTTTTTATGTAATTTTACAGGAATTTCTCAAAAATCGTAATTATTCTTAAATAAGTAATTTCGATTTCTCGACGAAAATTTTCAAAATTAACGAAAATTTTTCACAATCTTTTAATTATTTTTATAAATAATTTAATTTTGTTTTCGAGGAATTAAATTATTTTTGAAATTTTTTAAACAAAATTCTTACCATCTGTATTCAATAATTTGCATAAGTAATAAAATTCTTCATCGGGAATTCAATTATTATCATAAATAACAAATTTCTTCTCAGGAATTTAATTATTAAAAAAATGTTTTATAGAAATTGCTCGAAAAAATTTAATTGTACTCTTAAAAATTAAATTAAATTCTTCGAGAAAACTTTTTATCTATAGTAATGTTTAGTAATATTTTTGGGGAAAATTTTACTAATTAAGAATTTTTTGATTGTTGTAAAAAAAATTTATTTCAAGGGGCAAGCAATTTACAACGTTAAGAATAAGTTACTAGATGTAAAAAAAAATTACTAGAGTTTCAAAAAATTACTAGAAGTATAAAAAGTTACCAGAAGTTCTAATATTTATTTATTGTTTAAAAAGTTACTGGAGGTACAACAAGTTACTAGTGGTTCTAATATTTACTTGATATTTAGAAAAATTACTAGACTTACAAAAAACTATTAGAAGCATTGAAAGTTACAAGATGTTCTAATATTTATACTTGATATTTAAAAAATCACTAGAGGTACAAAAAGTTACTAGAGGTTCTAATTTTTACTTGATGTTCAAAAGTTACTAGAGGTACAGAAAATTACTAGAGGTTCGAGTACTAATTATAAAAATTTGTATTAATATCTAATATACATTGTAAAATATATAGACATTTTTTTTTGATCAAGGGGAAATATTGAATGAATGTTTTAATAATAACGGTATAAAAGCTATAAAGCCCTATTTGGCTCCATCATATTTACGGATTATCCGCGACTCTGCTTGAAATATTCAATCCGATAAAGCACCAACTCTCGTTAGATTTTGTAAGCCTAGAGTATTTTTGCGATTTATTTAGTTGCGTGTTTCAAGCTCACTGTAATTCCCAGGAATTACATCAAATTTTGTTATTTAGACATAAAAGGACTGTTTTAACAATAAAAGGCAGAAAAGAGAGAGAGAGAGAGAGAGCAAAAACTAAAAAGTATAAATCTAGAGACCTACTTTTCATCAAAAATCAAATGAAAATTTGTTTGTTAAATATAAATATAAGAGAATATGAAATTTATTTAAATATCTTAAAAAATTATTGTAACTTAAGCAGTAAGTATAAAGAAACTTGACGATTAATTTAAGAAATTTAAATAACAACTTAAAGATTATACTATATAAAAAATAATTTCAATTAAGAATGTTAAGTTAACAGTTTATAAGTTACTAGAAGTGCAAAATGTTATTAAAAGTACTGAAATTTACTAGAGGTAGAAAATGTTACTAGAAAATCAAAAAAATTACTAGAAAAGCAAAAAGTTACTAGAGGTTCAAAAAGTTACTAGAGGTGCAAAATGTTACTAGAGGTGCAAAAAGAGATATAAAAGTTACGAGAGGTACAAAAAAAAAGATTTTCCTGCAGTTTTCCTTATCAATGTTACCAATTTCTGACAAAAATTTCTTTTCAAATAACTTGAAATCTTGAACAACTGTCATAAAGTAAATAAATTATTTAACGAATAATTTTACTTATAAATAAATTAAATCCATTTTAAAAAAATTGCGTTTATAATTTACGTTCAGAAATTAACCTCAAACGGTAACAATTTGAAATTTTAGAAACTTTCACAATGTTCAATTAATTAGAAATGTTAATAAACTTGGAATTTTGAAAAAATTTCAATAACTCCAAATATTCTTAAAATAAGTTAAATTTCTCAACAAATATTTAAATAATTATTAAAAATACTGGATTTATAGAAGAATTTTTTCATTAATGGCACTAAACAAATGGAATTTTGAAAACGTTACAAATGATTGGAGAAATTTAACATTTTTCTTCAAATTTTTGCATGCCTAAAACATTTTTGTCAAAATTTCAATTATGTTCAATAAACTTTTTTCATTCTCGTCAAAATTTCAATTATCATTAAAAATAATACAATTTTTCTCCAACTTATTATTGGAATTATTTTTTAAAACTTTAAGAATATAAATTATTGGAAAAATTTGAATTATTTTCAAAAAAATGTTCTCAATACAAAGATTTTTAATATTTAGTATTAGAGTTTTTCAGAAGATTTAATTATTTAAAAAGAATTTTAATAAAATTATACAAAAACATTTAATTATTTTCATAAATAATAAAAATTTCACAAGAATTCAAATATATACAATTTTTTTTTTCAATAAATGTCTTCGTTAATAATTCAATTATTTTCATAAGTTTATAAAATTCTATGTTGAATTTGAACTATTTTTAATTTAATTTTTTTTTCATATTCCTTGAAAAATGTAACTACGTCTTCAAATTTTAATTAAAAGTCGTTAAAAGAAAGTTACTAGAGGTACAAAAAGTTATTAAAAGTACTGAAATTTACTAGAGGTAGAAAAAGTTACTAGAAATGCAAAAAGTTACTAGAGGTACAAAAAGTTACTAGAGGTACAGAAATTATTTTTGAAATTTTTTAAACAAAATTCTTACCATCTGTATTCAATAATTTGCATAAGTAATAAAATTCTTCATCGGGAATTCAATTATTATCATAATTAAAGTTTTTCAGAAGAATTTAATTATTTTAAACGAATTTTAATAAAATTATACAATAACATTTAATTATTTTCATAAATAATAAAAATTTCACAAGAATTCAAATATATACAATTTTTTTTTCAATAAATGTCTTCGTTAATAATTCAATTATTTTCATAAGTTTATAAAATTCAATGTTGAATTTGAATTATTTTTAATTTAATTTTTTTTCATATTCCTTGAAAAATGTAACTACGTCTTCAAATTTTAATTAAAAGTCGTTAAAAGAAAGTTACTAGAGGTACAAAAAGTTATTAAAAGTACTGAAATTTACTAGAGGTAGAAAAAGTTACTAGAGGTACAGAAATTATTTTTGAAATTTTTTAAACAAAATTCTTACCATCTGTATTCAATAATTTGCATAAGTAATAAAATTCTTCATCGGGAATTCAATTATTATCATAATTAGAGTTTTTCAGAAGAATTTAATTATTTTAAACGAATTTTAATAAAATTATACAATAACATTTAATTATTTTCATAAATAATAAAAATTTCACAAGAATTCAAATATATACAATTTTTTTTTTCAATAAATGTCTTCGTTAATAATTCAATTATTTTCATAAGTTTATAAAATTCAATGTTGAATTTGAATTATTTTTAATTTAATTTTTTTTTCATATTCCTTGAAAAATGTAACTACGTCTTCAAATTTTAATTAAAAGTCGTTAAAAGAAAGTTACTAGAGGTACAAAAAGTTATTAAAAGTACTGAAATTTACTAGAGGTAGAAAAAGTTACTAGAAAAGCAAAAAGTTACTAGAGGTACAAGAAGTTACTAGAGGTACAGAAAGTTACTAGAGGCACAAAAGTTATTAAAAGTACTGAAATTTACTAGAGGTAGAAAAAGTTACTAGAAAATCAAAAAAATTGCTAGAAAAGCAAAAAGTTACTAGAGGTACAAAAAGTTACTAGAGGTGCAAAAAGTTACTAGAGGCACAAAAAGTTATTGGAGGTATTCAAAAAATTACCGACTTAAACCAAATTTTTATCTTTTCTTTTCTTAACAATTCTTTTGTTTATCCTGTAAAGTAGAGAAAAAAAATTTAATCGTATATATATATGACAAGTGAATTAAATAAAAAAATAAAATATCGAATCGACCGAATCGAAGCAAACAATCTGCGGACTGTGATTACTTAAGCTGTCGACTGCAGAGAGGTGAGCTCCAACCGGAAAATGATTGATACTGCCGACTGAGCATGATTAGTTTATTAATCGCTCTTGCTTGACCAAAGCTAGATATTGGGATGAGGGAGGGGAGATGGAAAAGGTCCAAAAAACTCTGCTTTCCTTTCTTCACAATACTGCCCTTGGCAGACCTTTCACCGCTTTTCCATAAAGCAAAGACAAAAAAAACATAAAAAAAATATGAAAAATTTTCTTTCCATTCAACCATGAAATTAAAAATAAACACAAATTCTATTTTTCGCGAAAAACATATTTTTTCTGTACTTTTTTTTTTCATTAGCCAAGTTCCAAAATCTAGTAAATTTGTTTTGCCCAGGGTCAAAAATATGCAATTTTTTTTTTGCACTTTGACTCAATTTAAGGGTCTGCCAAAGTCAAAACTCAAAATTTTGGGTGTTAAAAATTCAAAATTTCCATTTTCAAAATCAAAATATTTGTCGTTTCGAAACAATATCGACATGGTAGTCGTTTTCTACTAAAATAAGGTCGAGGATTATAAACCTGACGTCAAAAAACAAAAATATTGACAATAATAATAATAGTTAATAAAAATTAAAAAATGATTACAAAATAATAATTTTGTCAATGGGAAGATTCTTCTTTAAAAAATAATCTCGTGGGAAATTAGTGAATATAATTTTTCATCAGGGGAAAAAAAAGAATTCGCATTTTATTCTTTTTATCGCTGTTTTGATGACAAGTAACGTTTCTTTATTTCATCACCATTATTTCTCTAATGTTTTTTTGCGAAACGAGAAATAAGGCATTGACTTATTGTAACTTTATAATAAATGATTTCTTTGATACACGAGGGAATATGTTTGACATATTCGTTTAAAGTCCTGGAAAATAAATCACTATTGCGAATTAAAAAAAAAATTCTAAACTCCTATTGAGTGTTTTTTTTCTATAATAATTAAAATTTGTTATTTATAACTATTATGTTAATAATAATAATAATAATTATTTATTTTTTTATTTTCAATAATAAATATTTATATTTATTCAATTTAAAAAAAAAATTGGAAAAAACTAAGCACGAATTCAATTATTTTCATAGAAAATAAAAGTAATTGACATTTTTTTCAGGTATATTCGGTATTTTTTAAAATTAATTAATTGAAAAATTTAAAATATCTTCACTAATAAAGTTTCTCACGCGAATTGAATTATTTAAAAAATAAAACTTTCATTATATTTTTTATATTTATAATATTTAAATTTTGAGAAAAATCAATTATTTAAAAACAATGTTTATAAAACTCTTATGAAACAAAAATTAAATTTTTAAAATAACAACAGTTTTTACAAAAATCCAATTGTTTTTGAACATTTTAATAAAATTCTTTTAAAAATTCCATTATATTCATAAATAACAATATTTATCACAAAAATTCAATTATTTTTTAAAGTATAATAAATTTTCTTTCTAGAAATTCAATTGTTTTCCAAAAATTCTAATAAAATCTTTAAAAAGAATTCAATTTTTTTCCTTGAAGAATAATAAAATGCTTTTTAGAAATTCAATTATTTTAAAAAAAGTAAAATAAAATTTCTCACAGACAATTAATTATTGTCAAATTATTAATAAGTTTAATAGAATTTTTTTCGGGAATTTTAATAAAATCCTTTGCAAAATTCAATTATTTTTATTAAAAAAAAAAAACAATATTCATGACGAGAATTCAATTATTTTTAAAAGTAACAAATTTTCTTTTTGAAAAATGAATTTTTTTAACAAATTTTTTGATAATGAAGAATTTTTTTTTTTTTTAATGAAGAATTCAATTAATTTCGTAAACATTAAAAATATTTCAGGAAATCAATTATTTAAATTGGCATTCTGCACGAAAATTAGTGGAAAAAAATGAATTATTTGCAAATTTGATTAATAAAATTCATCGTAAGAATTAAATTATTTTTTCAAATATTGAAATTTCTTTCATGAATAGTTGGAATTCGTTGCAGGAATTCAATTTATTATCAGGAAAAGAGGAAAGTAAATATTTTCCGATGAAAATTTAGGGACAAGTGAGGAAAAATAAAAAATATGTAGTGAAATTGTCGTCGTTGTTTTTTTGGTCGTTCAAGTTTAATTTTTCGATAGTTACTTTTCTACTCCTTTTTATTAGTCAGAAAACTATTTTTTTTTAAATTCATTATTAAGTACAATTTTTATTTATAATTTTATAATTATAATTGATTGAAAATTTTTAAATTATAATTAATTGACAATTTATAATTACAAATATTGATTAATGATTTTATAATTACAATTGATTATCATTGTAATATTTATAATTGATTATAATAATATAATTTTATAAATTTAATCGGTTATAATTTTATAATTATAATTGATAATTGATATTATAATTTTTTAAATTTAATTGATTATAATATTATAATTTTATAAATTTAATTGGTTATAATTTTATAATTATAATTGATCATAATTAATCAATAATTATAATTGTCATAATATGATATAATATTGATTGTATTATATTATATTAATTTTTAATATAATATAATTTAAATTATAATTATTTATAATTATTTATAATTAGAAAATAGAATCAATTATAATTATAATTTTATAAATTTAATTGGTTATAATTTTATAATTATAATTCATTATAAATATAATAATATGATATAATATTGATTATATTATATTAATTTTAATATAATATAATTAAAATTATAATTATAATTGATTATAATTATTAAATATAATTATATTATATAAATTTATAAGATTATAATTATAACCAATTGTAATAATTACAATTTGTTAACTATACAACAATATGTAACTAAAATTTCAATTAAATTCTAGAATTGCAGAAATTTTCCAAGCCCTTTAAAATTTCGTTCATTAACGATTCATTACAAGAGACTAATTTGAAACTCCATTGAAGATTTTCCCTCTAATTATGCGCAAGAGGAAAGCTTTTTTTCGGAAAAAGATTTCATCAGAGGATGTTTTTCCATTCTCGTTTTTTTTTCTCACTCTCTGTATAGAGTACCTAAAAGGTAATACTGCGCAGTTAAATTAGAACAAGATTTCTGGCATAATAAGGTACTATTTTCTTGCTGTGTTGAGAATAAATGGTTAAGTGAAGGTCCTTTCATCTCACTACAAATGTACCAAAGTGGAAACAAGGGAAACGAGACGATTGGGTAAATAATGAAGCGAATGCAAATGCACTCTGCCCGATTGAACTTATATATATATATACATACATAAAGAGAGAAAGAGAGAGAGAGAAAGATTGGTACCACTGGTTACCGTCTACAGTTGTGTCGCGCAAGTATTTCCCCCGTGAGTGTGCACTTAGGATTTAAATAAGCCCGCTAAAAGTGGGATAATTGAAATGGCATGGCTGAAAGTGTTTCGTGCTGTGATTTCCGAAGGTATATGAGTGTGAATGAAATCCAGGGACGTTAATGTCTTTCTCACTCCATGAATTCAATCTATATATATATATATATATATATATATATATATATATATATATATATATATATATAGATTTAATCTTACTTTTGAAAAATATTTTCACTCCAACATTCTTTTTTTTTTACAACTAAAATAAACCTTCTTTTTACTCAATTACCGTACTTTCCAACAGTTGATTAATAAAACAAGACACTAAGTTTGTACTGAATGTGTCCTTAGAAAGACTGTGAATGATAATTTTCAAAATCAAATTCTATTTGAATTTTCAAAAGTACTTCCGTTTTCAGAATATTAATTTCCACCTTAAAAAAAAATTGGAAAATAATGTCAAAATCGTATTCAGCGACCCAAAAAACCATCGAGTGCCAATTTTTGGTGATTTTTATCAACATTTCTATTTTTTTCGGCCGCCATATTGGATCCGCCATTTTGTAATTTTGAAATCTGACATCAAATTCGTAATCAGTGACCCCGAAAACCCCCGAGTATCAAATTTCCTTCATTTTCGTTCAATTTCAAATTTTTCGTCCGCCATATTGGATCCGCCATTTTGTAATTTTGAAATCTGACATCAAATTCGTGATCAGTGACCCCGAAAACCCCCGAGTATCAAATTTCCTTCATTTTCGTTGAGTTTTAAATTTTTCACCCGCCATATTGGATCCGCCATTTTGTAGTTTTAAAATCTAATATCAAATTCGTAATCAGTGACCCCAAAAACCCTCGAGTGCCAATTTTTGGTGATTTTCGTTAAGTTTTAAATTTTTCGACCGCCATATTGGGTCCGCCATTTTGTAATTTTGAAATCCAACATCAAATTCGTAATCAGCGACACCGAAACTCCCCAAGTAACAAATTTCCTTCATTTTCGTTAAATTTCAAATTTTGTCGTCCGCCATATTGGATCCGCCATTTTGTATTTTTGACTTCAGATTGAAATGACATATTAACTAAAATTGTAAGTATAATGTGAAATGATGATTTATTAATTTCAGCCTTTCTTTTGTTACAGACATGAGGAGATGAGCCATTTGCAATTATTGTGCAAGTTAAGTTAATAAAAATTACGATCGAATTGAAATTGCGAAAAATTATATTTAAAAGTATAATTTAATATCACATAACGAAAAATTGAAAAATTCTTTTCTACTATTAATCATTGGGAATTGCAAATCATGTGATTTTAATTTTTTTTGTTTAAAACTATTTTCTTAAGAAATTATAAAATCATTTTTGAAGAATTGAAAAATTAATTTTTTTTATTTTAAAAATAAATAAAAAATTCCGACTCATGGAATTATTTTTTTAACTTGAAGAAAAGAAGTTGCTTTACTCGAAAATTGATTTTCAATAACTTATTTTTTTATAATTGAAAATTGTTTTTTTTTTACTTAAAAATTAATTTCTTTACATGAGAATTAATTTTGTTAACTTAGAAATTATTTTCCTTTGACTCAATTTTTGAATTCTTTTTAAGATTAGTTTTTTTTCTAAAAATAGTTTTTTTGACATAAAAATTCCTTTTTAACTAAGAAAGTATTTTTTCTAAACTGAGAAATGATTTTTTAACTCAAAAGTTAGTTTTTTAATTTAAAAAAACAGATTTTCTAACTTAATAACTAATTTTTTAGCTTAATTATTATTTTTTTTAAAGAAAATAAGAATTAATAAAGAAAATAAATAAAAAAATAAAATAATTAATTTATCAACATGGATATTAGTTTTTCTTACTCAAAAATTTATTTCCTAACTTAAAGACTAATTTTTTAGCTTTAAAATTATGTTCTTTTAAGAAATAATAAGAATTAATCTATCAACTTGGAAATTAGTTTTTCTTACTCGAAAATTTATTTCCTGACTTAGGAAATTATTTTTTAATCAAAAATCAATTTTTTTACTTCAAATTAAGTTTCTTAACTTAAAAATTAACTTCTTATCTCAAAAAATTATTTCTTAATTACAAAATTAACTTTTAAACTCAAAAAATTATTTCTTAATTACAAAATTAACTTTTAAACTCGAAAATTTATTTGTTAATTACAAAATTACTTTGCATACTTAAAAACAGATTTCTGTGCATGCAAAATAATTTTGTAACTGGAAAATTAATTTACCAAGTTGAACAATTATTTTTCAACTTTCCTATTAATTTTCAACTTAGAAAGTATTTTCTTTTGACTCAAATTAAATAAATTGAATAAAAAAATGTTAATTCTAAAATTTAAAATTAGTTTTTTTTAATGAAAAACTGTTTTCCTAACTTAAAAATTCTTTTTTAACTTAGAACTTATTTTTTCTAACCAGAGAAATGATTATTTTGTTAACTCAAGAGTTAATTTTTTAATTAAAAAAGGCAACAGATTACCTGACTTAAAAACTAATTTTTATCCTGAAAAAGAATTTTTGTATTCCAAAAATTAACAACTCAAAAATTAATTTTTTCAATCAAATACTTAATGTCTCAATGCAACAAACAATCACTGTCCTTAAAAATTACCTTTCTAACTAAAAAAAAAGATTAATTATTCCATTAGCACAGAAGAAATTTTTTTTTCTTACCTAAGAAACTGAATAAAATTTTAGATCTTAAAAATTAGGTTTAAAATTTTTTATACTAAAATATTGGTATTTATAAAGAATAAATTTTTGATTTTATAAGAATTGCAAAATGAATTTAATATAATAGGTAATAATAAAAATTTATATTTCAAAAAAAAATTTTTTTGTATTTTTTTAACTGAATGTTATTTTTTATACACGATTTCCGGATGATGGCCTTTTCGTAGGACAGATTTTCTTAAATTATATATATATATATATATATATATATATATATATATATAAAATGCATAACAAAATGGAGGTTATTGTGAACGAGGTTTTTGGCACTATTGTGCCTTTGGCTTTATGCCAATACCTTTCATTCAATAAATATCATCTTAATGAACTCATGTATATTTGATTGGAAGAATTCTCCCCTTCGTTCCATTCCGCTGCGTTTCAGCCTATTCATTTCCCCCTTTTTCTCTCCTTACCCCCCACCCTTTCTACTCGTTTATTTCTAGTTTTCGATTCTCTCTCTCTCTCCTTTTAAATTCTCCTTCTCTCTCCCTCTCTCCTTTTTCTCCTAACCTCCCCTCCCCGTTTTTGCCCATTTATTTCTTGTTCTTATTCACCCTCTCCCCCCCTTTGAATTTTCCCTGCCTCTCTCTTATTGATATTTAAATACTTTGACGCCATATTGGAACCGCCATTTTGAATTTTGAAAATCTAACCTTCGATTCGTAATAAACTACCACGAAAACCCCTGAGAAAAAGTATTTTCTTGTAATATTGTTTCTTGTAAATTTTTAAAGTGAAATACATTTTTATTTCGGATTTTTGGCAGCCATATTAGATCCGCCATTTTGGATTTTAAAAGTCCGATTCAATTTACATCTTTTTATCGTATTTTTTTAATTGAAAATAGCTTTTTAATTTGAAAAATGTTATTTAATTATTATTAAATTCTTTTCTTTTAATTTTTCGTTCTTTTTCTTTGAATGTTTGATTACTTTGTTACTTCGTATAAATATTAAACAATATTTCACTGAATTTAAATAATAAATTATTTTACTTAATTGAATTTTCAATATTTTTATTACTTATTTATATCTTTTAAATATACGAATTTTTTTTCGACTATTCGATTTCTTTTTTTTCAATTTAAATATTTTTTTATTCTATTTACTTAATTATTTAGTTTACATATTTAATTATTCTATTTACTTATTTTAAAAAAATTATTCAATATTTTTATTACTTATTTATTTCTTTTAAAAATTGGAATTTTTATTAACTATTCGATTTCTTTTTTTTATTCAATTTAAATATTTATTTATTACTTAATTATTTACTTAATTGTTTAATTTTCATATTTAATTATACTATTTACTTATTTAAAAGAATAATTCAATATTTTTATTACTTATTTATTTCTTTTAAATATACGATTTTTTTTCAACTATTCGATTTCTTTTTTTTATTCAATTTAAATATTTATTTATTCCATTTACTTAATTATTTAGTTTACATATTTAATTATTTGACTTCCATATTTTAAAAAATAATTCAATATTTTTATTACTTATTTCTTTCTTTCAAATATTGGAATTTTTATTAACTATTCGATTTCTTTTTTTTCAATTTAAATATTTTTTTATTACTTAATTATTTAATTTACATATTTAATTATTCTCTTTACTTAATTAATAATTCTATTTACTTAAATTTATTCATTTAAAATATTTAATTATTCGATTTCCTTATTTATTTAATTTACATATTTAATTATTGAATTCAAACATTTAATTTATTTGCAAGCAATTCTTTTTCATTCTATGGAATTATTTCGTTATTTTCTTTTCTTTTTTTTGTAAATATTTAATTATTTAAATAAACTTTTTTTGGGGGTGGAAAAAATGGAATATTGGAGAGGTAGTAAAAGAGAAAAAGAAATAATTCATTTTCTAAAAACTTGTATTCTTTTATTTTTTTTTTTTAATTAATAAATGTGTGCGTGTGTTGTGTGTCGTGTGTTGGTGTCGTACTATTTTACAAGAGCCCAAAAAATTCAGGCATTGAAGTTGAGATAAATCAAATAACAAATTAACTAAACGCGAACATTCCGCGTTCGCTTTTTTTTCCAACGTTCAGGGCCAATCACTACAGACAATGACGAAAAAAAAAATTTGCGTTTTCTCTTTTTTTCCTTTCTCTATAAAAACAATTTTATTAAATAATTCTTTTTTTCGATTTTTTTTTTAAAATAATTCTAATACTGCATATAATTATAATATTATTAAAAATATTACCAAAAAATATAGATAGCAATTAAATTTGATCAACAAATGAAAAAAAAAAATTGTCGCTTAGATCGAAAATCGACCTAACCGACAGACAGTTTTTTTGCTATTGTTGGTAAATAGTAATTGAAACATTAATAGTAATATTTAATAATAATATTAATTATAATATTAATTACAATGTAGTAAAAATAATAAAAGTAATAATAGTAATAATAATAATAAAATAATATTAATTATAATAATAATTATATTAATAATAATTATTACAATAATAATTACAATAATAATAATAATAATAATAAAAATAGTAATAATGATAAAAATAAAATATTACAAATAATTTAAAAGATAGATAAAATTTTATTTAGTAAAAAAAACACTCGTTTTTTTCTATTCGTGACAATTTTCTTTTCAATAGAACTTTTTATAATCTGTAGTAATTTGGTCCGTACGAATTTAAAAATCCATTAATGAGCAAAACTATTTCAATATTGTTTTTTCTTTTTTGAAAATAACTTTTTTCTCTTTTTTAATTTTTTTTTGAGAATCTTGAAATTTTTTATTTCAATTGTCTTTTATTTTTTGCTTGCAAAGAATATATATATATAGAATTGAAATAAATTTTTTTTGCTCGTTATTGGTTTTTGTCGCTCAACATCATTAATACAGTAAATAACCATTTTTATCACACAAATTTTTTTTTTTTTAACAATATACAAAATGTTTATGTACAAGTTTAAATTACATTATATCATTTACTCGATCTCCCTCGAATCACGTTCAATCGTCACACATTTATACAGAGATCGACGGAATATTTTGGTTCCTCCATCTTTTCTTTTTGTTATTAAAAATAATGGGGAAAAAATTATTTAATTGGAAATTTTCAAGAATTTTTCTTTTTTCCTTTTTGAAAATATTTTCTGTCCGTAGATCTCTGTATTCGCTTTTTGTTTCCTTTTTGTTTACAATATTTCCAAATGATTCTCCGTCTGTTTTTTTTACATATTCTTAAATAAAGTCCGTGAGAGAGTGGAGGGGGAACAAAAAAAGTCGGAAATTTTTTTTTTTTGGGAATTAGGCCAAATTTTTTTTTTTTTTTGCTAAAATCCATTTTTTCGATTCAGTTTTTAAGAAAATGGCACTGTCAGTTTTTTTCTGGATTTTACGTTTGGCTTTGTTTTCTGACTTTTTTTTGTTCTTGTCAAATGAGGCGTTGAGGTGAAAATTTGTTTAAAAAAAAAATTTGCTACAATTCGAAGTAGAATTATTTATTTTGAATTCTTTGTCTTTTAAAAATTACTTTTTATTGACTGCGTCACGTTGCGCGGGCCGTTTGAGAGGAGTGGGGGGGTCGCGTGCGATTGGCTACCCCCACTCCTCGTACGGTGGCCGAACAGCGTTTTTTTTCATTTTCTCCATTTTTTGCAAAATAATACATTTTTTTGCTTAATAGTTAAAAAATATTTTTCTAGTTTTCACGCTTTATGTTTGGAAATAGTTTTTAAATTTTCTGATTAAAAAAAAATGGATTTAAATTGCGATACAAATTTTTACGTCAACGCCACAGAAATTACACGTAGAATACTTGGAATGGAAATTCACTATAGAACGGAACATCGGTATAATACAGTTTACATTCAATTTTTTTTTTTAATTGAGCTTCGAAGTACTCATGGCACTTACCGTGTGATGATTAATAAAAACATCGTTAATTAAACTTTACTCATTAAAATTTTATTACCAAAAAATTTACTAAAAGAAAACTAATTAAAATTTTGTTACCAAAAAAAAATTTTACTTATTAAAATTTCATTAATAAAACTTTATTAATTAAAATTTTTCTAATTAAAGTTTTCCAATAAATATTTTGATAATTGAAGTTTTTTCATTAAACTTTTCCAACTGAAATTTAATTAAATCGATTTTTTTTAATTAAACCTTACTGATTGAAATTTGGTTAAATAAAATTTTTTATAAATTAAAAATTACTTTTTGGCAAACTTTGAAAATAATTTTCTAGTAAATTTTAGGTTGAATTTAAAAAATTGAAAAAATACGGTAATTGCCTCGAGTTTGTTAGATATATCGTGACGTTTTTTTAAGATTATACATTTATATTACATTTATTGTAGATGCTTTTTTTGGAACCCTGTTTATAGAATCTGTCCCTCTTTGTCGTCGCTTTTTCTTTACGAGAATTTTTTTTTTTTAAATATACTTTTCGGAAAATTTCGAATTGAGAAAAGAGAATAATTGTCAATGCTGGAGATTGAAATTTGGAAAAAAAGGAATATTTTTTTGAAAAAGAAAATTGTTGACAAGGCAAAATCAAAAATCACATGTGGAAGAATTTTGGGAAAAATTTCTGGAAAATTTTCTCAATATTTTCCCGGCAAATTTTTGGAAATTACTTCTCTAATTTCTACCGAAATTGGAAAATCAAGTTTTTTTTTGGAAAATTTACGTAATTTTTGGAAAAAATTCCTTGAAAATTGTCGGAACGTTTTTAATGAAAAATATATAGAAATCAAGAATTCCAGAAAATTGACAAATTTTTTCAGTAATAATTCCGGAAAGGAGAAATTTTCCTGGAAAAATCGAGAATTTTTCCTCAAGTTTTATAGAAAAATAAAGAATTTTCCTGATTGAAATCAAGTTTTGCGGAAAATTTATAGATTTTTTCAGGAATAATTCTAGAAAAAAGAAATTTTCCCTGAAAAATCAAGAATATTTCCTCAAGTTTTATAGAAAAGTACAGAATTTTTCCTCAAAGTTTCTCATTAGAAAAATACAGAATTTTCCCGAAAATTATTCATAAATCAAAATTCTTTACAAAAAAATTGAATTTTCCCAGAATTATTTCAAAGTTTCGTTAAAAATTTATGGACAAACTTTCCTTAAGTGATTTTCCCGGAAAATATTCAGAAACTCAAATTGTTTAAAAAGTAAATTCAATTTTCTCAGAATTATTAACAAAAAGTTTCGTTAAAAAATTTCTGGAAAAACTCTCCTCAAGTGACATGCAGAAAAAATGTACAATTTTTGCCGAAAAATATGCAACTTTTTTCAAATTTTCTTGAAAATATTGAGAATTTTTCATCATTTTCGTTGAAAATACAAAAAAAATATAATTTTTCCCGAAAATTAATTAAATTTTCCAAAAATCATTATCGGAAATTATCCAAATTTTTTTTTTGTTGAGAAAATCAAAAAATTCTTTTACAAGTGGTTAAAATAGTAAAAAAAAAAAATTTTTTTAAATGTTTCCAATTTGACGGAACAATGAAACGAGAAATTGGATTTAAAATGAAATTTTTTTAAATAATGTTACGAAATTAAGAAATGACAATTTCTTCGTTTGGGAACTTGCGAGTGGAATGAGAATCAATATAGAAAGAGAGAGAGAGAGAGAGAGAAAGAGAGGGGAAAAGGGGGGACGTTAATGGTAGCGTGATGCGGAAACAAGGGACGCTTAACGAACTTAGTCCCGGTCCGCTCGACGAGTGCAAAAGGCCCGATAATTTTGAAAGAAAAATAATTTTCTAAGACTCGATTTTGGATTACCGTCGTTTTGTTTCTCTCTCTCTTTCTCTTCTTTTCTCCTTTTTCCCACTTCCATCTCTTCATTTTTTTTTTTTTTTTAAACAAGTTCCCTTTTTAGAATTTCATTTTAAATCACGTTCTCTGTTCCCTTTTTAAAAATTTTCAATCTTATTTTCTTCTTTCCTTTCGTTTTTTTTTACTTTTCTATTTAATTTTCTCTTTTTCTTTTCTATTCAATTTTCTTTTTTCCTTTTGTTTTTAATTTTCCTTCTCTCATCCTTTTTGTTTTTCATTTTCCTTTTCCCTTTTTTCTGGTTTTTAATTTTCTTTCTTCGTCTTTTTCCCCACCGACAAAAATTCACAAAAAATAAAAAACGTGGAAATTTTTTTTTTAACATTAACAATTTACAAGATGAGCTTTTATTCTTTTCATTTTGAGCAAACATTTTTCGTTTCGATTCGCCGCGTGAAGAAATTCTACTAATATCGAAAAGATAATTTTTTTCTTACAAGAAATAATAAAAAAAAAAAAAAAATTACAATCATAACGAGAGTGTCTAATTTCCCCATGGACGTACAATATCGAATGTCACACAGGGCGAGGTATGGTCATCATATCTCAAAAAGGGGTCGATAATAATTCGCAGGAGCATCTTTTTTTCTTTTTTCAAAATGGCAAGAAATGTCGTGTGTAAGCAATTCGATTTCTCGGAGAATTCCTCTTAACTATATATATATATATATATCTCTCTTTTTTGTTGTTGCAAAATTTGAGTCTTTTTTTCGTAAATTAAAAAAAAAACAAGCACTAATTTTCATCCCCTTGAAAATCATTTTTTTTTTGGGCACAAGTTTCTTCCTTCACAAAATTGTTTTCTTTTTTTTGTCATCACTCTTGATTTGCCTATACAGGTACATTTTTTTTGTAATAATTTTGCGCGAACCAGCACGAAACTTTTTTTTTCTTTTGTCAGCAAAAAAAAAAAAATTTTTTTCTTTACATTCTCTTTCACTTTTTTTTAATGATGAGAAAGAGACCCGGTTGTTTTGAAAAAGAAAAAAAAAAGTTTGTTTTTATTTTGTCAAAATCACAGACGTTGAATTGTTTTTTTTTTTTGGGGGGGGTGGGGGTTTAATCGCAAGAATCGGGCGGCCATGACCAATCCTGATAGGCTGAGGGATGTTGATGTGAGTGACCAGGAATAGCGGAAGTAATGAGGCCCATTTGATGATGGGAATGATGAGGATGTTGTTGTTGTTGTTGTTGATGATGTTGATGATGATGTTGTTGTTGTTGTTGATGATGATGATGATGATGGTGGGGATGAAAGTGTTGATGACCCGGCGGTGGCGGCGAATAGGGATCCGCTCCAACACCAACGTCCACGAGATCAATTTGCGGTTGCATGGCTGTGACAACGGGCGTCGGCTGTGGAGTCGGTTGTACCTTTTTCGGGCGACCGACCGGGTTGCCCCCTCATTCGCGACTCCTTCGAGGCCTTCCCACTTTGCCTTTTCGCACTGGAACACCGCCATTGCCGGCCGCCGCCGCTGTCACTGGCATTGACGATGATTTCGCTATTTTTTGATAGTCCGGCTCGCACACCAGTGTTCCCGAAATGAAATAATACCTGTAATGAGAAAAAAATGGCAATTTTTTAGAAATCATTTTTTTTAAATTCTAATAATAGTGTAAAATAATTTGGAATTTGCTTTTTGTTACAGGTGTATGCAGAGGAGCCTCAAAAGTGCGAGTTAAGTTAATAAAAATTACGATCGAATTAAAAGGAAAAAATGGAAAGGGAAAATCAAAAGTGATTATCGAATCAAAAAACTTTTTTTGTTCCAGGTAAGAAGAGAAGTTTCAAAAGTGCGAGTTAAGTTAATAAAAATTACGATCGAATTAAAAAAAGAACAAGAAAAGTGAAAAAAAGAAAAAATTGTTATCGAATCAAATTTAAAATTTACTTTTTGTTACAGGGAAGAAGAGGAGCTTCGTTGGTAAGAAGACGAGAATACTCGCCGACAGTGCGAGTTAAGTTAATAAAAATTACGATCGAATTAAAAAAAAAAAAAGAAAAGTGAAAATAAAAAAAGTGAGTATCGAATAAAATGAAAAATTTTCTTTTTGTTACAGGTAAGACGACGAGCCTCCATGTCAACAGTGCGAGTTAAGTTAATAAAAATTACGATCGAATTAAAAAAGTGAAATAAACGAAAAAATGGTTATCGAATCAGATTTAAAATTTGCTTTTTGTTACAGAGAAGAAGAGGAACTTCATTGCCAAAAGTGTGAGTTAAGTTAATAAAAATTACGATCGAATTAAAAAGAAAAGAAGAAAAGTGATTATAGAATCATGTTAAAAAAATAATTGTTTTTGTTACAGGTAAGAAGAGGAGCCTCCTTACTAGTGGTGCCAGTTAAGTTAATAAAAATTACGATCGAATTAAAAAGAAAAGAAGAAAAGTGAAAATCAAAAAGTAATTATAGAAACAACAAATTTTTTTTGTTAAAGGTAAGAAGAGGAGCCTTCTCGTCAACAGTGCGAGTTTAGTTAATAAAAATTACGATCGAATTATAAAAAGAACAAGAAAAGTGAAAAAAAGAAAAATTGTTATCGAATCAAATTTAAAATTTGCTTTTTGTTACAGGGAAGGAGAGGAGCTTCATTGCCAAAAGTGCGAGTTAAGTTAATAAAAATTACGATCGAATTAAGAACAAAAGTGACTATCGAATTAAATGGAAATTTTTCTTCTTTTTACATATAAGAAGAGGAGCCTCCTCGTCAACAGTGCGAGTTAAGTTAATAAACATTACGATCGAATTAAAAAGAGCAGAAGAAAAGTGAAAATCAAAATAATTGTTATCGAATCAAATTGAAAATTTGCTTTTTGTTACAGATGTATGCAGAGGAGCCTCAAAAGTGCGAGTTAAGTTAATAAAAATTACGATCGAATTAAAAAGAAAAGAAGAAAAGTGATTATCGAATCAACAAATTTTTTTTGTTAAAGGTAAGAAGAGCAGTATCCTCGTCAACAGTGCGAGTTAAGTTAATAAAAATTACGATCGAATTATAAAAAGAACAGCACAAGAAAAGTGAAAAAAAAATAAAAAATTGGTATCGAATCAAATTCAAAATTTGCTTTTTGTTACAGTTATTGAGAGAATTCTCCTCGACAACAGTGCGAGTTAAGTTAATAAAAATTACGATCGAATTACAAAAAAAAAGATACACGAAAAGTGAAAATAAGAAACAAATGTTTTATAACGAAAAGTAAAAGTAGTTTGGCATAAGTCAGGGAAATTATGGGGAAATGTCAGGGAATTTTTATAAAATCTATATACATACTTGAAAAATACCAAATTTTTATGAATTACAAAAAAAAAATTATCATTTTAATGCTCGAAAAATAATTTATTGACAAAGTAACAAAAAAAAATTGAATCATTTAATTAATTTCCACCGGAGAAACTTTTCATAATCAAAAAGAATTATTTTTAACACAACACTTTGATTTCATCTATATAAGTAAGTTAATAAATAAATAAATGAAGTCTATTTAAATAAAGTATAAGTAAATTTTAAATAAAGTATGAATAAATTTTATATAAAGTATGAATAAATTTTAAATAAAGTATAAATAAATTTTAAACACTTAAATTTGAGATTAATTCTTTAACAGTACAAAAATATAAAAATAGTGTTGGGGTAAATACAGAAAAATTGACGGTAGGGTTAGAGTAAGAAGTAGAATTAAAATAAAAGTAAATTTAAAATAAAATTCGTTTTAAGCTAACAGGAGATTTGCAGCAAAGTTAGAAAAAAGCAAAGTTTCAAACTAAAAACCATTTTTTTTAAGAATTATTTTAGTTGTAATGATATTTTTGTACGAAATCTATGCTTACCTATCTCCAACTTGAAGTGGGGTACAACATTTGCTACATTGAAAACATTTTAAATGAAATGAAGCCCCTATTGTTTTGTGAACGTAATCCGTTGATGGTATTACTTGACCACAACCTGCACAAGGTACCGTAGGTCCAAATAACCTGCAACATAAAAAGAAACGAAATAGACATTAATATTTTTACTCCTTCTTCAACTGACTCAAAAAAAAAAAAAATATTTTTCCTTCTATCCTATTTCTTTTGAAAATATTATTTTTAAAAATTCGTTTTTCTTACAAAAAATTTGAACCAACAATTTAAAGCAAAACCATTAAAATTTTAAATAAATAATATAATAAATAAAATAAATAATATTATATAATATTATAATAATATTATTATATTTTTATTCCTTCTTCAACTATGACTCAAGAAAATACAATTTTTTGAAAATAAATAAATATTTTTCCTCCTATTCTTTTTTTTTTTGAAAATATTATTTTTAAAAATTTGTTTTTTTACAAAAAATTTGAACCAACAATTTAAAATTAAAACTAATAATTATGTTTAAATAAATATTAAATAAAGTAAAATGTGTAAATAATAAATAAAATAAATTTTCTAAATATTAAATAAAGTAAAATGTGTAAATGATAAATAAAATAAATTTTCTAAATATTAAATAAAGTAAAATGTGTAAATAATAAATAAAATATCATTTTTAAATAATAAATAAAATACAATTTTTAAATAATAAATAAAATACAATTTTTTAATAATAAATAAAATAAAATTTTTTAATAAAAAAAAATGTAAATAAGTAAAATAAGAAAATAATAAATAATCTTAAATGTAGAAAGAACCTTTCATCAAACTTGTAAAAGAATTTAAATTTATTCTGTTATTAAATTAATTTGAAAATTTTAATCTTCTAAAATGCCATTAAGAGAACGATTTCTTGATGTATCCTGATACCATCATTTCACTATAATAAAGGCTGGCAATCGAAGAATTGGCAAACATAAGATGACATTCTCTCTGCCTCTCCTCATTCGGTTGGCTTTAAGTGGCGATAAATATGACGCGTTTCCAATTAAATTTCACGTCAGGCAAACACACTTTCTAAGTAAATGAGCTCTGCTTTATAAGCACTCATTGGAATGATGGCTTTTAAAAAATCTTTATCCTTTTCAATTCCTTTTTTTTTTTTTTTTTTTTGATTTTCTTAATCAAATATCTTTCCCCGAGTTTTTTTTTTAAAGTGTCTAAACGAGCACACAACCATATTATATAATTAAATTGTGTTGTAAATGTTCCATTTCATTCTGATAATTCCCATCTGCGGAATTTATCTTTCGAAAAAAGCAAAAAAAATAAAAAATAAAAAAATTGTCTTATTTGAAAAAAAGTTGATGCAACTACGTTATTAATTGCAAATTTAAGTCTAATTAGTATTTTAATTAGTATTATAGTTCGTATTAATTAATATTAATTGAAATACTTAATTAAATGATTTAATTAGTACCTATTAATTATTTTTCAAATTATTTTTCAAATTATTTTGCAATTATTTTTAATTTAATTACTTTTTAATTTTTGTTTTTCAATTTTAATATTTAATGCACTTTTAATTTATTGCAAAATTAATTAATTAATAGTAATTAAAATACTAATTAGCCTTCAGTATATGAAATTTATTAAAATTTGTTATGTTTATTAATATTTGTTAATTTTAATTACTTTTGAGAAAACATAATAAAGAAAAATAATTTCACTTGAATTATTGATATATATATATATATATATATTTATTATTAAATTTACTAATTTAGTATGTAATGATAGTAAATTAATTAATGAGTTTTTAATCAAAAATATATAATAGTCAATAAGTTATAAGTTCAATTAAAAATATTGATAATTTGATTCCTACTGTTTGTATATTAATTTAGTCAACATCGATAAAGAAAATAAATAATTATTAAATTAAATAATAATTTTACATTTTTTAAATTAATTTATTAAAAATTAAAAATTTATTTATTAATTAAAAATTAATTTTTATTAATTTTTTTTATTTCTTTTAATTTTTTTAATAGAAAAATTATTACATGATTTGAAAATGTAATTAGGAGAAAATTTTTTTCGTTGAAATTGAATGAAATTCTCTATTTTATAGAATATTAATTCGATTAAATAGAGTGAAATTTCATTTTCTATTGCCAAGAAATAGAATTAAATTTTACTTTATACGAAATTAATTCGATCAAATTATCAAATTTTATTTTATTGAAATTATTGCAAATAAATAGAATCAAATTTTACTTTCTAGGAAATTAATTCGATCAAATAATCAAATTTTATTTTATTGAACTTTAATTCGATCAAATAAAATTCAAAATTCATTTTAATGAAAATTAATTCAATCAAATAGAATCCAAATTTCATTGAATAGAAAATTAACGCGAAAAAAAGTAATATTTCAATTAAATGAAATTAAATTACATTTGGAATATTTTTTTTTTTAATAAACTTAATTAATGATTTTTTCAAATATACACTCACACAAAATGGGAGAAAAGAAGCAAAAAAAAAAAAAAATAGAAAAAGGAGGAAAAGAAAAGAATAAATAAAAAGTTACTGGGAATTTTATAGCAGACATAACAAATCTTATGGGACGAATAAATCCTTACACCATCAAAAGCTATAAATGCCGAGACGAATGAACAATTCACGTCTCGATTTAAATGTGAGTGATGATGATACATCAGTTTCAAAAGTTTATATTCTCAAAAGTCAGCAATTATTTTTTCAAAAAATAAATAAAATTCTTTAAATTTTCCTTTTTTTTAAATAAAAAATTTTTAAATTTTTAAATAAAAAACAAAAAAATTTGATTTTATGAATAAATTCGGAAAACATTGTTTAAAGAAAATAACAATACAAAAGTAAAAAAAATATACCTGAAATTTTTTTAAACGGGGAAAAGGTGGGTAAAGTCAAAATATTTTTAAAAGTGGGTTAACAACAAAATAGATTAAGGAATTTTTTTAAAATTCGATTAAAGGGGGGGGGGGTATAGACAGAAAAATGTTAAAAAGGGAGTTAAAAACAAAATCGTTTAAGGAATTTTTTTTTAAATTCAATTTTAAGGTTATTTATTTAAAAAAAAGAGAAAATTTTAATAAGTATGAAAATTATTAAAAGTAAAAGAGAGAGAGAGAGAGAAATATAAATATAGAGAGGGGAGGGGGTAAAAACAAAAACACATAGGAAAGGAATTGAAACGTCATTCGGCGAGCAATCATCGACCTGCCCAACGCCGTTCGCTCGGCCAGATCCCGGACAGATAAATTAGCAATTTAATTATAGAACTGTCAAGCGGTAATTAAATTAATAACGAGAAACCTCGAATCCAATCCGATCCGTCGTGGCAACCTTTCGAGTTCCACTCTCGCATGCAACACCCACATCGATTCCTCTATAAACTTGTGGTTCATGTATATACAGTTGAGTCTATAAGTTTCTATACAATTTTTTTTATTTCCTTTCCTTCTTTTATTCATATTTCTCTCTCTCTTTTTTTTAATATCAAAACTCTTTTCAATTATCATTGAATTCTACTCTACTCTTCTTTTTCTTTTTTTTTTTTTAAATTCTAACACTGAAAAAAAGTCAATTTTTGGGTAAAGTCCCGAAAAAATTTTGTTTACGACCACTTTTCTCAAAAACCTGAAATTTTTATCAATTTTGGAACTTGGGATCGTGTCGAGAGGGCAGAAATACATTGAAAACGACTACCATGACAAAAATAGGGGAAAAATTTTTTTTCCAAGACTTTACCCCGACTTTTTTCAAAATTTTGACGTGTTAATCAATTTTGGAACTCAGGAATCGTGTTCAGAAGGCAAAAATACATTGAAAACGACTACCATGACAAAAATAGGGAAAAAAAAACTATTTTTCCAAGACTTTACCCCTACTTTTTTCAAAATTTTGACGTGTTAATCAATTTTGGAACTTGGGATCGTGTCGAGAGGGCAAAAATACATTGAAACAGAGCCCCATATCGAAAATCGCTGAAAAAATTTTTTGTTGACTCTTTGCCCCTAGTTTTTTAAAAAATTTCGACGTACTTGCGAATTTTGAAATCTTGGATCGAGTTCAGAATAGGGAATTTTGAGAGCCTGTATCGTATTTAGAGGATAAAGATACCATGAAAACGACTACAATATTAAAAATAGTAACAAACAAATTTTTTTTGGCCTGTACCCCCACTTTTTTCGAAATTTTACCATGCTAGGGAATTTTGAGACCCTGCATCATATTTAGAGGATAAAAATATCACGAAAACGACTACAGTGTTGAAAATAGTAACAAACAAATTTTTTTTGGTCTGTACCCCCACTTTTTTCAAAATTTTGAAATGTTTAACCAGTTTTTATTGTTGTAAAATATTTATTTAAACAATTGTTATGAAATTTATTAATTAATTGTATAACACTATTAAATTATTATTATTATTATTATTATTATTATTATTATTATTATTATTATTATTATTATTATTATTATTATTATTATTATTATTATTATTATTATAATTCTTATTATTATTAGTAGTAAATTTTTATTATTAAGTTATTAAAACAAATATTAAAATTCCAATGATAAAAATGTATTGTTTACATGAGCGTTTAATGTCTCTCTTTCTCTCCCTCTTTCCTTGCTTTTAATTTAAGAAAAAAAATATAATCCAATTAACGATCTCAGAAAAAGCAATTATGCTTTGAACTTTCCATGAACTTCCCATTTACGTTTCTCTACTATATAGTAATTTATGAGTAGGTGCTTCAAGTTTAATGAAGATAACTAATTAATACTTTAACTTATCCCCTCCACCCTCCCCCCTCTCCCACTCCCCTCACTCTTTATATTCGATTAATGAAGTAAACTCTCGTGAACATAACAAAAATTGATTTTCAAGAATTTAAAATGCTTTAGCCATTTGAAAATTAATTCTCCAGAAAATTATTATTCTCTCAAAATAAATAAATGAATACAAAATAGATGATAATTCAGAATTAGAAATTTTTTTTATCAAATCTTTTATTTATTTATTTTTATAAATGGTTTTATTTAGTATCAAAAAAAGTGTTGTACTCGTATTTTTTTTAATTGAAGAAAAAGAAAATGATATCAGAATTTTTAAATATAATTTCGTATGTTAATTAATTAATTAATTAATAATTGACAAATTTAGTAGGTTAATTAATCATTTTCAATTGACTGATTCAGTAGGAATATTAATTATTAATTGAATAGGTTAGTTAATTTTTATTAATTACTTAATTTAGTAGGTTAATTAATTAGTAATTATCTAATTTAGTAGGCAAATTAACTATTAATTATGTAATTTAGTAGGTTAATTAATTATCAATTACTTAATTTAGTAGGTTAATTAATTAGTAATTATTTAATTTAGTAGGTTAATAAATTATTAATTATGTAATTTAGTAGGTTAATCAATTATTAATTATGTAATTTAGTAGGTTAATTAATTATTAATTACTTAGTTTAGTATAGGTTAATTAATTAGTAATTATCTAATTTAGTAGGTTAATTAAAAAGTAAATATTTAATTTAGTAGGTTAATTAATTGTTAATTATCTAATTCAAAGAGTAATTTAGTTAAATTATAAATTAATAACTAATTTTCGTATGTAACTCATTAAATTTTAGAACTAATTTTAGTAGGTAACTCATTTTGTTTTTGAAAAGTACTTTTGGAAAAAATAAAAATTCTAAATTGAATTAATATTCAATTAAGAATTTTAATTCTAGAAAAACTAAAAAAAAGTACTTTTAGAAAAAATAAAAATTCTAAATTGAATTAATATTCAATTAAGAATTTTAATTCTAGAAAAACTAAAATAAAAGTACTTTTAGAAAAAATAAAAATTCTAAATTGAATTAATATTCAATTAAGAATTTTAATTCTAGAAAAACTAAAAAAAAGTACTTTTAGAAAAAATAAAAATTCTTAATTGAATATTAATTCAATTAAGAATTTCAATTCTAGAAAAACTAAAATAAAACTTCTTTTAGAAAAAATAAAAATTCTAAATTGAATTAATATTCAATTTCGAATTTTAATTCTAGAAAAACTAAAATAAAAGTACTTTTAGAAAAAATAAAAATTCTAAATTGAATTAATATTCAATTAAGAATTTTAATTCTAGAAAAACTAAAATAAAAGTACTTTTAGAAAAAATAAAAATTCTAAATTGAATTAATATTCAATTTCGAATTTTAATTCTAGAAAAACTAAAATAAAAGTACTTTTAGAAAAAATAAAAATTCTAAATTGAATTAATATTCAATTTCGAATTTTAATTCTAGAAAAACTAAAATAAAAGTACTTTTAGAAAAAATAAAAATTCTAAATTGAATTAATATTCAATTAAGAATTTTAATTTTGTTTTTGAAAAGTACTTTTGGAAAAATTAAAATTCTCAAATGAATTAATATTCAATTTAGAATTATACTTCTAGAAAAACTAAATTAAAAGTACTTTTGGAAAACATTAAAATTCTAAATTGAATTAATATTCAATTTAGAATTTTAATTCTAGAAAAACGAAAGTAAAAGTACTTTTGAAAAAAATTAAAATTCTAAATTGAATTAATATTCAATTTAGAATTTTAATTCTAGAAAAACTAAAGTAAAAGTACTTTTGAAAAAAATTAAAATTCTAAATTGAATTAATATTCAATTTAGAATTTTAATTTTGTTATTGAAAAGTACTTTTGGAAAAAATTAATAATTTCAATAAGTAATTTTTAATATAAAGAAGAGTGGGGGAAAATAGTAAAAAGGAAATTAGGGTAAAAATTCTTTTTACTAAATTAAATTAACGAATTTTTTAAGTATAATAAAAGGGTATGAAAAAGAATTTAGAGAGAGGGAGGGACGTAGAAGGGGGAGGGGTGGGGTGGGGGTTGATCGTAATTGAGCGTCAGCTGGTCTTAAAAGCGGAAATGAGAATGACAGAAATGCATCCGGTTGGTACTAGTAGTATATATATATATATATATATATATATATGAGAGAGAAGGACGCTATCGACTCTCGTTAGTCGGATTTCTCTCATTTTCTCATAATTCCTTAATTGCCGAATGAATGACAGAATTGTCGCCTTACGTATGAACTTTGGAATTATTCCCTATATCTCAAGGAGAACAGAGAGACAGGCAGACAGACGGTTATGTGTGGCATAAATATAGAAAGCGAATTTCTCTCTCTCTCTCTCTCTCTCTCTCTCTCTCTTTCTCTTTGTATTTGCGGCTTATATTTGTATTTGCAATATAAGACGGTTCACATGGATATTCGTACATATAGCTAATTGGTGCATAAACATTGAGGTTTACGAGCCAAAGGTATAGGTTCTCTACCTTCGCAAACATTAACTGCCATTTTAACGTGAATCAACGGGTGTCCACTCAAGCACATATATTGGAAACAATAGTAACACTAATAATTAACAATATTTTTTAAATTTTTAACTTAAATTGACGATTGAAATTGCATTTTTAGAATGTTTATAGTAAAAAAATAAATTGTAATTTTTAATTTGAATGTAATTTTTAGTTTTAAATTTAAGAACATAAGGTTTTCCAATTTTCAAAAATTTCGCATACAGTTTCTAGCAAAAAAAAAATGTTAATATTAATTATTATTAGAAATTATTGTTAATTTCATGTCAGATTTGAAATCCTCGCTCGCATTTTAGTAGAAAACGACTACCATGTCGATATATTTTCAAAATGACAAATATTTTTAATTTTGAAAATTGAATTTTTCGACACAAAAATTTTGATTTTTTACTATAGCCGACTTGACTTGACTTTCCCCCTCTCCATCATTCTTATATTCTTTATTTATTGTCTATACACATTTCCTTATATTCTCACGGAAAAAAAGTAAGGTCGAAAAATCGTTTAGTACTTATAACCAAATAATTTGAAAAGTATAAACTTTTGAAATATTAAACATAATATTAGTATTCTCATTAATTAATGATTATTTTTATTAACATTATTGCTTTTTGATGTTATATTTGCAATTATGGACGTTATTTTAGTAGAAAACGACCACCATGTCGATATATTATCAAAATGACAAATATTTTGATTTTGAAAATTGAATTTTTCGAAAAAAACATAATAATATTAGTATTCTCATTAATTAATTATTATTATTATTAACATTATTGCTTTTTGATGTTATATTTGCAATTATTGACGTTATTTTAGTAGAAAACGACTACCATGACGATATGGTTTCGAAACGACAAATATTTTGATTTTGAAAATAAAAATTTTGATTTTTTTTTTAATGATCATTAAAACTTGTATTGACATTGGTCAAAATGGAAAATATAGGTCAAAACGTAGGTCAAATATTAAAGGTTGATTAAATATTAAAAACTTGGATTTAGTTCATAATGGAAAAATTAAGGTGAAAAGGTCTAAACGTAGGTCAACTCATTAAAGTTTAATGATTATTAAAAACTTCGATTTAGAGCAAAATAGAAAATTTCGGTCTAAACGTGTAGGTCGAATCTTAAAAATTAGATTAAAAAAAAATTTTGATCTGGATGAAAATTAAAAATTTAATTTCGATTTAGAACTAAACGTAGAGTAAATCTTAAAAGTTGAATGATTTTCAAAAAAAACTTGGATTTAGGGCAAAATTAAGAGATTTTGAATTTTTTAAATTCGCAAACGGAAAATGAACAAGAGGCGAAAAGAAAATATAACAATTTCTGGAAAAAAATTAGTTACTTAAATTTTTTAAATAATCGAAACCGACAACAACAATAATAATAATAATAATATTGTCGATATTTTTGTTTTTTAACATCAGGCTTAAAATCCTCGACCTTATTTTAGTAGAAAACGACTACCATGTCGATATAGTTTCGAAAATGACAAATATTTTGATTTTGAAAATAGAATTTTTGACTTTTAACACCAAAAATTTTGAGTTTTGAATACGAAAATTTGTATTTTTTTTTTTAATATAAAATTCTTTAAAAACATAATTAAGTAAGATAAAAGGAAATATGGCCTAAAAATAAAAAAAAATGTTAAGGTTAAACTAAATAACTTTAAGGTTTAATTTTTTTTAATTAAAAATTTTAAAATCAAAAAACGAAAATTTTATATTAGATTATAGGTTTATGATATAGTTTTAACAAAATATGATAAAGAACAAGATTCCTAACTTAAAATTTCAAAAAGGATTTATATATTTTTTCTTTATTAAAATACACGCGACGTTTATAGCCATTTCTCGAATGGGTCAATATATATATATATATTTCTCTCTCAGGGAAGTTCTCTAATATGGACTCGATGTTCCGTATATCCTATACCAAATTGCATTCGCAAGAGCTAATAGGAATTTTGATTGACTGAATTAAATGGTTATTGGAAACGCGGCTTTTTTTATAACGATTAGCTTCATTAAGGTACAGAGCGGGGATTGATAGGCGCGCACACAAAGTGGAAGAAGAAGAAGAGAACTGGTCAAAAAAAAGAAAAAAAAATTTTTTTTTCATCAAGCAATTTTTTATATTATTGGGTTCGAAAATTATTTTCTTTTCCTAAGTCGAGAAATTCCATTCGCCTCATTACCTCAGTCTAATCAATTTTTTAATTTAATTTCACTTTATTATCCTTTGCCTCCTATAAATTGGGTATTTTTTAAATCAGCCCAAACTTTATAATCGTGGATATAATTATTTTTGTATATAAAAAAAAAATTTAAAAAGTGTCTTGTTAGGAAAGGAAAAAAATTACATAGAATTTGTCTTGAAGTCTCTATTTTAAATCTAGACAGACGAAAATTTTAATTTAGGTCAAACTTAAGTCAAATATTAAAAGTTCATTGAATATTACACAAATTTTGGTCAAAAATTATATTTAGGTCAAAATGGAATATTTAGGTCTTTAGCTCGAATTTTAAAAATTCAGATATTGAAGACTTGGATTCCGGTCGAAATTTAGAATTTGGGGCAAACTTTGGTCAAAATGTAGGTCAAATATTAAAAGTTAAACAATTCTAAAAACTTGGATTTAGGTCAAAAGGTGAAAAGAACTAAACGTAGGTCAACTGTTTAAAGTTTAATGGTTATTAGAAACTTGGATTTGGACCAAAATGGAAAATTTAGGTCAAAACGTGTAGGTCAAGTCTTAAAAATTAGGAGATTCTAAAAAATTACAATGTAGTTAAAAATTAAAAAAATTTTCTTTCAATTCAGAACTAAACGTAGATTAAATCTTAAAAGTTGAATGATTTTCAAAAAAAACTTGGATTTAGGGCAAAATTAGGAGATTTTGAATTTTTAAAATTCGCAAAAGGAAAATGAACAAGAGGCGAAAAGAAAATATAACAATTTGTGGAAAAAAAATTAGTTATTCAAATTTTGAAAATAATCGAAACCAACAATAATAATAATAATAATAATAGTAATGATAATAATAATAATAATAAAATTGAAACCAATTTAACAAGTTTTTAGATTTTCTCTCTCAGCGCGATTACGTATTTCGTGCACGGACCTTTTAGCATTCTTTATGTTCCGTATCCAATTTTCGAGTGAAATACAACGGCAAAAAAAAATAAATAAACGAAAATTTAAATTTTCCACAAACCTAGACAATGAATTTTTCTGTATTTTCTATTTTTTCTATTATTTTTTAATTTTATTTTTTGTTTTATTTTTAATGTTTTGTTTTTTGTAATTTTTTTTATTTTTTTGTTCTTTTAGTAATTTTTTTTTCTACTTTTCGATTTTTTTTGTACTTGTAGTAATTTTTGTCTACTTTTACGATTTTTTTTGTACTTTCAATAAATTTTTTCTACTTTTACTATTTTTTTCTACTTCTACATTTTTTTTGTACTTGTAGTAATTTTTGTCTACTTTTTTGTTTTTTCTTTGTACTTTTACTACTTTTTTTTTCTACTTTTACTACTTTTTTTCTACTTCTACAATTTTTTTTGTTTCTTTAGTCATTTTTTCTACTTTTACAATTTTTGTTTGTACTTTTAGTAACTTTTTTCTACTTTTACGATTTTTTTTGTACTTTCAATAATTTTTTCTACTTTTACGATGTTTTTTTGTACTTTTAGTAATTTTTTCTACTTTTACAATTTTTTTGTACGTTTAGTAATTTTTTTCTACTTCTACATTTTTTTTGTACTTGTAGTAATTTTTGTCTACTTTTTCGTTTTTTCTTTTAATTTTACTACTTTTTTTCTACTTCTACAATTTTTTTTGTCTCTTTAGTCATTTTTTCTACTTTTACAATTTTTGTTTGTACTTTTAGTAACTTTTTTCTACTTTTACGATTTTTTTTGTACTTTCAATAATTTTTTTCTACTTTTACGATTTTTTTTGTACTTTCAATAAATTTTTTCTACTTTTACTATTTTTTTCTACTTCTACATTTTTTTTGTACTTGTAGTAATTTTTGTCTACTTTTTCGTTTTTTCTTTGTACTTTTACTACTTTTTTTCTACTTCTACAATTTTTATTGTTTCTTTAGTCATTTTTTCTACTTTTACAATTTTTGTTTGTACTTTTAGTAACTTTTTTCTACTTTTACGATTTTTTTTGTACTTTCAATAATTTTTTTCTACTTTTACGATGTTTTTTTGTACTTTTAGTCATTTTTTTCTACTTTTACTATTTTTTTCTACTTCAACAATTTTTTATTTACTTTTAGCAATTTTTATCTACTTTTACTATTTTTATCTACTTCAACATTTTTTTTGTACTTTCAATAATTTTTTTCTACTTTTACGATGTTTTTTTGTACTTTTACTACTTTTTTTCTACTTCTACAATTTTTATTGTTTCTTTAGTCATTTTTTCTACTTTTACAATTTTTGTTTGTACTTTTAGTAACTTTTTTCTACTTTTACGATTTTTTTTGTACTTTCAATAATTTTTTTCTACTTTTACGATGTTTTTTTGTACTTTTAGTCATTTTTTCTACTTTTACAATTTTTTTGTACTTTCAATAATTTTTTTCTACTTTTACGATTTTTTTTTGTACTTTTAGTAATTTTTATCTACTTTTACTATTTTCTTCTACTTCTACAATTTTTTTGTACTTTTACTAATTTTTGTCTACTTTTTCGTTTTTTCTTTGTACTTTTACTACTTTTTTTGTACTTTTACATTTTTTTGTACTTTTACTAATTTTTTTCTACTTTTACGATTTTTTTTGTACGTTTAGTAATTTTTTTCTACTTCTACATTTTTTTTGTACTTGTAGTAATTTTTTTCTACTTTTACTATTTTTTTCTACTTCTCCCCCTTTCCTTCTACCTCAGCACTCCTTACCCCTTCTTTGGGTGGTAAAATAGATAAGATCCAAAGGTACTTGTGCCGGAGCTATAATAAATGACCATGTTATCTGTTAAAGGCCATCTCCGACAGAACAACGATAGGAAATAATAGGAGGTAGGTCGCGCGGTTGTTAACGACCAATCGAGCATTAGAGCGGCTTTAGTGGTAACAGCATTATCATCCGCTGTTTTATACATTTTTTCAACTTTCACATCAATATTTCAAATATTTACCAGTGCATTATTTGACTCGAGTAACTGTAATATTTAACGTAAATTTATTATAAAATTTACAAAATGAATTTTAATTTTACATATAGTGGGAATAACCCCCCCCCCACCAATATTCAAACAAACATATACAATTAAATTTAAAAAATAAAAAAAAAGAAAACAAAAAATTAAAAAATAAATCCTATATTTAATACAGATTTTTTTGTCCCTTTGTTATTGTTGGACCGAGGCAATTTTTTTTTGCACTTTGACTCAATTTAACAGTCTGCTATAGTCGAAACTCAAAATTTTTGGGTGTTAAAAATCAAAATTTCCATTTTCAAAATCAAATTATTTGTCATTTTCGAAACTATATCGACATGGTAGTCGTTTTCTACTAAAATAAGGTCGAGAATTTGAAACCTGACGTCAAAAAAAAACAAAAATATTGACAATAAACTCAAAATTTTAAGTGTTAAAAATTCAAATTTCCATTTTCAAAATCAAAATATTTGTCATTTTCGAAACTATATCGACATGGTAGTCGTTTTCTACTAAAATGAGCTCGAAGATTTTAAACCTGACGTCAAAAAACAAAAATATTGACAATAAACTCAAAATTTTAAGTGTCAAAAATCCAAATTTCCATTTTCAAAATCAAAATATTTGTCATTTTCGAAACTATATCGTCATGGTAGTCGTTTTCTACTAAAATAAGGTCAATTATTGCAAATCTAACATCAAAAAACGAAAACATTAACGAATTTAGTAAATAAGTTAACAATAAACAATTATAAAAACATAAATAAATGTTTTTTTAAATTCAAACCTTTTTTTAATACAAAAACGAATAAATAGAAATAAAAATAGATATTTTTTAACAACAAATCGAAATAGTAGATGAGATATAGCCTTAATGAAATACATCGTCCAGTAAAAGATATAGATCAATGTTCCCTCCCCCCCCCCCTCACTCTCGGGGGTTTGAATTTGATGATGATGGGGGTGAGAGAAATACGATTCCAAAGTGTGGGACAGAGAGAGAGAGTGAGAGAGGGGGGGAGGGGGGAGGAGAAGAACTCATCAGAGAAGGATGAATGGAGAAACAAAGCATGCAATCAAAACGTTAATTACATTAAAATGAGTCGAAGATCAGACCAATCAAGACTTTGCCTCGTGATGGATTCGAGTGACCCGCGAGGTCACCTCTCGAAACAATCGATCTAATGAATTTCGCCATTGTTAAATTGATTCGAAATGAATTGAAATTAAATAAAGGCAATAATATATGTATAGAGAGAGAGAGAGAGGGAAAGAGATTCTCTCTTAAAAAGCTTCACAAAATTTAAGCCTATTCAAAAACGAAAAAAAAATAATAAAAAAAAATATTATTTTTGTTTCAGTAAGATGAAAAGAAAGTATTCTACTCTATCCCCACGCATTTTGAAAAGTAAAAAAAAATCTTAATAAATATGAATAATTATAATAATAAAAATAATATTTTATAATAATAATAATAATATTTATATAATAATAATAGTAACAACAATAATAATATAGTAATAATAATAATAATAATAATAATAATAATAATAATAATAATAATAAAGAATTATAATAATATTAATATTACTACTCTCTAAATCTGAATTAGTAGCTTTCTACTAATGAAATACTGCGGATTTGTTTACCAATTGAAATAGTAACTGTTTTTACTAATTTTTAGTAGTTTTTTATTAATTATTAGTAGAAAATTTACTACTTTGAAATAGTTAAAAATTTGGTCTACTAATTGAACTAATAATTTTCTACTAGCAATTAGTAAAAAACTACTAAAAATTAGTAAAAAATGTTACTAATTCAAATTGGTAAACGAATCCGCACTAATTCAGATTTAGAGAGTTATAATAATAGTAACAATAATATTAGTAATAATAATAATAATAATAATAATAATAATAATAAGAATAATAATAATAATTATAATAATAATAATTATTATAATAACAATAATCAAAGTCACATTTACGAAACAAGGCGCAAAATTATTCAAAAATAACAATATGTAAATATAATTGTATTGTATGTATATTTGAATAATATATAAAAAGAAAAGAACAACAAGCGTGGGATAGGACAAGAAAAAAAATGTCTCATCTGTCAACGGGAAAGATTATTTACAATTTTTTTTTTACTTTTCAATGTTTTCAAATCACTTGTTAACGGTGTAAACTATCATTATCATAGTCATCACATGCGTTATTCTTTACACACACACACACGATGAAAAATAATCGAAACGATTTATCTAAAGAAACTAAAGGGCGTGTCGTGAATTATTCATCGTATCATCAATTATTATCCAATATACGATTCATTAGCATTACTGCCAAACTTATATATAAATGTTAGTGGCCCGAACGAAGCAACACAAGATAAAAGGAAAAAAAATTACAAAAATAAAATAACCCCTCTTCCCCCCTCTCCATATTTTTTTGTTTTTGTTTATTAACAATTTCTTATATTTCTTTAGTTATATGATCATGGATAAAAAAAATTGAGGTCTAATATAATCGTTTAGAACTTAAGACGAAAATAATTGAAAAAGTAACAACTTTAAAAATATATAGTCAATATTTAGGATAAGTATATTAATTAATAAATTATTATTCGCATTTTTGATAGACATTATTAATATTTTTGTTTTTTGGAATCAGATTTAAAATCATTGACCTTATTTTAGTAGAAAACGACTACCATGTCGATATAGTTTCAAAATGATAGATATTTTGATTTTGAAAATAGAATTTTTAATTTTTTTTTCACCGAAATTTTTGATTTTTGACTACAGCATATAAACGTGAAATTGAAGTTAAGGTTACAAAAAAAAATTGTCTCCGTCTAATTGTAATAAGAGACGAAAAAAGGAATTTTTACGCTTTGATGTTCCATCCCCCCTCTTCCCCCTCTCCATCGTTTTTATCTACTTTTTTTTTGTTATTTACATTTTTTTTATATTTATTTCCTTAAATATGCTCACAGAATAAAAAGGTCTAAAAATAGTTTAGAACTTAAAACGCAAATAATTCAAAAAGTAAAAACTTTTAATAAAATATATTAAATGTAGTGTTAGTATTTTAATTAATTAATTAATTTTTAACATTTTTGATTTTTTGATGTTAGATTTGCAATTATTGGCCTTATTTTAGTAGAACACGACTACCATGACGATATGGTTTCGAAAATGACAAATATTTTTATTTTCAAAATTGAATTTTTGGACCCCAAATTTAAAATTCTCGACCTTATATTAGTAGAAAACGACTACCATGTCGATATAGTTTCGAAAATGACCAAATATTTTGATTTTGAAAATGGAAATTTTTCGACTTTTAACACCCAAAAATTTTGAGTTTCGAGTAGGAAAATTTTTTTTTTAGACTACAATAGACTTTGAATTTGAAGTTCAGGGGTAAAAAAAAGTGGTCTTAGTCGAAATTTAATAATAAAAAGGAAAATAAAAGTCAAAATTTCGAAAATAGTTTCGCCCTCCACTTTGCTCTTGTCACTAATTTTGAATTTTTTTTTCTCTAAATTTCTCGTTATTCTCTACTTTTTGTTTTCATTTAGTAAAAACGAATAATTGCTAGCGTATTCGGTAGGACAACTTGAGACCTATTTTCCTCATCTAGAGAGTATGAGAGAGTGAGAGAGAGAGAGAGAGAGAGGGAGAAAGAAAACACAGCTAATTTAAATGGATTAATTAAGTTAAATTGGACCTTTTTACCATGGCGTTTTCCGTAAAATCGGGTAATTATTGTAGCTAAATATATAGGCAGAGAGAGAGAGAGAGAGAGAGAGAGACCAAAGTGTACAGACTGCTAGACGACCCCCAGGGGAGAATTACGCACACATATTAGAATATATAAGTGTGTGTGAGTGTAGAGTAAGAGAGAGAGAGAGAGAGAGAGAGAGAGAGAGAGAGAGAGAGAGAGAGAGAGAGAGAGTTTGGACCCGTAAGTGCAGTCTGGACTTACTGGGTGGTCGAGAGTGCTGTTAAAGCAAATACAAGTGGTTTACGAGCCTCCAAGGTTTACACTGTAAGTCTCATTATTCCCTATAAGCACCTGTGTTCGTTAATAATTTTCCATAAAGCTCACAAAGTTACAATTTGTTTACCTCTCAAAGACAAATATAATAGAAAAAATGTGTTTTGTTATATAATATATACGAAACCAAAAAAATAATGATTTTAAAATTCCAGCTGGGAAAACAAGAATTTTCTGTCTATTTTCTGTATACTTTTTCTGCCTATACTTTAGACTAAAAATTGACCTAAAATTTAAGTTAAAGTTGACCTAAATTTCAACGCTTAAATTAATATGAATTTCACGCTCGAAATTGACCTACATTTTAGCATTTTTTTTGTCCCTTTGTTATTGTTGGACCGAGGCAATTTTTTTTTTTGGCACTTCGACTCAATTTAACAATCTGCTATAGTCGAAACTCAAAATTTTAAGTGTTAAAAATCAAAATTTCCATTTTCAAAATCACAATATTTATCATTTTTGAAACTATATCGTCATGGTAGTCGTTTTCTACTAAAATAAGGTCGAGGATTTTAAACCACACGTCAAAAAAACAAAAATATTGACAATAAACTGAAAATTTTAAGTGTCAAAAATCCAAATTTCCATTTTCAAAATCAAAATATTTATCAATTTGAAACTATATCGTCATGGTAGTCGTTTTCTACTAAAATAAGGTCGAGGATTTTAAACCACACGTCAAAAAAACAAAAATATTGACAATAAACTCAAAATTTTAAGTGTCAAAAATCCAAATTTCCATTTTCAAAATCAAAATATTTATCAATTTGAAACTATATCGTCATGGTAGTCGTTTTCTACTAAAATAAGGTCGAGGATTTTAAACCTGTCGTCGAAAAACAAAAATATTGACAATAAACTCAAAATTTTAAGTGTCAAAAATCCAAATTTCCATTTTCAAAATCAAAATATTTATCATTTTGAAACTATATCGTCATGGTAGTCGTTTTCTACTAAAATAAGGTCGAGGATTTTAAACCTGACGTCGAAAAACAAAAATATTGACAATAAACTCAAAATTTTAAGTGTCAAAAATCAAAATTTCCATTTTCAAAATCAAAATATTTATTAATTTGAAACTATATATCACCTATATGTGAATCTAAATGTGTATGTACACATGTACACATGTACACTTATAAATACGTATACGTGTCACATGTGTCTGTTGCGAGAGACTGTACATGTGCAGAGGTCGCCTTTGATGAGATTGCAAAGCGACTAAGTTTTAATTTGTCCTCGCGTGACAAGGATTACGTCTACGTAGGGCCTTATTGACTTTACCTTTCGTCTCCTCCTTTTAACCAACCAACCACCACCCATTTCATCCCTTGTTTTACTGTGAATAACCCCCTTCCTTCCACCTCACCTCTCATCTAACCTACGACGACCGAGTTTCGTTGACGGAAGACCTTTATATTGCGAGAGAACAGGACAACGATAAAAAAAAAAGAAAAAGAAAACATCCACCGTTGGAAGTTTTTCTTTTTTAGCGGGACAAAAAAAAAGGAAAAGTATAGAAGTCTAAGGAAAGAAGACGAAGTAAATTTACGTCCGTCCATCACGCGATTCTTTTCTTAGGGGCCATTGAGCCGACCAATTGGATAATAGAATTGCCTTTTATATTCAAACTCGTAAATGTCGTCAAAATTGGATTCGATTAAATGCTAGTTGAATCCTACCCTCTCTCTTTTTTTCTCTCTTATTATCCATAAGAGAGAGTCTTTCTCTCTCTTTTCTCTCTTTCCTTTTTATTCCCTTCTTCTCTCTCTTTCACCCTCTCTTTATCTTTCTCCTTTACTCTCTCTCTCTCTCTCTCTCTCTCTCTCTCTTCTTTTCTCTCTCACTCTCTCTCTTTCCCTCTGTCTCTATTTCTCTCATCTAAAATAAAAAAAAATAGAGACAGAAGGAAAGAATGAAGAGAAGAGACTAGAGAAAGAGAGAGAAAGAGAGAGAGAGAGAGAGAGAGAGAGAGAGAGAGAGAGAGAGAGAGAGAGAGAGAGAGAGAGAGAGAGAGAGAGAAGGAGAATATATAAAACGACTTCTGAACTAATAGAGTCTCATTCAATTTTTACTCATTTTAATTTATTTTTCCTTCGATTTACTTGGCTTTAATGTAGTAGTAAATTAATTGCAGGGGATTAAATGAAATTACCGCCAATTTTTTGTTTCAATGAATTTAGTGGATATTAAATTTATCCTTATTGAAAGTTTACAAAAAGCACTATTTCAATATTTCTTTTTGTACAAGAATAAAGAAAACTTCAGTCAAGTTAGGTTCTCCACTATTATTAATGTTATTCTTTTTATACACATATACTCAATTACCATTATCAACCGTTCACAACTGATTCTTTCTCAGGTCGTCATTTTACATCAATTTTCAAAGGTGTCGTGGAAAAATTACAAATTTCAAAAATGCGCCTTCGGGCCCCGCATCAAAAAATCGATAAATGTCGATAAAAAATTTCTAAATTACTTTTATCAACCGTTCACAACTGATTCTGTCTCAGGTCGTCATTTTACATCAATTTTCAAAGGTGTCGTTGAAAAATTGCAAATTTAAAAAATGCGGCTTCGGGCCCCGCTCCAAACAATCGATAAATGTCGTGAAAAATATTTGTTTTATCAACCGTTCACAACTGATTCCAACCCAGGCCGTGATTTTACATCAATTTACGAAAAATTCATTTAAAAATTCCAAATTTCAAAAATGCGCCTTCGGGCCCCGCTCCAAAGAATCGATAATTGTCGATAAAAGATTTCTGCATTACTTTTATCAACCGTTCACAACTGATTCTGTCTCAGGTAGTCATTTTACATCAATATTCAAAGATGTCGTTGTAAAATTGCAAATTTCAAAAGTGCGGCTTCGGGCCCCCTTCCAAAAAATCGATAAATGTCGATAAAAAATATCTGCATTACTTTTATCGAACGTTCACAACTGATTCTACCCAAGGCGAGAAAGTCAATGGCGTCCTCAGTCAACTAATTCTAAGACGGGCTTTTTCAAAAATTCATAATTTATTTTTCGTTCTTCTTCTAAATTAATTTAGTATTGTTAATCATAGTGATAATAGTAAATCAATTTTGTCTTCTTCTCTTTTCTCATAGAGGAGACGAGCTAATAATAAATGAAAATTGAAAAATAAAGGAAGGACATAAATTTAATTACACTTTGTCTAGTCCGAGTAACAATTATTAATTTTTCTTTGTTTTCCGAGGGGTTTTTTTTTTATTTTGAGAGAGAGAGAGAGATAGAGGGGAAAGGAAAAAAAATAGAAGCGTTAATTAAACGTCGAGCTATAATGACACGAGGAATAAAAACTTGGGGAGTTTACGGGAAAAAGAAGTTAGTGCCCTTCGAGACTTGCACAATCTCGTAAAGTGATTTGCAATAATACTCTCCTGGCACACACCAGGACCTCCAGAAAGCAATATACGTAAGTGAAGTATACTGCAATTAATATATCTTGATTAGTTTTCAACATAGAATCGCTTCCTCGTGCTTCCAAGGTATTCTCTCTCTCTCTCTCTCTCTTACTCTCTTTCTCTCGCAAACTTATAGTTCTTTCTCCACCACTCTCTCTTTGAGTCTCATATATTTATATATATTGAACTTTTTCACTTCCTCCCTCTCTCTCTCTCTCTTGTTAACTATTTTTTAATTTAGTTATTGCCTATAAGTAATTATACACGTTCTTGTTAAGCCAGTGGTTCTCATAGAATTTTCGCATTCAGAAAAACGTGATTTCGTAATATTTAAATACTTCCTGCTCTTTCGTGTTTGCCTTTATGTGACGTGAGCTATGTCTTTTTTTCCTCATTTTTAACACAATGATAATGAAATAATTGTAATCGTAAAATAAATGATCGTAAATAAACGTAAAATCAAATAAATTATTAATAATTAATTATATAACGATAATAAAGTAATAATAATAGATGATAATAATTGTAATAATAATAATAATAAAAATAATAATAATAGTAATAATATTTATAATAATAATAATACTAATAGTAATATTAATAATAATAATAATAATAATAATAATAATAATAATAATAATAATATAATAATAATAATAATAATAATAATAATATAATAAGATAATAGTAAATGATAGTAATATAATAAGATAATAATGTATGATAATAATAACAAAATTAACTATGTTCAATTAATTTACTAAAAACCAAATATAAATTTTAAATTTTGAAAAAGCCCGCGTCAGAATTAGTTTCCAGAGGGCGCCATTGACTTTCTCGCAAGTGGTAGTGTTTTTGACTCAAATTTCAATAATAATTGTACTATCTTGATACTAAATAATTTTGAAACTAATGAAGATGCTAACAATAATCTACAGTTTAACATAATTTTTGTAAATATTTAAATATTTTGAAAAAATTTTTTTGAATTCTAGGTAAAACTTTTATTATTATTGAAAATAATTGAATTTTTGCGAAGAATTTTACTATTGATAAAAAATAATTGAATTCTTCCGAAGAATTATTTTATGTGTGTAAATAAAAAAACTAATCTAAATAAATAATTAACTAATTCAATTTTCTTTTTTTTTATTGTAAAAATACGAAATTGAGAATATTATTTTTCAAAATTTATGTTCGTGTTTATATTATCAAAAAGAGACAGTTACTAATTTTTTTTAATAAAACCCGAAAGCGAATCAAGAAAACCAGGTCCGTTATAATTAAGCGAATCAAATTTTTGATCGATTAGTTTGTCCGTTAATTTAATCGATGTATTAAGATCCTGTCATGGTTATCATCTTCATCTTTTTTTTTTGCCAATTTCATGAGCGCAATATTCGGATAAACGCCTTTGGCATCAAACATTCGGGGCAAATTTAATCCGTTATAAATTCAGGTGAATATAAATGTACTCTGTACGTGGGTTAATAAAATGTCGTGTTTAATTAGCGTTTATGTACATTCACAAGTAAATAATAATAATAATAATAATAATAATAATAATAATAATAATAATAAACAATAAACAATAATAATAAAAAAGAATAATAATAATAAAAATAATAATAGTCATATCAACAAGTAAAAACGATTAAAAATAAGAAAAGTAATTCATAATAAAAATTATGGAAAATAATATAAAGAAGAATTATTTAATAGTAAAATAATAACAACAATACGTAGTTAATAACAATAAAAAAGTAGTGATCTCTCTAAAAAATTCGAGTGTCTCGAGAGAAGTCCTTTTTTCTTGCCTTAAATTTTTTTTTTGTATCAGTGAAAAATTTCTCCCACAAATAAAATCGAACTTGAACCGAATTTATAAAGTAAATGTTCCATTCCCGAGTTTCGGGAAAAGTTTTTCTCTCTTCTCATTTCAAAAACTAAATTCACTTCACTTGACCTTTGACCCAGTTTTCCTGAAGGTGTTTGTTCGACGCTTTATCGATTTAGAGAATTGCCTTAAGAACAAAAGAGCTCTTATTTCAAGTGAATTTTCGCACCTAAATTGACAAAAATAAAACAAAAATAAAACAAAAACAAACAAAAAATTTGAATTTTGTCTCTTATTTAGGATTTTTCTTTATCTAAGAAAACATGTTTTAATTATTTACCCTCTGAAGAAGGACTTAATTTTTTTTGTATTTAAAAATTTCTCCCGTCCTCTTTTGGAAAATTTCTTTTTTATAAAATCTTCTTTATTTATTTTTTTTTTTTTTGACAAAAAGAGAGAAACCGTTCACAATTTATTCCATCTTAGATTGTTGTTTGACACCAATTTGCAAAGGATTCGTTTAAAAATTCCAAATTTCAAAAATGCGCCTTCAGGCCCCGCTCCAAAAAATCGATAAATGTCGATAAAAGATTTCTAAATTATTTTTTATGAACCGTTCACAATGGATTCTATCTCAGACCGTAGTTTTACATAAATTTCCAAAAGATTCATTTAAAAATTCCAAATTTCAAAAATGCCCCTTCGGGCCCCACTCCAAAAAATCGATAAATGTCGATAAAACATTTCTGCATTAATTTTATCAACCGTTCACAACTGATTCTACCCAAGGCCGTAATTTTACATCAATTTCCAAAAGATTCATTTAAAAATTCCAAATTTCAAAAATGCGCCTTCGGGCCCCGCTCCAAAAAATCGATAAATGATAAAAGAATCGGACGAATAAAGAGGAGATAGTGATACATAGGGGGAAAGAGAGAGAGAGAGAGAGAGAAGAATAGAGAGAGATTTCAGAGTAAAGAAAACGAGGGCGACATCGCTCGTTGCAAATTGCAATTTTGTTGTGAGATCATTATAAAATACATAATGCTCTCCCGGGGCACTCGCCTCTCTCACGACCACCAACATGATCAACTACCACCCTCCCCCCTCTCTCTCTCTCTCTCGCTCTCTTTCCCTCTTTTTTCTCTCTCCCATACTTCTACATCACCTTTCGTGGGGATCTCTCAATATGACTCAACGTGAAGGCGTATAGCGTCTCGTTAAAAGTTTTTAGCGACGCGTATTCTTAATAGTCAACTCGCGGACACGTCGTCATTAAAATTATACCCCCCTCCTCCTCCTCCTCCTCTCTTCACAGTAACCCCTCATATTCTTTTTCGTATACATACATACAAACAACTTGCTCGCTAACTCATTTTTTTCTACGTTTTTTAAATTGTCTCGACATAGAAATTTAATTTAAATGGGATTTAGATAGTGTCAGCTGTCTGTTTAGTGTCAACTGTATCTTTGGTGTTAATTCTGTATTTATTGTGAACTGTCTATTTTGTGACAAGTCTACTTTTTTTTTGGTGATTAGTGTTATCCTTTTAGTTGTCACTATAAAGATAGAGACTTCAGTGTCAAATCTAATTTTAGTGTCATTTTAGAGACATTTAACACTAAAGATACAGCCTTTGGTGTCTGATGTCTTATTGGTGTTAACCTGTTAGTTGACTCTGAAAGGACAATTGTCAACCGTTCACAACTGATTCCATCTAAGGTCATAATTTTTCACCAATTAACAAAGGATTCGTTTCAAAATCCCAAATTTCAAAAATGCGCCTTCGGGTCCCACTCAAAAAAATGGATAAATGTCGATAAAAGATTTCTGCATTACCTTTATCAATCGTTCACAATGGATTCCATCTCAGATCGTTATTTTACATCAATTTCCAAAAGATTTATTTAAAAATTCAAAAATTTAAAAATGCGCCTTCGGGCCCCGTACCAAAAAATCGATAAATGTCGATAAAAAATTTCTACATTACTTTTATCAACCGTTCACAATGGATTCCATCTCAGACCGTTATTTTATATCAATTTCCAAAAGATTCGTTTAAAAATTACAAATTTAAAAAATGTGCTTTCAGGCCCCGCTCCAGAAGAGACATTAATTTATTTTTCTTAAAAGTTATAAGCAAAATTCGAAAGGTTGGTCCAGCATGGACTTTATGTTCTGTCCTTCTTTCATCCAGCCCTTTGGAGTAAAACGAAAATTTCTCTCTTTCTTTCCTTCTTCGGCTCTGTCCATTTCTATATATATATACTCATTGCAAATAAATATAAACTTTCGAATTTCTGGACTAACGTAAATTTGCAAAAGCTCGCTGTCCCGGGGAAAAAGTCTCTTTCTCTTAAGCTTCGCAAAGAAATATATATATATAGAGAGACACAGTATAGCGAGAAAATAAATGGCAGGTTACTCTTTCTCAAACTGGGAAGGGACATAAAGGAAGAAGGTAGCAGGTTTTGAAACTAAAACTTAGCAAAAGTTGTGGATTCTGTAAATATGTAAATAAGAACGGTTATAGAAGGACCAGTGGATGTTATTATTATATAAAATATATCCGAGAGTATATAAGTGCTTCTTGTCGAGAGAATAAATGAGAGAGAAAGGGAGAAGGGGTTTTTGTCTCTCTCTTCCTTTTTTATCATTTTCCTCTTCTTCCCTCTGTATTTTCTTTTTCTATTTCTCGTTTTTCTCTCTCTTTCCATTCTTTTTCATTTACACTTTCTTTCTTTTACGAAAATAAGAAAGAGGGAGAGAGAGGAAGGAACTGAAAGAGAAAAAGATAGATAGAGTTAGTGCCAACAAAGAATAAAAGTTAAAAAAAGAGTGAAAGAAAAGGAAAGAGAGATAAAAAAGAGAGAGAAAGAAAGAGAGAGGCCATGGTAATCGTTCGGCATTTAAGTAGCGGAATTTAAAATGTACACCGGGTATATTTAAACGCTCTTATTATCATATAAATACAAGTTGGACGTTCAATTTACGCGCCGAAGAGAGAGAGAGAGAGAGAGAGCCCTCTCTGTGTGTAAACCAACCACCTCCCTCCCCTCAATCTCCCACTAAAACCCGACAGAGTTACAAAAGTTATTATTGTTATTACGGTATCGTTTAGAAACTTTTGTTGCCGGTGTGCTCTCGCGCTCTCAATGAATACGCGAACCTATCCTCTAACCTAAACTGAGCTTTATACACGAAGAGAGTTGCCCCGCAGCACTCCCCAAACAATATATTACTTTCATGCTCAGATATAATTTTTTTTTTACAAACTCACTTAATCCACCCCCTATACATTCTTTAACCATTTTTTTTCTAAAATCTCTTCTTTAAATTATCGTTGATACGCGACTTTAATTTCTTTCCCTTTTTTTACACTTTTCTTTGTGTTGTTGTTGATGTTAAAAATTCGCGCAATTCGGGCCTCTGTTCAAAATATCGATAAATGTCGATAAAAGATTTCTGCATTATTTTCTCCAACCGTTCACAATGGATTCCATATCAGACCGTTATTTTACATCAATTTCCAAAAGATTCATTGAAAAATTTCAAATTTAAAAAATGCGCCTTCGGGCCCCGTTTCCAAAAAACGATAAATGTCGATAAAAAGATTTGTGCTTTACTTTTATCAACCGTTCACAAATGGTACTATATTAGATCGGCATTTTACATCAATTTCCAAAGATGGCGTTAAAAAATTGCAAATTTCAAAAATGCACCTTCGGGCCCCGTTACAAAAAGTCGAGGTAAAATATTTCTCCATTACTTTTTTCAACCGTTCACAACGGATTTCATCTCAGACTGTTATTTTACATCAATTTCCAAAAGATTCATTGAAAAATTCCAAATTTCAAAAATGCGCCTTCGGGCCCCGCTCCAAAAAATCGATAAATGTTGATAAATGATTTCTGCATTATTTGCTCCAACCGTTCACAATTGATTCTGTCTCAGGTCGTCATTTTACATCAATTTTGAAAGGTGTCGTTGAAAAATTGTAAATTTCAAAAATGCGCCTTCGGGCCCCGTTTCCATAAGAAACAGTTGTCAATAAAAATTAAATCTCTAATATCAATTGTTTCTTTAAAATCAACTGCCTGGTTACTCTCAACTGTTGATAATAAAGTTAACAACTTTACTGTCTTGTTACTAAAAACGATCTTTTTATTAGTAACACAGTCTCTTCAAGGATAATTGAATCCTTGCAATGATTATTACCAAAATTTTAAGAACTAACCGATTTCCTGAGAACAATTGCATTAAATTAAAAATCAGATGGTAGGTGAAAGTTTTGTTTTTATCGAAAAATAAATTTCATTCATTCTTTCGGTGGAAGAAAGAAAAAGACTGAGGAACGTTTATGGAAGTTTTTTTCGTTTATAAATATAAATATATATATATAAAACATATAAAAAAGAGAGAGAGAGAGAAAGTACATATGTACTATATACAAATATCGGTATGTACGTATTATATTTTTAAAAAAGTGCGATAAAATAAGTGAAAAAAAATATATATATATATATATAATATAGTAAGAGAAAGGAACCAAGAGACCTCGATCGCATTTAATAGCACGAAATTACAGTGAAATTGGATTTTAATTTACCATCCACGAGGCGAATGTATTCAAATTAGCTGGAGGGAAAATAACAAGTACTTTGCCTGAGGGTTAAATAAATTTCCTTTCTGTTAATGATTATGTAGATTGAACGACATTTCTTCCCCTGGAGCATCTCTCTCTCGAACTGTCCTTAGACACCCCACCCTTCCCCCCCTCTCTCCATTTATTCGCTTTTTTTTCTCCTGCCGCGTGACACCAGGTCCTAAAAAAATTTTTCGGAGTTACATATAGCGTCTTTTTCTTTTTTTCTCAAAAAAAAGAAGAAAATATAAACTCGAATTAAGGATAATTATCTTGTGGTCCAAAAGAAAAGATCGACTCAAACTCTTTTGGACCAGAAATCGATTTTAAAAAAATGACTCTTTAAAAAAATAATTTTCACTTAAAAAAAGAATTATAAACATAAATTTGTTTGCATCTTAGCAGACTTTTCCTCTTTTCAAAATTAGTAGAACATTACGAATTGTTTTAGTAGAATATTACTAATTCTTTTAGTGAATTTGTAGTAAAAAAATGTTTACTACTTTGAATTAGTGACTGACTTTTTGCTTTTGTATTAGTAAACATTACTAATAGATTGGTAAAAAATTAATTAAAAAATTTTAAATTTGTATTTTTTAATAGTTAAATTTACTAATTAAAAAGTAAAAACTTAGTGACTAATTTAAATTATTAAATATTTTTACTAATTCAAATTTAGAGGATGTAACTTTCCAACGAATTCAGATTTAGAGAGTAAGATAAATTAAAGAAGAATAATTTTAAGAAAGAGAAAAATCAGAGGAGAAAAAGAGATTCAAATATATAAATATATATATAGAGAGAGAGAGAGAGAAAGAGAGACAGAGAGGGGGCGGGGGAATGAGAGAAATAAAGAAGTGAAAAAGTAACAAAATGACGAAAAGAAGAAAAAAAGTTTGGGGAAAAAAATCGAAAAGAATGGAAGAAGCGTCCAAGGACGAAGAACGAGGAATTTTTTAACGAATTCCAGCGGGCCGCTCGCGTCATACTGTGATTTGCATTTGCCAAAGGGTGCAGGGAGAGAGAGAGAAAGGTGGTGGAATCTGCACAGAGTCGAGGCTTGGAGCCCACATTTAAATAATGTGCAGCGAATACATTTGGCGGCCATGTATGTATAGTAACATACGTATATATATTTCATATTTACATGTGTGAGTCTATATGTATATACTTATAAATATGAAAAAATATATATATGTATATATACATTTATATACGTATAGTGAACATTGCATCGAGGATGTGAAGCCCACGATACATATTTCTGAATTTTCCATTCCAATTTTCAACCCTATACCTGTTTCGAACATCACATTTTTCACTCGCTATCTGTCGGACGCAATGCCCTTCTGGCACGTGGATTGGTCTGCAACCCTCTATTACCATCGCCACTCTCTCTCTCCCTTTTCACCGAATCTTAATAATATTTTTATTATTATTCCATTTCATTTAATTTTAAATCAAAGTAACTGTTATTCCAGTCATCATTTGACATGAAGCACTACCACTTGCGAGAAAGTCAACAGCGTCCTCTAGAAACTAATTCTAACGCGGGCTTTTTCAAAATTTTAAATTCATTTTTCGTTTTTAGTAAATTAATTTAATATTATTACTTATTATTTTATTACACATATACTTAATTAGCTTTATCAACCGTTCACAACTGATTCTATCTCAAGTCGTTATTTTCCATCAATTTTCTAAGGTGTCGTTGAAAAATTGAAAATTTCAAAAATGCGCCTTCGGGACCCACTCCAAAAAACCATAAATGTCGATAAAAAAATTTCTGCTTTACTTTTATCAACCGTTCTCAACTGATTCTGTCTCAGGTCGTCATTTTACATCAATTTTGAAAGGTGTCGTTGAAAAATTGTAAATTTCAAAAATGCGCCTTCGGGCCCCGTTTCCAAAAAATCAATAAATGTCGATAACAGATTTCTGAATTACCTTTATCAAACGTTCACAATGGATTCTATCTCAGACCGTAATTTTACATAAATTTCCAAAAGATTCATTTCAAAATTCCAAATTTCAAAAATGCGTCTTCGGGCTCCACTCCAAAAAATCGATAAATGTTGATAAAAGATTTGTGCATTACTTTTATCAACCGTTCACAACTGATTCTAACCAGGGCCGTAATTTTACATCAATTTCCGAAAGATTCATTTAAAAATTCCAAATTTCAAAAATGCGCCTTCGGGCCCCGCTCTAAAAAATCGATAATTGTCTATAAAATATTTCTGCATTATTTGCTCCAACCATTCACATTGGATTCCATCTCGGACCGTTATTTTACATTAATTTCCAAAAAATTCATTAAAAAATTCCAAATTTCAAAAATGTGCCTTCGGGCCCCGTTTAATATTATTATTTCCAATATTATTATTATTATTATATATTTTTATTATCGTTGTTATTATAATATTATTTTTATAATATTATTATAATAACAGCATAAATTATTTAAACAATATTAATTATTATTATTTCTATTCTTAGAGAAACATAGTCAGGGTTGGACGGAAAAAATATTATAAAAGTTTAAAACACGCGGTCTAATCCTTTGTTCTCTAATTTTTTTTTAATGAAATTATTTAAAATAATAAATGACTAGCTTTGCTATAAAAAGAGAACAAAAAAATATTAAATTACTTACATTTTTGTTGTTGTCTACAATCTTTAAATTTATGAAAAAAAACTTATTTTTCCAACAAGGAACTCACCTGTAACAGAAAAAGAAACAAAATACGTTAGAAATTTTCAGAAATTGTGCAACATTACCTAAAAATAAATTTTAAATATAAATACAAATATTGAGATAGACATTAAGTTAGATATCAAGATAGATATCAAGATAGATATTAAGACAGATATTAAGATAGAGTTTAAGATAAATATTAAGATAGATATTTAGAAAAATATTAAAATAGATATTAAGAGCATTATAAAAAGGGAGAAGAAATTTTTTAATTCGGTAAATTTCATATGAATAAAATACGATTTAAATATATTTAAAGGAATGTGACTTTGTTACGAAGGTATTTTTTTTCGTATATATGCGTAGTCATTAATTTTGTGTCTCAAGTTCTTGACAAGATGACGAGTTACTTTTTTTTTTTTTTTTGAAACGTGACCGGAACATTTTAATAATCCCCGGCATTTATTTTACGAAATTTAACATGAAAAGAGAGAAAGCGACAAATAATTTCTCCCCCCCTCTCCACTTTTTCTCTCTTCTTACAAGAAAAAAGGAGAAAATTTAAATTGTTACAATTATTACAAGATAATATTAATATTAAAAATGGAGGATTTAATTAAAATTAGTATAGTTCTTTATAGTTAATTACGATATTCAAATGTTAATTAATTACAATATTTAAATTTTAATTGATTACAATATTTAAATTTTAATTGATTACAATATTTAAATTTTAATTGATTACAATATTTAAATTTTAATTGATTACAATATTTAAATTTTTATTCATTATAATATTTAAATTTTAATTAATAGTAATATTTAAACTTTTATTCATTATAATATTTAAATTTTAATTAATAGTAATATTTAAATTTTTATTCATTATAATATATAAATTTTAATTAATAATTAAAAATATTATTTAAATTTTTATTCAGTATAATAATAATAATTGGAGTGGTAAAAAATTATTCGAATTTCTAGATTTAATAATAAACTACAATTAAAAATCCTTTGCAAGGATATATATATAAAAAGTTTACTTGATTAATAATTTTTAATATATAATGAATTTCTCCATTTAATTAAAATAGAAAATAGTGCTAACGCACTGGATAATAGTAAAAATAATTTTATTTTTTTAATCAACTCGCCTTGGCTCCATTCCGTAATCATCCAATCAGCTTTTGGGGTAATTGAAGTTTTTAAGGACCAATCTGCATCTTAAGAGGCATTTAAAAAAGTCTTTTCGCCTATCTAAGCTGATTACGTGTTTTTGTTTTTTTTCCCCTTTTTTTCTCTCCTTTCTTTCAGATAATTATCTTTTTCGGAGAAACACAAAATCGATTTTCTCTCGCTATATGGGTATTAAAAAAAAAAAAAAATGAACACACCGTGAATCATACATTGGGTAAAATAGTTTACTAAACCAGTGTTTGTAGCTTTAACCACCAAAATTGGCAATTTTTTTTTTTTTTTAATGGTTCAGTTAATAATTTTTAGCCTGCGCGCTGTGTCAGACAATTCAGTAAATACGCTAATTAACAATAAATAACTAAAAAAAAAGAAACAGATAAACAAGAGGAAAACAAATTCTTCGTTTTTTCTTAGAGGAATTTTCCCCTTCTACTTATTTTCTTATTGTTATGGAGAATAAATTAATAATTGCGAATTACATTTGTAGGAGAAAATAAGAAAAGAAATCAACTTAGCATGAAAAAATTGTCAATTAAAAAAAAAAAAAAAAAAAAAAAAAAAAGAATAAATTATTTTTAATCACGTTTCTATTTCACTCTTTTATCAAAATAAAGTAAGGTTTCGCAAATCACTGTTAGCGTCACGTTTTTTCAATTTTTTCCAACTTTTTTTTTTTTTTTTTTTTTTTTTATTTTGACGAGAAGAAAATCAACGGAAGGTAAACATAATTTATTGGAAATATTGTGTACCAAGCCACATCTCTTACTCCTTTTCACCTACCATCTCTCTTTTACCCCTCCCCCTCACCCTTTTCTATACCCATATCAACATTTTCGCAAGGGGGAAAACGCAGATGTGTCTCGTTTCATCCCTGGTAATTGCTTATTAAATTCCTCGCGGGGTAGAAAGAGAGAGAGGAAGGGAGGGGGGAGAAAAGAAGGTGGAGGGGGGTGAAGGTTAGAGGTGAGGGCACCACAAACTCTTCTCTCGCTCTCAACGCACCTACTATAACCTTCTATCTCCTTTTTCAACTTCCTTTTGTATACAACAGAGAGAGAATGAAGAGGGAGAGAGAGAGAGAATAGCGGGTAAATCGATTTCAAAGGGGTGTTCTCCCCCTCCCCTCTTCTCTCTCTTTCTCTCTCATTCCACCAAGGAGAATTGTTTTCCAGTTACCGTGAAAATATGCCTTCATGCTTATATTATTATATAGTAAAAGAGAGACAGACTGTGGCGGGGGAGGGGATAGAAAAGGGAGAGAGAGGAAAAGAGGGGGAGGAATCTTGCCGCGTAATTGGATTATTAATTAGATTGTTAATGAGACAGATTTTGTGTTAAAAGGGGTTTGGGAAAGAAGTGATGGTGGGGTGACTGAGAGAGAAAGAGAGAGAGAGAGAGAGGGGGGGGGTTGCGTAACAAAGCGAAACGACTTTATCGATCCCCCCCAAGTCCCTTATAATATTCCAAAAGCAAAGGCGTACACTTCTCTGTCGGTAATTCCGCTTTGTAAAGGAATTTATTGTCCTTTCTTATAAAAGGGATTTTGATGTAATGCTCTTGTTAATTTCTTCTTTAATTTTATCAACCGTTCACAAATGATACTATCTCAGTTTGTCATTTTACATCAATTTCCAAAGATGGCGTTGAAAAATTGCAAATTCCAAAAATGCGCCTTCGGGCCCCGTTGCAAAAATATCGAGGTAAAATATTTCTCCATTACTTTTTCGAACCGTTCACAAGCGATTCAATCTTAGGCCGCTATTTTACATCAATTTCCAGAGGATTCGTTTAAAAATTCCAAATTTGGAAAATGCACTTTCGGGCCCTGCTCGAAAAAATCGATAAAAAAATATTTCTGCTTTACTTTTATCAACCGTTCACAAATGATACTATATCAGATCGGCATTTTACATCAATTTCCAAAGATGGCGTTGAAAAATGTCAAATTTCAAAAATGCGGCTTGGGGCCCCGTTGCAAAATGTCGAGGTAGAATATTTCTCCATTACTTCTTTTAAACCGTTCACAACGGATTTCATCTCAGACCGTTATTTTACATCAATTTCCAAAAGATTCATTCAAAAATTCCAAATTTCAAAAATGCGTCGTCGGGCCCCGCTCCAGAAAATGGATAAAAAGATTTCTGCATTATCTGCTCCAACCGTTCACAACGGATTTCATCTCAGATCGGCATTTTACATCAATTTCCAAAGATGGCGTTGAAAAATGTCAAATTTAAAAAATGCGCCTTGGGGCCCCGCTGCAAAAAAGTCGAGATAAAATATTTCTCCATTACTTTTTCCAACCGTTCACAAATGATTCAATCTTAGGCCACTATTTTACATCAATTTCCAGAGGAGTCGTTGAAAAATTCCAAATTAAAAAAATGCGCCTTCGTGCCCTCTCCTGAGGGACTGCAATAACAAGATCCGCATAAGAAATTGTTAGCTTTTCTCTAAAAAGGAAAGAATCAGATTAAAATCGTAGTGCAGGGCGCCATTGTGGTTGAGACCGATACTAGAGCAAATATTAATGACTCGACAAAGAGAGAGAGAGTGCGAGAGAGATCCAAAAAGTGACTAATTTAGCACGACCATGAACAGACGAGAACAAAGGCAGTGAGGTACGCGCGAGCCTTCCAAGTTTCAAACTGACAGCATGGCAATATAGAGTTGAAAGAGGCTCAGAGCACGAGAGCCTTGCAATTGAGGGAATAACGATTGTTTGTCCAATTACGCCAGCGTCGATAAATATAATCGTGCGCGAGACCCAAAGTCTGCCCGCGAGGGATCGACAAGGATGGCCTCACGTGTTACTTGAAACTTGATAGAGAGAGAGAGAGAGAGACAGAGACGGAACTATACTTTAGGACAAAGAGAAAACTACTATACTCTTTGTTTTCTAACAACAGTTTTTTTTTCTTTTTTTCTCTATGAAAAATCTTAATAAACAATTAATTTTTCCCTTTCATCAAGAATTACAGCAAACAATTGGTTTTGGAAAAATCAAGTGATAGAAAAAAAAAGTACCAGTTACACCTGAAATCAAGTGTCGTGATCTTTCAGTTTGCACGTTCAGGATATTTAGATACCCAGCGAGGTTCGACCTTTCGCACTGCAGTCGTGCTTAATTAATCTCAAACGATCAAAGATTTCTTCTCGTCGTTCCCTTTTTCCAGTATGTAATTCTCTCTACGAATTCGCAATTAGAAAGGAAACACGTACTTGCGAGGTGTTTTTTAAAAAAAAAGTTTCTTTCTTTTTTTTTTTTTTTTGCTCTACAAATAGAAAAATCTATTTTCTATAATTAAAAAAAAGGAATTTTCTAATAAAACGAAAGTGAGTTTTTTTTTTAATTAAATGAAAAATCTTGATTTGAAAATGACAGTGAACGACAACAGGGATCGATTAAAGATCGAAACTACCTGACTTGAATTGCGAAGAACGTTTTGTCATTCTAGGCACGCCGACATAATTTAATATATTAGGTACACATAAGCGACGGCTGATCGCGGTTATTAGGTTGAGTACACGGCACAAGCCCCCAACGGAACGACCCCTGACCCCTTTTCTTCCCCCCACGCCCCTTCCACTTTTCGTGTCGGTCTCCGTTTTCCCTTCTAGTCGACGTCGTCGTCGTCGTAGTCTCGCTATTCGTATTGCCAGGTTAGTTGCTATGCCGCTTGCAGCCGCGAAATAGGATTATTATTATAGTCGTGTCCCTTCATTCCCCTTTCATTCTTACCTTCATCCCCCGTAAAAAAAAAACTCATCCCAAATGGCACGTCGTCGTTTTCAATGTGAATTTTCAACCTTATCACACATTTTTAAACTCGAGAGAAATATTCCCCGAAAATAAAGAAAGAAAGAAAATTATCACTTGTCCCACACACACACACGATGGTAAATAAAAGGAAAAGAAGAATTTCAGAGAGAATTATGAGGTCGGGAATTCGAAAGAAAAATCTGGAGGGAATTATCGATGTTGTTTATAGAAGATAATGAAGTCTCATTTTATTAAGCAATAGTGGTAAATAAAAAGAATTATAATTTTATTAAAAGGAAAAATTTTTTTAGATCAATTCGTTCGATTTGAAAAAAATAGTCGACATATTGGTTCCGCCATTTTGTATTTTGAAAAACTGACGCCAAATTCGTAATCAGCGACCCCGAAAACCCCTGAGTAATAAATTACAAGCCAGTTTGGTCAATTTTGAATTTTCTCGTCCGCCATATTGGTTCCGCCATTTTGTATTTTGAAAAACTGACGCCAAATTCGTAATCAGCGACCACAAAAACCCCCGAGTAATAAATTACAACCCAGTTTGATCAATTTTGAATTTTCTCGTCCGCCATATTGGTTCCGCCATTTTGTATTTTGAAAAAATAACACCAAATTCGTAATCAGCGACCCCAAAAACCCCCGAGTAACAAGTTACAAGCCAGTTAAATCAATTATAAATTTTCTCGTCCGCCATATTGGTTCCGCCATTTTGTATTTTGAAAAACTGACGTCAAATTCGTAATCAGCGACCACAAAAACCCCCGAGTAATAAATTACAAGCCAGTGTAATCAATTTTGAATTTTGTCGTCCGCCATATTGATTCCGCCATTTTGTATTTTGAAAAACTAACATCAAATTCGTAATCAGCGACCCCAAAAACCCCCGTGTAACAAGTTTCAAGTCAAATGTAGTCAATTTTAAATTTTCTCGTCCGCCATGTTGGATCCGCCATTTTGTATTTTGAAAAACTATCTTCTAATTCATATAAAGCAAACCTCAAAAATCCTTAAGTAACAATTTTTGATACCTTTCTCCCATATTTTGTAGTGAGAAACCGATCTTTAATATTTAACCGCCATTTTGGATCCGCCATTTTGAATTTTCAAAAGTAACCCCGAATTCGTAATCAGCGATCCCCAAAATAACTTCAGGTAATAGTTTTTTGTAAATTTTTTCCATTACTTTCTTGACAAAAACGTTAATTTCTCATTTTTCGTCGACATATTGAATCGACAATTTTGTATTTTGAAATTCTAATTTCAATTTTCAAAAAAAAAAAAATTTATTTTCTATTCAAAATGGAGAAACCAAAATTGAGCGTAAAAATTAAAAAATAATTTGGGTCTTAGAATATTAAGGACACTTATTAAAAATTGTTATACTCAAAAGTTTTCGTGATCACATGATTTCAAATTCGGCGTTAATTTTGCAAAATTAAAAATGGCGGATTCAATATGGCGAACAAAAAAAAATTCAAACATGCTCGAATTCGCTTAAAAATTGTTACTCGGGGGTTTTTGGGGTCGCTGATTACGAATTTGATGTTAGTTTTTGAAAATACAAAATGGCGGATCCAATATGGCGGATGGCAAAATTAAAAATTAATTAAACTGGCTTGTAACTTGTTACTCGGGGGTTTTTGTGGTCGCTGATTACGAATTTGGCGTCAGTTTTTCAAAATACAAAATGGCGGAACCAATATGGCGGACGAGAAAATTCAAAATTTATTTAACTGGCTTGTAACTTTTTACTCGGGGGTTTTTGGGGTCGCTGATTGCGAATTTGACGTTAGTTTTTCAAAATTCAAAATGGCGGATCCAATATGGCGGAAAAAATTCAAAAATGCTCGAATTCGCCTTTAAATTGTTACTCGGGGGTTTTTGGGGTCGGGGATTACGAATTCGGGGTTAGTTTTTCAAAATACAAAATGGCGGATCCAATATGGCGGATGAGAAAATAAATAATTGATTGGCTTTGCTTGAAATTTGTTACTAGGGGGTTTTCAAAGTCGCTGATTACGAATCCGATGTTAATTTTTCAATATGACGACAATCAAACTTGATAATGAATAAAATTGACTTCTAAATAATTGCCAAAATTCAAAATAGTAAGGAGCAAATAAAAATTCGAAATTTAAATAAGAAAAATTTTAAAAAAATTAAAAACTCTACAATTAGAAAATAAAAAAAATTTTTAGAAAATAGTTAAATTTTCATCCTCCCTTTTGATTATATAATGAAACTAACCTCAAAAACAGGAAACCAACATTTTGCTTTTAAAGAAAACAAATTGATCAATTTATCCACTATTTTTTTGTGAATTGCAAACTGGAAACGTATTTTCACAAGCAAATTACCCACAGCGAAATTTTTCAAAGGCAAAGAGTGAATGAGAGAGAGAGAGAGTGAATATGTGTTTGAAGCAAATAAAAAGTGCCAGAGAAGGGAATTCAATTTTAACAAAACTTTAGCTAAAAGATATTTCCAACAAAAATATATATATAGCAGAGCAATTATAATCTTAACCATATAGAGAATCACGATTTTATTCAATAAAAATACGAACCAAAAAAAAAGAAGACGAAGAAGAAGAAAAAAAAACTTCGCCAAAGCGAAGGAGAGATGATAAAAAAGTATATATAAACACTCATAAATGTAAATTCCTTCCTTTTTATTCCATTAAAGTCAATTTTCAATTTTCACATTCTGTTTATTAAAAACAGGAAAATAAACTTGGGGAAAAAAATTCATTCCCCGATTTTTCTCAAATAATAATCCGTTTATTTTTAATTTTTTTTTTATTTTTAAAACGATATGAAAATCAATATTATATATGAAAGGAAGGGAAAAAGGTTTTTGCAAAAAAAAAAAAAAAATGATGAATAACTGACTAGAAGAGCTTAAATCACTGATATAGGCGGGTTGAATATACATATATATATATATATATATACTGTGTGTAAAAAAAAATCCACGTGTGAAATTTGTACGAGGGAAATATGGGGATATCTCGTTGGACGAAACGATGACAAAGTTTATTTTCTTTATTTCCCGACGTACACGAGCGAGAAGCGGCTCGCTTGAAAAAATATTACCTCTTTCCCCCCACTCCTCTCTTGTACACCTCACTTACGCGCCATTCCGTCTCTCTTACTGACGCGGTTTTTTTTTTTTTTTTTTTTTTTTTTTATTATTTTCTTTTTTTTCAACGAGTGAGTTTCGGATTAAAATTCATGGAAGGCTGCCGACCGACAAACGGTTCTCGTAGAGTGAGAAAGATAAAATGTGGCTGGGAGAAAAGTTGGTTAAAAAAAAAGAAAGAGGGGGGCGGGAAAAAGGGAGAAGGAATTTTTGTGCTTTCAGTTGGAAAAAAGCCTATGCAAAAACCATGTAAAGAGTCCTTCGTCGTTTTCTGTGTTTTTTTTTTTTTTTTTTTTTTTTTTTTTTAGAGAAAAAGTCTCGGCACACACGTATTATTCATCAAATTCAATGATTATACTGAAGTGCTCTTTAATTTATTCTCTAGGAAGAAAATTCATTTTTTTAAATTTCTTTTTAGGTAAATTTTGATTGAAAAAAAATTTTTTTTTCTTAAAAAAAACTATAGAAGCTTTAGAAAACAATGTTAAAATCAATAAAAGAATAAAAATTTAGAATAAGAACAAAATAGTAAAAATTTAGAAAAAAAATAAGTGTAAAGAATAAAATAATAAAAATTTAGGAAAAAAAATAAGTAAAATGAATAAAAGAATAAAAATTTAGAAGAAAAAATTAAAAAGAATGAAATATTAAAAAATTAGAAATAAAAAAATTAAAAAGAATAAAATAATAAATAAATTGCAAATAGGGATACAATTTTTTAAAAAAATTACAAAGTAAAAAAAGAAGTAAAATCCTTTTTCAAAAAAAATCGAAATAAAAAAAAAATATTGTGAGCTGAGTATAGTGAAGAAAAAAAAAGAAGGAAACGAATTTTTCGATATTGTAAATTAAAAGAAAGTCGCGTGAAAGCATTGGATAAACGAAGTCATAATTCACTCTCGTGGGAGCGCAGATTTGTCAGGCTACAATTTTATTTGGCTGTGGATTAAGTTCTCTCTCGCGCGCTCTCGTATTACGTTTCGAATTTATCGACGCTTATTTGTGGCACGCGCTTTTAAACCGAATCAGAAGGTCGGTCAACTTGCTCTGTTTACTTTTCGCAGTGAAATTTGATAACTCTCACACCCCGTTCGTCCCACTTGATAATTCTTTTTTTCCATTTTCCATTTTATCTCCAATTTTTCCATAACTATAGGTACTATATATATATATATGTTATAAATAACTTCTTTCCAAATTTTTTTTTTTTTTTTTTTTTTTTTGGTTTGAAATCTGACCAAAATAGTATAATTTCCTAATTTTCTTTATTTTTTTGACTAAAGTTTTTTCATAAAGTTTTTTGGCTTTTGAAGTTTTACAAAAATAGTCAATTCGACATTTTTTTTTTTGAAAATTGAAAATTGTATGATTTTCCAAAAATTAAAAATATTTTCTTATTATTCTGTGTAACTAAAATAAACAACTCGTTAAAATACATTATTTTTAAATTCATCGCGGTCTTCAAGAAGTTTTTTTGGCTTTTGAAGTTTTACAAAAAAAGTCAATTTGACAGTTTTTTTTTTTTTAGAAAAAATGAAAATCGTGGGCGTTTTTGAAAATCCAATTTATTCTTTTCCTATTCTCTATCGCTCAATTAAAAAATTCGTTAAAACACTATTTTAAAATTTAGCGTGATCTTCATGAAGTTTTCCAAAAATAGTCAATTCGACAAGTTTTTTATTTTTAAAAAAATAAAAATTGTGGGCAATTTTCGAAAATTAAAAATATTTTTTTATTACTTTGTGTAACCAAAAATATGCAATTCGTTAATAAATTATTTTTCCATCCATCGTGGTCTTCAAGAAGTTTTTTTTTTGGATTTGAAATTTTTTTAAAATGACATTTTCCAAATTTTAGTGCTTTTTTTGGAGAAAAAAAAGTTAAATTAAAACTATTTTCTTCCTATTCAGCATGATTTAATAAAAAAATTTATTAATGCACTACTTTAAAATCCCAAGTGCTCTTCATGAAGTTTTTTGGATTTGAAGTTTGACAAAAATAAATAATTCATTAATACATTTTTTTTCTTATTTAGCGTGCGGTCTTCATGAAGTTTTTTTTTGGATTTGAAGTTCAAATGTCATTTTTAAACAATTTTAAGTCTTTTTTTTTTTTTTTTTTTTTAAATGAAAATGAAAATTGTGGTTGTTTTGAAAAATTCAAAATTAGTTGCGCTTCGAATTCTGCTTTAGTAAAATTAACAATTTATTGATGCACTTTTTTTAAAATTTAGCGTCGTCTTCATAAAGTTTTTTGGCTATGAAGTTTTACACAAAAATAGCCAATTTGAGCAATTTTTTTTTAAATATTTTTTTTGAAAAATAGAAAAATTGTTGTCTTTCCGGAAAATAACCAGAAATATGGGTAATTCCAAAACAAAAATAACCAGGAATGGGTAGTTCCAAACAAAAATAACCAGGAATGAGTAGTTCCATACAAAAATAACCAGGAATGGGTAATTCCAAAACAAAAATAACCAGGAATGGGTAATTCCAAAACAAAAATAACCAGGAATGGGTAGTTCCATACAAAAATAACCAGGGATGAGTAGTTTCATACAAAAATAACTAGATATGGGTAGTTCCAAACAAAAATACCCAGGGTTGTGTACTTTCAATCTAAATACCCAGGGATGGGTAGTTCCATACAAAAATAACCAGGTATGGGTAGTTCCAAGCAAAAATACCCAGGAATGGGTAGTTCCATACAAAAATAACCAAGTATGGATAGTTCCAAGCAAAAATACCCAGGAATGGGTAGTTCCATACACAAAATAACCAGGTATGGGTAGTTCCATACAAAAAATAACCAGGGACGGGTAGCTATGGTTAGTCCAAAAAAAAATATTAGTTCCAAACCTTAGCCAGGGTTGTGTAGCAATAATGATAGTCTATAAAATTGTCAAATTCAAACCTAGCAGCGTTGGGCAGCTTATCAATAAAAAATAAAAAAATTGATAAGGAAAAAAAAACTGATGAATAAAATTATTTTCAAAGTCATTAGTGCGCATAATTCTCCATGTTTATAATATATTTATATAACAGAGGACAAAATAGATTATTATCGTACATGGTAATTAGTTTTAGGATCGATATCAAAATATAATTTTTTATCGTCGTCGCCAAAAAGTCCAGAGAGAGAGAGAGAGAGAGAGAATATATATATTTATAGTTCGGTCAATTTGAAAATGTCGAGTGTGTGACTAAAAACCAACCCCCTTCTAAGACTGTCACGTACGTCAAGGTTGTTGGGGTTACGTGTCACAGAGTGAAGGAAATTTTAGTAGGGGGGGGGATTTTAAAGGGTCGAAGGTCTTGTGAGTGAAAAGAGAGAGAGAGAGAGAGAGAGAGAGAGAGAGAGAGAGAAATAAAGCGAGGGTGGCGTATAAGATGGCGATAAGGGGTTCATTAGAGGCAGTTTATTACTGCTTTTTGAAGTCTCTCGCTCGCGTGTTGTTGCCGTTAAGTCGTTCGATATCTCGGTAAATATCTCCGCACTAATCTCGCGAGAAGTTAATTACTAACCTCCAACTTAAACCAAAACAAATTCATATACGTGTATCGCGCGCGCCAAAAAAAAGTAGAAAAAAAATTAGTCTCTAATTTAATTCAAAATTTTCCGCTATACTGTTTTTTTTCTCTCTCTCTCAATTTATTAAAATAATTAATTATAAAAAGTTCCCTATTAAATTGTTTAGTATTTTTTTTTGCACTCAAGACTTGATTCCGGTTTTATTTTAATGTTTTTTTTTAATAATATCATGTAAGTATTATAACTATATTGTAAATCCCTTTTTTTTGTAAATTATACACATACTTTTATATAGAAAATTCAAATACAAATGAAAAAAACAATTTTCAAAATAAGAGATTAAATTTAATTAACGTTAAAAAAAGAGAGATAAACTTATTACGATATTGATATGAATTAAAAATTTTCAATAGAAATAAAAAAATTGCTTAGAATAGGAAAGAAAAATGTTAAAATAGGAAAAAAATCATATTAGGTTCACACTCACGATAAAAAAAAAAAAAAAAAAAAAAAAAAAAACGAGCTGTCGCATATAGAAAGAGCTCTTTTTCGAGTTGGTGAATTATAGATGTGACTGTCTATCGCTGAAGCAAATTTGTCCTGGCGCCTCGGAAAATACTTTTGACGCAAGTCTCGATGCGAGGCAAAAGTACAGTCCAGGTGAATCGGATCCCCGGGTAATCCCAGAATAACAAAAAAAAAAAAAAAAAAAACCCCGCTACCTTCCCCCCTCTAAACAAACCAGCCTGGCCAATTACTCCACAGGGGGCAAAGGGGGAGAATTTTTTTTTTCTACTCCTTTTGTTTTAGCTTTGTTGCAATTATTGCACTGTCGTCCTTTGTTTTCGCTAATTGAAAAATGCTCACGATGGCACACCGCAACCAAAACTTTATTGCAGTTGGTGTATTTATCAAAGAAACCCTCCCCCTCAAAAAAAAAAAAAAAAAAAAAAAATTCTATCTTTGATAAGTGCTGCAATTTGGTAAGCAAAATTTAAATTTGAAACTATTTTGAAAAACATTAATTATATTCAAAGTCTATGTGCACCAATTTAGTGATTAGGGGGAAAAAATGAAAATTTCAAATATAGACACTTCGAAGACTACCGTAAGAAGAGATCATTAACTCCATTTCAGTTTCTAAACTGATTTCTAATTTATTTCTTGTCTGGAATTCTAGAATTCATTAGCCGCCTGTGAGCATTGATTAATGGATTTTGTACGCAGGGAAAAAAAAATAATTCATCTAGCCAATAGAGTCATAAATTCAATTCTCATTGGGAGTGATATCGTTTTTTTTTTTTATTTAGTTTTATTTCAAACATTGTATGGTTTCTGATTTAATTAATAATTGAGACAAATCTTTATAAAAATAGAAAAATTATCAAATAGACAACTGGAGATAGAGTTATGATCTCTTTAATTTTTGTTTTTACTTTGCGTTAATTGTTTTTATTGTCTCTTTTTATGTTTGTTTATTTATTGCTTTTTAGTTTCATTCTTAGTTTCTTTGTTTTTTACTCTATTGTTTACTTTTTTCCATACTTTTCGTTTTTTTACTCTTTTCGTTTATTTACTTTTTTGTTTATTTACTCTTTTCGTTCATTTACTTTTTTGTTTATTTACTCTTTTCGTTCATTTACTCTTTTGTTTATTTACTTTTTTGTTTATTTACTCCTTTCGTTCATTCACTCTTTTGTTTATTTACTTTTGTGTTTGTTTACTTTTCATTAGAATGTTTTGTTTATTTATTTTTTCGTAATAATTATTGATCACTTCTTGGTTCCTTATTGAAAATATCTATTAAACAATATATAAACAATCTCTGGCGCAATTGACATGTTTCCTATAAATACACAGCAACACCAATCGTCGAATTCCGATAACCGGTTTTTCATCCTATAGCCTCTCAGTTTGTGGAGAACTTTATAAAAGCATTCTATACATATAAATTTTGCATTCACTTAAGTAAACTCTCGATGCAATGATACCTATTCATTTATGGGGTACCGTTAACAATTAATTAAATTGTGATAAACCTAGGTAAAAGCAATTTCGATAATAATTTCCTCCTCGTTGCTAAAAAGATTTTTTTCACTCTTTTCTTTTTTTTTCATTTAAAAATATATATATTTTGACGAGATTTTAAATAATAATAATAAAGATAATATTGTTCATCACTACGTCATAAACTTATTTTACGATCGACGCACTTTTAAGAAAACAATATTTAATATCGTTTAGATCTTCGAAAATTTAGTTAAAATTGGTCCTAAACAGAATTCCGAATTTAGTGTCGACGCTAAGGGTTGAAAACCATTTTTTTACGTAATGGAAAAGAATCGAAAGTTTTGGGTTTAAAAAAAGTTGTTTGAAATTTGTTGACATACTTAGATGAAGTGAAAATAGTGAAATTAGTGACATTTTGGCAAACATTTCATTAAAAATCAAAAAATAAAATTATATTTAATTATATTCATTATTATAAAATTCTTCAATTTCTTTCAAGTTTCTAAAATAATTCAAGTTTTTCCAAGATGATATAATTTATATTACAGGAATTTTTCTAAAATATAGAAAATAATTCAAGTAATTCGATTCTGACTAAAAAAATATCTTTAATTTATTGAATATTATCGATTTTATTAATATTTTCCAAAAAGAATTTTACTATTAAATTAAACTTTTATTAAAATTAATGATTGAGAGTTAAATTCTTTTAAATAATTTTGTTAGAAAAATTTTTGTAACTAATTCAATTGTTTTGAAGAATTTCTTTAAGTTCTTTTTGAAAACAAATGTAATTTTTTAAGATACCTCATTTTAAAGGAAAAGTTTTTTAAAATAATTGAATTAAACAAAAAAAATTTTCAACCTTTTAAAATTATCGTAACTGATAATAATTATAATTAAGTAATTAATTATTCACAACGTTTATTAAAATTATTCAAGATAATTGAATTCCTGAGAAGAATTTTATTATTTATATAAATAATTTATTTTTTTCTATTAATTTTACTATATAACATTTAAAGATAATTGAATTGTTTCGAAGGATTTATTAAAAATTAAGCAAATAATTAAATTTTTTCGAAAAATGGTATTAAAAATTTTTTTAAAATTAAATTCTATCATAAAATTTTAGAAAATAATGAATTTTTGAAATATTTTATAACGAGTTATGAAAAAACATTAAATTACTTCTAGAAATTTTTTTGTTGAAAATCATTTAATTTTTGTAAAGATTTTACTGTTAAAAAAAATACCTAAAATTCTGCGATGAGTTAATAAAAACACTATTACTGTAAATCGTACAAGTATTTAACTAAATATTTATTTTAGTCGTTGTGTAGTAATAACAATTAAATTGTATTGTTTTCTTTAAAGCTAAATTCTAACCTTAACTTTAATAATTTATGAACATGATTTTCAAACTTATTTTTAATCCAAATTTAAATAGTAAAATATATTGCAAAAATTATGAGATTCTACAAAACGGAAATTGAAATCTTTTAGTTATTTTATTATCGTCTTTTAACATTATCAAAAGTATAATTATTATATTTAACTAAATTATCTCTTTGAACATTAAATTTTACATAGAATTTGATTAAAATTCATCAAAATATTTGAGTTTTCGACGATAATTTTATTTATTTACTGTCAAAATTTTATTTCTCTTGAATAATTATTTATTGTAAATAATTGAATTCTGGGGAAGAATTTAAAATTCAAAAGAAAAGTGGAATTATTTTTAAAAAAGGGATTTCTAATTGTATTTAAACTAATTGATTTCTTTCAAACAATTTTACTGAAATATTTGGAAATAATTGTTGAATTCTTAAGAAATGTTTAGTACTCACGATACGAATTGAATTCTTACTATAAGATTTTTTGAAAAAAGTTTTTAAATAATTGACTTGCATGTTTTAAATAATTAATTTTTTTTACAACTTAATAAATATCTACAAAAATTGTATTTCAAATGAATTAATTCTTGTGGAAAACATTATTTGTAAAAATAGTTAAATTATTTGATTAATTAATTTTAAAATAGCATTGAAAGTAATTAAAACTATTTGAAGAGTTGTATTACTTATGAAAATAAATTAAATTCTTTTTTAGAATTTTATTAAAAGTTTTTTTAATTATCAAAAATTTCTTTACCATATTTAACTGAATTATCTTTTCAAAAATTGAAATTAGATACTTTATCTTAAAAATAATATTTATAGTTCAAAAAATAAAGCAAATTTTATTATTAATAAAAATAAATTATAAAGTGGCAAAAATTTTAATTTACCTTTTTTTGCTTTTTATTGTAATTACAAATTGTTAAAAATTGTTAATATCGACAAGATTTGATTCGTTTGAACATTTGAATGAACAGAATTTACTAATCATGACATAACATATTTTGATAGATCAATTTTTATTTTGTAAAATCTCATACTCGATCACATAATTTATTGCAATATACATTTAAGTATACAACTTTTATGAAAAATAAGTTTGAAAATCATGTTTACAAATGATAAATTTTAGGTTTGAATTTAACTTTAAGAAAGACAATTGAATCTAATTGTATAATTACCTCACAGCTACTAAAGTAAACGATTAGTAAAATACTTAGGAATTACAGTATCAGTGCATGTTTTTAATTAATTATTAGAATTTTTAAAAACAACACAAAATTAAGAAACAGACACTTTGGTACGTGAAAACTGATTTTTCTGTCAATTGCTCCTGCGACTGGGTTGAATTCACTGATTTAATTCAGTAAAACTAAAAATGGAAAAAAAACTACTGAACCGATTAGTGAAAAGCTGTTAAATCACTGATTCATCAGTCAAATATCTGAGTATCTGAATCTCTTTGATTCAGTGGTATTTACATTGATTCAAATTTAGAGAGTAATAATAATAATAATAATAGTGACAATAATAGGAAAAAGAGAGAAGTAAAGAAATGTTAAACGAGAAAATAGTGAGAGAGGAGAGGGGGAGGGGGGTGAGTCTATGTAGACGCACACTAGTGGATTTCGTCAAGCCCAATCATGTTGATTCAACAAAGTACCTACCTACCAAATTGCTAGAATTTGGTATTCGTCCAGAAGTAGGAAGAGGAACGGGGGGAGAGAGGGAGAAAGAGAGAGAGAGAGAGAGATGCGGTGGTCTGATTGCACATCTAGGGCAAAGCAGGAGCGCGAGAGAGACTTGGTTGTCGTTGTCCCGTCTCTCGACGTGTTCCAACGGAATGCGACGCGATGATTGGCTTGCGCGCCTTGCTTTCTCTTCTCTCGCGCCTCAAAAACCTTTTCCCGCTGACGGAATATATATATATATATATATATATATATATATATATATATATATATGTATTCTCGTGCAGTCGAAACGTAAGCTGCTTGACGAGAGGTGGGAGAGTGATTGGACGCATCCCGGTGATTGTGGCACCCCCGCTTCCCAACCCTGTCTCTCTCTCTCTCTCTAGGCACACATACCACAAAACCTCCCGGTCCACCACAGTCATCCACCTCTTCTATATATTTCCTCTCTCCTCTCTCTTTCTCTCCCTACACGACTGTAAATCGAGTTTACCCTCTTGCCGTGGCTCAGCCCTTCAATCAAACTGATTGAAACATTCCTTGAATCCAAAAGAAACGAACATCCCTCCCGACATATATATATACATTCAACCCACACCTAAAAAATTGCACAATTTTAGTTTCGAAAAGAAAACTCTCTCTCTCCCTCTCTCCCCCCCTTTTTATAACAAGTAGTTTGAAAATTGGGTGGGGGGGATTAAAAAGTCGAACAATTTTCTCTTCTTACTCGTTCATAAACTAAGTAATCTGAAAATTGGACAAAAAACGTATTTAGCAATAAAATATTGTTACTTGGGGATTTTTAGGGTAGTTTCTAAAAAATTCGGGGCTAAATTTACAAAATGTCGTTGCCAAACTATGGCGGACGGTATTTGGAAAACTGACCCCAAAAAAAAGCATAAAGTTAAACACTCCGCTGTTTTAAGAGGTCGATGAATATGAATCTGAGGTTAGATTTTCAAAATCCAAAATGGCGGATTCAATATGGCGGCTAAAAAAATAAAACTTTTTGGTACCACAAGTTTAAAGGAAAATTAACAGAAGTTCTTTCTTACTCGGTTGGTTCTTTTAGTGTATACACTGAAAAAAAATAAATTATTTGATCCAAATAACCGATTATTTGGTTATTATCAAATAAATATTTACTTGAATCAAATAATTTTTATTTGAATCAATTAAATAATATTTGATTTAAATACTGAAATATATTTAATTCAAATACAATTTATTTGATTTAAATACAAATTATTTGATTCAAGTAAATATTTAATCGGTTATTTGAATCAAATAAATTTTTTTTTCAGTGTAGCTATTAATTATGAATCCAGCGTTAAAGTTAGCAAAATAATCCATCCAAGAAGGTGATAAAAGAAAAGAATTTTAAGAAACTTTTTCAAACCAAAAAAAAAAAGTCGAGAAAATTTTTTGTTTTAGAAAATTTAATACTTCGGAAAAGGTACATTTTTTTCACTCTATATGAGTTATACAGATTTTGAGAAGCCGCACGTCGATCTATTCCGAGAGGTCGGTCTAACTAAGTTCAGCGTCTGTTTCTCATTAAATTGCGCTCTGACCTCGAATCCTCTAAATTTGGAACGGTCTCCGTCCGATTAGGTACCTACCTACTTCACACAGCGGTTCGACACACAAGAAGACTTTGACCTCGGAAATTAGACATTCGAAATTATTACAGTCGTTTCCAAGAAGAAGAAAAAGAAAAAAAAAAGCATTCCCTCTTTATTTTCCCTTTTTATGTATTTTGATTTATTGCATGTAATTTCTTTTTCATCATTTCAGGAAAAATACAATTTTAAAAAGGGGAATTTTTTTCATATAATTTTATTTATGCGGAAATCAAAATGTTTTAAAGCAAAAGTTTCTTAATAAGTTGTTAGTTTTATAGAAAAATTTTGAAGAAGGGAAAATGTTGTTTCCATTTAGCCCTAGGGAGTAAAGTGTTATTTTTTGTACCTAGGGAGCAAATGAAGTCCTTTTGAACCTAGGGAACGAACAGGACTTTTGCTAGCCGAAGGGTCTGTCAAAGTATTAATTTAAAATCTAATTTTAAAGTATTAATTTTGTATTGTTTTTAAAAATTAATAATTAATTTAAAAAAAGGAATCAAAATATGCTAATAGTGTTGTAAATCATTTTTTGTAAATTCTGTTCATTCGCAAATCTTCAAATGAACGAAATCTAGTCGATAGTAACAATTTTTAACAATTTCTAATTACAATAAAAAGCAAAAAAGGTAAATTAAAATTTTTGCCACTTTATTATTTATTTTTTAATAATAAATGTTTCTTATTTTTTGAACTATAAATATTATTTTTAAGATAAAATATCTAATTTCAATTTTTGAAAAGATAATTAAGTTAAATATAGTAAAGAAATTTTTGATAATTAAAACAACTTTTAATAAAATTCTAAAAAAGAATTTAATTATTTTCATAAGTAATACAACTCTTCAAATAGTTTTAATTACTTTTAATGCTATTTTAAATTAATTAATCGAATAATTTAACTATTTTTACAAATAATGTTTTCCACAAGAATTAATTCATTTGAAATACAATTTTTGTAGATATTTATTAAGTTGTAAAAAAATTAATTATTTAAAACACGCAAGTCAATTATTTAAAAACTTTTTTCAAAAAATCTTTTAGTAAGAATTCAATTCGTATCGTGAATAATAAACATTTCTTAAGAATTCAACTATTATTTCCAAATATTTCAGTAAAATTGTTTAAAAGAAATCAATTAGTTTAAATACAATTAAAAATCCCTTTTTTAAATAATTCAATTTTTCTTTTATATTTTAAATTCTTCCCCAGAATTCAATTATTTACACAAATAATTATTCAAGAGAAATAAAATTTTGACAGTAAATAATCAAAATTATAGTCGAAAATTCAAATATTTTGATGATTTTTAATCAAATTCTATGTAAAATTTATTTTTTAAAGAGATAATTTAGTTAAATATAATAATTATACTTTTGATAATGTTAAAAGAGAATAATAAAATAACTCAAATATTTCTATTTTTGTTTTGTAGAATCTCACAATTTTTGCAATATATTTTACTATTCAAATTTTCATTAAAAATAAGTTTGAAAATCATGTTCATAAATTATTAAAGTTCAGGTTAGAATTTAGTTAAAAAAACAATACAATTTAATTGTTATTACTAAAAAAGGACTAAAATAAATAATTAGTAAAATATTTATACGATTTACAGTATTAATGTTTTTATTAACTCATCGCAGAATTTTAGGTATTTTTTTTAACAGTAAAATCTTTACAAAAATTAAATGATTTTCAACAAAAAAATTTCTAGAAGTAATTTAATGTTTTTTCATAACTCGTTATAAAATATTTCAAAAATTCATTATTTTATAAAATTTTATGAAAGAATTCAATTTTTAAAAAATTTCAATAATATTTTTTGGAAAAATTCAATTACTTGCTTAAATTTTAATAAATCCTTCGAAACAATTCAATTATCTTTAAATGTTATATAGTAAAATTAATAGAAAAAAATAAATTATTTATATAAATAATAAAATTCTTCTCAGGAATTCAATTATCTTGAATAATTTTAATAAACGTTGTAAATAATCAATTAGTTAATTATAATTATTATCAGTTACGAAAATTTTCAAAAGTTGAAAAAATTGTTTGTTTATAATTCAATTACTTTTTAAAACTTTTCGTTTAAAATGAGGTATCTTAAAAAATTACATTTCTTTTTAATAAGAACTTAAATAAATTCTTCAAAACAATTTAATTATTTTTAAAAATTTTTCTAATAAAATCATTTAAAAAAATTTAATTTTCAATCAATAATTTTAATAAAACTTTAATAGTAAAATTATTTTTGGTAATTATTAATAAACTCGATAATATTCAATAAATTAAAGATATTTTTCAGTCAGAATCGAATTACTTGAATTATTTTCTATATTTTAGAAAAATTCCTGTAATATAAATTATATCATCTTGGAAAAACTTGAATTATTTTAGAAACTTGAAAGAAATTGAATAATTTTAATGAATACAACTAAATATAATTTTGATATTAGTATTATAAAAATAGTTTTTTAGTTTTTTTTAGTTTTTTTTATTATATATAATAGTATTATTATTATATATAGTAGTATTATAATAATAATATTATTAAAAAACGGTTCTTAAATAAATTTATTAATTTAAATATAATTTTAGTTTTTGAATTTTTATAAAATGTTTGCTTCAGACAATTTTTTCTACGGCGATGTTAATTTTCTTGAAAATATTCAATATTTTTTAATTTCAAAAATAAACAATTTGTTGAATATAATAAATAAAAAAAATTACTTTTATCTTTTAAATGGAACGTTATTGATTTTAACTAATTAAGTAATTTCTTCTCACTTTTTCAATCAGTAGTGTTATTTTTCATACCTAGGGAGGAAATAAAGCATTTTTAGGCCTAGGGAGTAAAATAGTCTCTTTTGAACCTTCAAAGTTACACTTTTAAATTAGGAGACAAATTAGATGTTATGATAACAACAGAATTTTTCATATTAAAAACTTGGAAAAATTGAAAATTGAAAATTAGAAATTAAAAATTAGAAATTAAAAATTAGAAATGTTGCCCTACCTTCTGTAGTCGCTTTTGCAGAGGATCATTTGATTTTTAGCGTAACAGCTAGGTCCAATGTCGGCTAATAATGATCCGCACGCTGTACATTTTAGACAATTATTATGCCAATAGCGATCCAGTGCGTAATAAACGTGCCTATCGACAATTCGGCAACCGCATCCCGCACATGGTTGAATCCCCACTGACCCCTCGTGTCCTGCTTCTTGCTGCAATCAAGCAAAAAAAGAAAAAGAAACATTAATTCTTTTTTTCTTTCCCATACTTTCAATCATTTTAAAAATTAACTTTAATTTCAACATTTCTGTGATTTAATTCTAATCTAAAATATTAATACTAAATTTTTCTTTTTTTCTTTCACTTCATTCGAAGTGCATTTTTTCGTATACTTTTTCATCTTTTGTCAGCCTAGGGAGTAAAGAAGACGTTTTTGTATACCTAGGGACAAAAAGAGTCTCTTTTCAGCCTAGGCAGTACTTTTTTGAACCTAGGAAACAACTTTTTCACCCTATATGAAGTAAAATAGTCTCTTTTGAACCCAGCCTGACGTATCATAAGGAATGTAAATTAAATCTAAATAAAAAATTTACGTTTTAAAAAATAAAAAAATAAAAGGTACGAAATTTAAATAACGTAGTAAAGTAACGTAAATATCAAAAAAGAATTTAAAGTATAAATTCAAAGTTGACTTGAAGAAAGGAAAGAAAAATTTAAAGGACGATAATTAGTGTTAAAAAGTATTTAAAGTGTAACAAAGAAATTTTCTTTAAAATAGAAATATTTTTATAGACTCTTTTTTTTTCTTCTTTTTTTTCTGCGAAAAAGAAGGAACTTTACGAAGACTACTTTTTCGCTTCATTCTCATAGTTAAGAAATTCAGTGAGTTGGAAGCTTATAATTTTTCCACAAGCTATAAGAAGGCACTCTCTATTAAAGTAATACTTAAGGCACAGTCATTTACTTGTAGCACAGATTAAGGTGTGTCCGTAAAACGGGACCGGGACTCTGCGACCCGGATCATGTGTGCGTAAACTTTTTTTTCACATTTTTTAAAAATAAGTTTATAAACGTATTTAAATGTATTTCAAATTTTTTTTTCTTATTTCTGATATTAATTATATTATATACAGATAATAAGTTACTACTAATTTTACTTCAATTACTATTCTTGATTTACTGTATGCGACGCACTTTTAAAAACGTGCACAAAAAGCAACAAAATTTTAGGTTATATTAACAATTTTTGGATATGAAATAAAAAAAAAAGAAACCGCCTACTATTTAAAATTATTATCAATGTTCTAGTCTTCAGAACATCAAAAATATTTCAAAAAAACTGATTTCAAATTTTTATTTATTGATGTAGATAAATTTGGTAGTAACTTTAGTAAAAAATATAGTAATTTTAGTAAATAACAACTTGTAAAGCAACTTTAGGAAATTAGTTAGTAACTTTAGTAAATTAGGTAGTAACTCAAGTAACTTAGGTAGTAACTTTGGTAAATTAAGTAGACATTTAAGTAACTTAGTTAGTAACTTCAGTAAATTAAGTAGTAATTCAAGTAACTTAGCTAGCAACTTTAGTTTATTAGGTAGTAACTCAAGTTTATTGAAATAACAACGTCAGTAAATTAAGTAGAAACTCAAGTAAATTAGCTAGTAACTTAAGTCATTTTGGTAGTAATTTAAGTAAATTAGGTAGTAACTCAAAAAATTTAGGAAGTAACTCAAGTAATTTTGGCAGTTACTTTAGTAAATTAAGCAGTAATTCATATGACTTAGATAGCAACTTTAGTAAATTATGTAGTAACTCAAGTAATTTTGGTAGTAACTTTAGTAAATTAGGTAGTAACTCAAGTAATTTAAGTAGTAATTTAAGTAAATTAGGTAGTAACTCAAGTTTATTAAAATAACAACTGCACTAAATTAAGTAAAAACTCAAGTAACTTAGGTAGCAACTTTAGTAAATTAGGTAGTGACTAAAGTAATTTTGGTGGTAACTTCAGTAAATGGAGTAGTAATTCACGTAACTTAGGTAGCAACTTTAGTAAATTAAGTAGAAATTCAAGTAACCTAGGTAGTAACTTCGGTATATTAGGTAGTAACTCAAGTAATTTTGGTAGTAACTTTAGTAAATTAGGTAGTAACTCAAGTCATTTAGATAGTAAATTTAGTTAAATATAAAGCAACATTAAAAAGTAAATAAGGTTGATTGAAAAATTAGCCACAAACTTCGAAAGATTAAAAATCATAATCAGAAAAATAGTACTTAAAGTATGTAACGTAGGGTAAATTTATGTTCATAGGAAGTAACTTTAATTAACTATGTAGTAACACAGTTAAAATATAGATATGAAAAGAAAAAGCTGGTTAATTCCGTAGTAACTGAAATAACATATAGGTAGTAACTTTTGTAAATTCAACAGTAATTTTAGTAGATTAGGTAGTAACTTGGATAGTAACCTTAGTAACTTGGGTAGTAACCTCAGCAAGTTAGATAGTAAGCTTAGAAATACTGATAATTTTATTTGTCTTACACATTCATTTAAGTTACTACTAATTTAATTTTTTTTACGAATTAAGTTACTATTAAATTCACCTATGTCACTACTAACTTTTCTACTAATTTAAAAAGTAAAGTATAATACTACTAGTTTCACCTTAGTAACTACTAAATATCCTATTAATTTTACTTTATACCTTAATTTTACTTTTAGTACCTTCGTTACTACCTAATTTAAGTAATTACTTTTTTAATACTACTTACTACTTATTCCAAAAAAGTTACTACTGTATTTCCTACTAATTTTACTGCAGATGTTACTAATTTTTAGTCTGTTACTACTTAGCTTAAGTTGGTACTGGTTGCTATTTACTTAATTTCAGTTACTATTGAATTTCCTACTAATTTTATCTTAGTTACTGCTTAACTTAAGTTGCTACTAATTTTACCATTTGTTACTAGTAAATTTCTCACTAATTTTACCTTCGCTACTAACTAGTCTAAGTAATTACTTTTTTACTACTAGTAAACTACTAATTCCAAAAAAGTTACTACTGTATTTCCTACTAATTTTACTTTAGTCACTACTTAATTTCCTACCAATTTCACTTTAGTCACTACCTAAATTCCCACTTTATTTTCTTTAGATACTGCTTAAAGTACGTTACTACTAGTTTCACTCTAGTTACTACTAAATTAATTTTACTTTTTATGTTACTAATTTTCCCTCTGTTAGTAAGTTTAAGTTACTGCTTACTTTACTACTAATTACTTCAAGTTTCACCAAAGTTACTACTGAATTTTTATACTAATTTCACTTTAGTTGCTACTAATTTTACCTTCTACTTTACTACTAAATTTCCTACTAATTTTATTCAGTTGGAATAACTTTTTTCGAATTACTAGTAACTAGTAGGGAAAAAAGTAATTACTTAAACTAGGTGGTAACGATGGTAAAATTAGTGAGAAATTTAGTAGTAACAAGAGGTAAAATTAGTAGGAAATTTTATTTTTGTTGTTTTTTTTACTTCATTTCCTACTAATTATTATACTTTACGTCTTGCTAAATTTCCGTCACTACTAGTTTTTTCGGTAATTATTATTTTATTTACTTCTTATTTTACTTCAGTTCCTATTAATTATCTACTGCAATTATTATTTTATTTACTACATATTTTATTTTAGTTCCTACTAATTATCTACTGTAATTTTTATTTTATTTAGTACTTTATTTTACTTTAGTTCCTACTAATTATATACTGCAATTATTATTTTATTTACTACTTATTTTACTTTAGTTCCTACTAATTATCTACTGTAATTTTTATTTTATTTACTACTTATTTTACTTCAGTTCCTATTAATTATCTACTGTAATTATTATTTTATTTACTTCTTATTTTACTTTAGTTCCTACTAATTATCTACTGCAATTATTATTTTATTTACTACTTATTTTATTTTAGTTCCTACTAATTATCTACTGTAATTTTTATTTTATTTAGTACTTATTTTACTTCAGTTCCTATTAATTATCTACTGTAAATATTATTTTATTTACTACTTATTTTACTTTAGTTCCTACTAATTATCTACTGCAATTATTATTTTGTTTACTACTTATTTTACTTTAGTTACTACTAATTATTTACTGCAATTATTATTTTATTTCCTACTTATTTTACTTTAGTTACTACTAATTCTACCTCTGTTACTATTTCGAGAGTTAATGAAGTAAAAATGAACAAAAAAAAATACTATTTTTACTCAAGTTACTATTTCACTTTGGTTACTAATTCTTCTTCTGTAATCAGTAGTGAAATTAAATTAATTCGTATCTTACTATTTAACTAAAAATTATTATCCATATCAAAAACCAAAAAGAATCAACACTTTCTCAAGAACAATTTTCTCTACAGGTGTAAAAGAAAATCTGATCAAAGAACGTCCCGTATAGCTACTTTAAGCGGAATATATTGTATGAAGAAAAAAAAGAAAAAAAAAAGAAAAAAAAATTTAAGAAAAGGCTCAGCATGGTTAAAAGATAGAGAGAGATGCACTTAATTGAAACCATTAGGTAATCTAAGTTTAATCGTGGCACTAATGGGATCCTTACAATCCTGTCGCCGGGGAAGCACTTCATTTGATGCATACGCGACGTGATAGTGCTGTAGTGATGAGTGTGAAGCTCCATTTTCCTTGTCCCAGCAGCTTACGCCAACACACACACAGTCACAAACACAAATTTATTTTTTTTTACCTCTTCTTTGAAAATAGTATTATTTTACTTAATCGAAAATAGGGAAATTATTTTTTTTTCTACTAGAAAAATGATGAAAATCACTTTTTTTTTTTTAAAGTAGAAAAAGGTGAGTTTAGTCGTAATAACACTCGTTCTTGACAAAGACACCGGTTAAGGTTAGGTTCACTGTCGCGTACACTTTAAACAACCCACGCGGATCTACTTCTTTCTTTTTTTTTTGCTATTTCTTCATTTTTATTTCCTTTTGTCACTTTTATTTCTATTCTTGCTTTTTTTCTACTATTTTTTTTTCACCCCAAAAAAATCGATTTCTCTTTTAAAAGCACTTTTCACAGAATTAACAAAAAAAAAGCGAGCGGGAGGGAAGGGGGAATTCACTTCGTTTTTCAGAGAATAGGAGAGAAAATTAACTTCTTTCTTTAGAGCACAGGGAAATAAAAATGAACCACTTTTTTTTTTGAGAAAAAAAAATTTGTATTTTTCTCGAGTATATGGAAAAAAAATCACTTCGTTTTCAAAAAGAAATTAGCTGTGAATCACAATTTTAAGAGTAAAACAAATTTTCACTGAATGGGAAACAAATTTTCAGAATTTTTGAAGCGAATTGGAAATAAAGTTTCACAATTTTTTTTTTTTTTTGAGTGAATAGGAAACAAATTTTCACAATTTTTGCGTGAATAGAAGACAAATTTTCACAATTTTGGCGTGAATAGAAAGCAAATTTTCACAATTTTTTGAGTGAATAGGAAACAAAGTTTCGCAATTTTTTCAGTGAAAAACTATAATTCACAATTTTTAGTGAGTTCCTCTATTTTCACGGAATATGGGGAATAAAAATCACAATTTTTTTTGTTGAAGAGAAGAAAAATTCACTGAGGGACAAGATTCTCGTGTTGTGAAAATTCAACCACGTTTCCAGTGAATAGCCGCACGGAACACACGCACACACAGCGAGAGTATAAACACTCAATTGCGGAAAAATAGCAACAAAAATAAATTTGTATCATAGAAGATGAAAAAATAAATGAAAGAGGAGAGAAAAAAAAGAAGAAGAAGAAGAAGAAGCAAGGCACAAACTCTTGAGGACCTTGGTATTCCACTCGCTTAGTCCACTTGTTGATCCCGAGATCTCAGACCCGTTATTATTCCCGTCTTAAGATCTCAAGGTCGGTGCACTCGAGCCGAAACACGCTCTATACCGTCTCTCTCTCTCTCTCTTTTTTTCTCACTCACTTTTCACAGAAAACCACACTTCACTCTCGATTCGTCTCTCTCTCTCTCTAACACACTTTCCTTCAAAAAAAAAAAAAACATTAATCGACTACTTTTGCTTTCAAATTTTCCACTTTTTTCTTCTTCGAATCGATTTAGATTCAAAAACACTTGATATTGATTCCCTTTATCAAAAATTAATGATTTTAAAAACACCAATGGAGAAAATTCAAGCTAAAGGGAAACGAAAAAGTTATGTTACATTTCCGTGAAGTTGAGGTAAAATATACATACAGAGAGTGAGAGAGAGGGGAGGGGGAAAAAAAGCGAAGTTATCCCGACAAGAGTCAGGATTAAACTGACGGCGTGCCTGCCTGCTTTGCTTCGGGGCCTCTCTCAGGCGAGTCAGTGCTTAAGAGTGGGGGTAAAAAAAAGGCAAGTCTAGAAAGGCCCTAACGTTAAAGGGAGTTGTGGAGAGGAGGGGAGGGGAGAGGAGAGGGGAATTCTTTATAAATGTGTGAGTGTGTCTCTCTGTCGCCCCTTCTCTGCCTCTCCGCCCCTATTCAATTATATTTCTCCACGGTAAATGCCCATATTGTTACGTTTGTCAATGGTTCAGTTAAGTGAGGGTCACCTATACAGTTGGTTAATTCAGAGAAAGAGAGAGAAGGAGAAACATAGGTCTCTCTCTCTCTCTCACTCTCTGAATCTTTTTTCTCTCTCTCTCTCTCTCTCTGAATCTTTTTTTCTCTCTCTCTCTCTCTCTCTCTCTCTCGATTTTTCTAAATCTCTCTCTTTCTCTCTTTGCAATTATCTTTCTTTTTATTTATCCCTAGAAAGAGAGAGAGAGAGAGAGAAAGAAAGATTTAGAGAGAGAGAGAGAGAGAGAAATATAATTTGACATAAAACCATTTAGCATAAAACCATTTAACTTAATTAATAATATAATTCTTACTCTCTAAATCTGAATTAGTAGAAAGTTACTAATGAAATGGCGAAAAGTCGGCCACTAAATGATTTAGTAATAATTCTACTAACAATTAGTAAAATTTCACTAATTGTTAGTAGAGCGTTACTAATTGATTAGTAGAATTCTACTAACAATTAGTAGAACTGTTTTATTAATAGTCGATAAAACAGTTTCAACTAATTCATTTAGTGAAAAAGTGCGACTTTTAATTAGTAGAATTATACTAAAAATTAGTAACATTCTACTAATTAAAAAGGTGAAAAGTCCTTAATTTAGTTTCGTGTCAATACGGAAACTAAAAATAATATATAAAATATTTCGTATATCAACTAAAATTTCATAAATTTTCATACACAACAACAATCTGACTAAATTCGGTGCAATTTCGACGTTTCCAACAGGGAATTTTACCTACACACGGAAATTCCAATGGGATCAAAATTCCGTCAGAAATTGGAATTTTGATTGGAATTCCTAAAAGAATTCTGCTGGAATTTTGATTGAAATGCCAAAAACGATTCTGTCGGAATTCGTATCGAAATTTTGATTAGAATTCCTGTAAGAATTCAGTCAGAATTCCGATCTGGATTCTGAAAATTCCGATGAGATCGGAATTCCATCCGTAATCGGAATCTCCATTGGAATTCCGAAAAGAATTCCGATCTGAATTTTGATTGGAATTCCTATAAGAATTCCGATCTGGATTCTGAAAATTGAAAAGGAATTTTGATTAAAAAATTCCTAAATAAAAATGTATCCTAAAAAAAAAGATTGGAATTCCTAAAAGAATTCCGATCTGAATTTTAATTGGAATTCCTATAAGAATTCTGTCAGAATTCCGATCTGGATTATGAATATCTCAATGGGATCGGAATTTCAAAAGGAATTCCAATCGGAATTTTGATTAAAATTCCTAAAAAGAATTCGATCGGAACTTTAATTGGAATTCCTATACGAATTCTGTCAGAATTCCGATCTGGATTCTGGAAACTTTGATAGGAAGGGAATTCCATCAGAAATCAGAATTTTCGTTGGAATTCTTAAAAGAATTCTGTCGTAAGTTTGACCATTTACGTTAGTTATATTTGTTATTATATTGTTATTATATTTGTCATAAATTTCATTTAACACAAATTTCACTAGACATAAATTCCATTTGGCATAAATGTCACATAATAAAATTCTCATTTAACATAAAGTTCATGTATAACATAAAAAACATTTAACATAATTTTTATTTAACATAATTTTTATTTGACATAATTTTTAATTTGACCTAAGTTTTACTTGACACACATGTCATTTGACATAAATTTCATTTGACATAAAAGTCATTTAACAAAATTCTGAAATTTTGACCAATTAGGACTTCATTTATATATATATAAACACATATGTGCATATACATATACATATATAAATATAGGAAACACGCGCGAACGTATAAAATAGACAGTATATATAATTTTAAAACTATTTGTTCGCCACAATACTAGAATAATATTCCATGAACTATTCAACTTCGTTGGCAATATACTTCCGGTTTGAAACTTTCTCTCACGGTCATTCTCGCGGGACGAGTTATATAGAAAGTAGTAAAGCACATCACACGATTTATCTACTTCAATCTAAGTGAAAAAGAATATTTATATATATATAAATTATATTATATTATATTAAACAGAATATATTAGGAAAATTTTCTCTCTTTAATTTCAAATAGAAAATTTACAGATATTATCAAAACTATTATTCATTTGTTTTACATATGCGTTTTATATTTGTTTTATAAGTTTTATGTATTTTATTTGTTAATAAATGATGATAATAATATAATAATATAATAATAATAAAAATAATAATAATAATAATAATAATAATAATAATAATAATGATAATAATAATAATAATAATAATAATAATAATAATATATTATTATTATTATATTAATCTATTTTTTCACGCCTGGTATTAATTTTGTGTAATGTTTTTTTAATTTTTAAAATTCGTTCCCCTATAGTAATAAAAATTAACAAAGTTGAATTAGTTTACTAAAATCGAAGAAATAGTTATGAATATTTGAAAAAGCCCGCGCTTGAATTAATTGCCAGAGGGCGTCACTGACTTTCTCGCAAGTGGTAAGGATTTTGTGTAAAATTATCGTAATAATAATAAAAACACTAAAAATATAAATATAATAATAATAATAATAGCACTCAAAATATAAATATAATAATAATAATAATAATAATAATAATATTAAAAATAAAAATATAAATATAATAATATTAATAATAATAATATTAATGATAATAATAATAATAATAGTAATAATTTTGCGATTTTGTAAAGACATTAAGAGAAAATAATAATATTAATATCCAACAATTTATTTGCAATTATTTGTAAATTAATGATTCGTTTGATTATTTATTTTCACTGTAATTATAATTATGATTATATACATATGGTGTGAAATTGAATTTTACTTTTCACACGCGCGCACACCAACTTTTATATGTATAGAACTTAATGACATTTTGTACATAATAGTATAGCGGTGAGGTGCGCGGGATATTTAACGAAAACATTGTATCATATATATATATATATATATACGTGTTTTCCCTGTGTGTATCCATTTGGAAATGTAATTTACATGAATGCAAATCGCAAGCAAAAGAGTTACGATCATTCGAACTGTTTAAACGGCATATGTCATGGCGTATATAGCTAATGCTAATGAGCTGTAGCATATACATATATATATATATATGTGTGTGTACAAAATGTTTACGTAACCTTTATGGTGGTCCCGTGACATCAAATTTATTCTTTGCAACAAATACTTTTCATTCTTTTTTCACATATAAATTTTCTATACAGTATATAAGAAATAATGAAATTAAGTGTATGTTCCATTGACTGCAAAAATAGTAATTAATTTGACTATAGTTTACAATTTAGTGTCTAGGAGTATATATTACATAGAGTTGTGGATAACCGAGAGGTGTTAATGTTACTAAAAACTAAAAAAATTTAACGCAATTTTTACAAAGTAGAATTGAAATAACATTTTAAAAAGTAACCGAAGCTATATATACTTAAGTTTCTACTCGCAAGTTACTAATAATTTTACTTCAGTTACCATTACAGTTAATACTATTAATGTAACAAATTTTGTTACTACTTGAGATACTATAGTTACTAGTAAAGTAGCTATTTCCGTTACTACTTGAGTTACTACTAAAGTGGCTAGTTGAGTTACTAACAAATTAAAAACATAAGTAGATACATTAGTAGAAACACAAGTAGTAACTTCAGTAGTAACACAAGTACCTACTTTGGTAGTAACATTAGTAGTAACATTAGTCGTAAGATTAGTAGTAACATAAGTAACTACTTTAGTAGTAACTTAAGTGGCTTAGTGTAAGTTAAATAGTAATTTAGTGTAAGTTACAATAAAAAGCTTAATTATTTCAAGTAAACCGAATAGCAACATAATTATAGTAGTTCCTGAAATTAGCTAGTTAAGTAGTAACTTACAGTAAGTTAAAAGGTAATTTAAGTAACTTACAGTAATGTAACGAGTAACTTAAGATGTAACTCAAATATATTCATGTAACTTTAACTAGTTAAGTATAGTAACTTACAGACAGATAATTGGTAACTTAAGTGGTAACTTATACTAAGTTCATTAGTGACTTATTTAAATTTACATTAATTAGCTAGTTAAGTTAAGTAGTATAGTTTGAAGTATGTTAATTAATAACATAGAGAAACTTATGGATTAATTTACGTTACTACTTATGTTACTACTTCAATTAACACTTACGTTACTACTTTAGTTAGCACTTAAGTGTACTTTTGTTACTACTTAAGTTATGTTACTACTTTAGTTAACACTCATGTTACTACTTAAGTTAACACTCATGTTACTACTTAAGTTAACACTCATGTTACTACTTAAGTTAACACTTATGTTACTACTTAAGTTAACACTTATGTTACTACTTAAGTTAACACTTATGTTACTACCTAAGTTAACACTTACGATACTACCTACATTACAATTTTAGTTAACTCTTATGTTACTACTTAAGTAGTAACTTACTGTAAGATAAGAGGTTATTTAAGTAACTTATAGCAATTTAATGAGTAATTTAAGTAGTGACTTAATTAAATTCATGTAAATTTAACTAGTTATTTAATAACATACAGTAGGTTAATTAGTTACTTAAGTAGTAATTAATGGTTGGTCAATTAGTTATAGCACTTAAGTAGTAATTTTCAAAAAGTAATTAGTAACATAATTAAAATGACACAAAATTACCTAGTTAAGTTAAGTAGTAACTTGGAGTAAGTTAAGTAAAAACATAGAGAAACTTAAGGTGTAATTAAAGTTACTACTTAAGTTACTTCTTACATTTCTAGTTAAGTTACGGCGTATGTTACTACTTAACTTAATAATTATGTTACTACCTAAGTTAATACTGATGTTACTACTAAAGTTACTACTAAAGTTACTACTAAAGTTGCTACTAAAGTTACTACTACTACTAAAGTTACTACTAAAGTTACTACTACTACTAATGTTACTACTAAAGTTACTACTAAAGTTACTACTAAAGTTACTACTAAAGTTACTGCTTATGTTACTACTAAAGTTAATACTTAAGTAAATTGATATAAATTTTCTAGTTAAGTAGCAATAACTTATGTAAGTTAACTTAAGTAATAGTAATTAACTTATGTTACTACTAAAGTTACTGCTTATGTTACTACTAAAGTTAATACTTAAGTAAATTGATATAAATTTTCTAGTTAAGTAGCAATAACTTATGTAAGTTAACTTAAGTAATTTTGTCTAAATAACCTAGTTAAGTAGTAACTTAGTATATGTTAACTATTGTAACTTGAGAAACTTTGAGTAAGTTAAGTTATAACCTAAATAAATTAATGTAAATTTGCCAGTAACAAAAATATTGAACATTAACTTTAATAACAAGTTACGTATATATTGAAGTTAACTTGACCCCCAGTTTCTTATAAAATTGGATGTTAAAAGTGATTTATGTATATAATACCCTAGAAGCGAAATATCAGTCAAAATTTAATTAAATATGATGAAATACTGTGGAAAAGAATTTCATTTTAAAATCGGTCCATACGACAGGTCTGAATAATCAGAGTGCCGCACAAAAACACTAAAGACTTTTTTAAAATTGAAAATTAAAAAACACATAAATCTATCTCCCCTACTTGATTTCTGTATCTATAATAATTTTTCCAAATTATCCGCCAGCTGTTATGCACGCACACACACAAACACACAGTAGAGATGTAAAATAACAGGTGAATAATTACATGAAAATATTTTCCAGCAGCAGCAGCAGCAGCAGCAAAAAAAAAAAAAAAAAAAAAAAAAAATTATAAGAATAAAATAAAATAAAATGTATAAATACCTTTAAAGTACAATTATTGTTGTGATTAACTGGAGGATAGGGCAGATGTCCCGACAGGTGTGGATGTGAATGACTCTGATGATGTGGCTGTTCGCCCAACATATTTCCAGGGCCATGATGATGTCCATTACTATTTAGGCCCTGTCCACTTTGTAATTGTGAATAAGGCGTATTTGAATCGGACTGCGCTCCATATGGAGGTGAATGTGGACTTGGGTCCGGTGTAGTGGTAGTGCCATTACCTCCGCCACCGCCACCACCACCACCGCCGCCTCCTCCTCCTCCTCCCGTTGAATAGCCATGATGGGGTCCACCTTGCGAATGATGAGGACTCCCAGCAAGTGATGGATGGTGGGTGTACGGGTTCATACCAGCGGCCAATGCGCTCGCCAGCTTGAATGATTCAAGGGTGGGCCTCAAGAGCCCACCTCTCAGATAATTCAAATAAAACAAAAGTTCAGGACTCTACTGCCCGAACGACTGATTCCGACACCTCCTGCTCGTGCAGCACCTCCACTGTAACTGTAATCAGAAGGAGAGGAAAAAAAAACAATTAATTCTTTATTTATAGTTTTTTGCTTTTATATTCATTTTAAAAGTGTTAATAATATAAGTACAAGCACATACGCACGCATAAAAAAAAAGTTTTTTGGCCGAGACACTATATAGACACATGTAGTTTGGCCCGCTCAATCAGAATCCAAAGTCAGAATTGGCAAATTGGTTGTTTTTTTTGAGTTATACTCAAAAAACGACTCAAAAACCCGAATTAAAATAAAAAAAATAAAAAAACATTTTTCATGACACTACAGTTGTAGTCAATTTCAATGTATTTTTCACGCTGAATCCAAATACAAAGTCAGAATTAGCAGATTTGGTCAAAATTTTGAGATAAACTCAAAAAACGACTCAAAAAACCGAATTAAAATCAAAAAATAAAAAAAACATTTTTCATGACACTAGAGTAATACATTTCAATGTATTTTTTTACGCTGAATCCGAATCCGAAGTCAGAATTTTCAAAATAGATCAAAATTTTGAGTTATACTCAAAAAACGACTCAAAAAACCGAATTAAAATCAAAAAATTTTTTTAAATACATTTTTATGACACTACAGTAGTAAATATCAATGTATTTTTTCACGCTGAATCTGAATCCTAATCCGAAGTCAGAATTTTCAAAATAGCTCAAAATTTTGAGTTATACTCAAAAAATGACTGAAAAAATCGAATTAAAATAAAAAAAAATTTTTAAATACATTTTTATGACACTACAGTAGTAAATTTCAATGTATTTTTTCACGCTGAATCCAAATCCGAAGTCAGAATTTTCAAAATAGATCAAAATTTTTAGTTAAACTAATAAAACGACTCAAGAAACCGAATCAAAATAAAAAAAATAAAAAAACATTTTTCATGACACTAGAGTAATACATTTTAATGTATTTTTTCACGCTGAATCCGAATCCGAAGTCAGAATTTTAAAAATAGCTCAAAATTTTGAGTTATACTCAAAAAATGACTCAAAAAACCGAATTAAAATCAAAAAAAATTTTAAATACATTTTTATGACACTACAGTAGTAAATTTAAATGTATTCTTTCACGCTGAATCCGAATCCGATGTCAGAATTTTCAAAATAGATCAAAATTTTGAGTTATACTCAAAAAACGACTCAAAAAACAGAATTAAAATAAAAAAATATTTTTAAATACATTTTTATAACACTAAAGTAGTAAATTTCAATGTATTTTTCACGCTGGATCCAAATCCGAAGTCAGAATTTTCAAAATAGCTCAAAATTTTTAGTTATACTCAAAAAATGACTCAAAAAACCGAATAATAATAAAAAAAAAAAAACGTTTTTATAATTGCTTAAAATTTTGAGACGAATTCATTTTTTCACGCTGAATCCGAATCCGAAGTCAGAATTTTTAAAATAGATCAAAATTTTTAGTTATTGCCTATTACGCCAAGATTTTCAGAAAATGTTCCCTAAATAATCAATGTTTAGGTCCAAAATTACGTTTTTTTTTGTTTTTTCTCAAATTTCTAAAGTGATAGGCAATTTTCGTTAACAGGATCGTGTTCAGCTTACAAAAATACATTAAAAATCACTCCCATATCAAAAATAACGGGAAAAAAATTCTTTTTGTCCATTTAACCGCACGTTAGATTTTTGAAAAAAGTAGGGGTAAAGACAAAAAATAAAAAATTTCTCCTACTTTTGACATGGGAGTCGTTTTCAATGTATTTTTGTCCGTTAAACACGATTCTGGGTTCTAAAATTGCCCATCATTTTAGAATTTTAGCGGAAAGATCGATTTAAGTCCCAAATTTTGGGTTTTTTGGGTCTTCTCTCAAATTTTTAAACTGATCGATAATTTTCGTTAACGGTATCATGTTCAGCGGACAAAAATACATTGAAAATCACTCCCATATCAAAAATAACGGGAAAAAAAATTTTTTCGTTCATTTAACCCCATATTTTTGAAAAAAGTGGGGGTAAAAAGACAAATATAACAATTTTCTCCTGTTTTGACATGGGAGTCGTTTTCAATGTATTTTTATCCGTTAAACACGATTCTGGGTTCTAAAATTGCCCATCATTTTAGAATTTTAGCGGAAAGATTGAGTTAAGTCCCAAATTTTTGTTTTTTTTTTTCAAGGAAAAGTGGTGGTAAAAAAAGAGTAAATGTTCACTTTATTTTCTATTTCTACAATATAGAGGGGAAAAAAAAGTTTATTTTCTTCTTTTTTTTTTGACAAAATGCGTCTTATCTTTTAGATGAGAGGGAGGCGGTACGCGTCTCGGAATATAATTAAAACGATAGAATGCTTAATTAAAGCGGATAACGAAGAAGAAGAAGAAGAAGAAGGGCTAGCCAGAAGTATAGTAGCAGAATGCAATACTCATAAAACGCTGGTTTTACTGTGGGTGAGCCTCCCTCGTTTCTCTCTCTCTCTCTCTCTCTCTCTCTCTCTCTCTCTCTCTCTCCTGGTTTTTGAACACATATAAACTCCCCCGTATCCGTTTTGTTCGGCTCTAGAACCGGAAGAAGGGTTCGGGACAGAAAGTCCCAGTTAAATTTCCCTTCATTCCCCCCCCCCTCTACTTCCACCCTCTAAAAATACTAAAGAGAGAGAGAGAGAGAAATAAAGAAGAGAGGGGAGAAAGACAAAAAACTCTTTCTTTCTTTCTCTCTTTCACTTGTCTTGTCTCTCTTCCCCCTCTTTTCTCTCTTTCAAGTTTTGTCCTGTTGGAACTGTTGCCTCTCTCTCTCTATATATATTCACTGCCTTCTTTCCTCTCCCAACGATTCGTCCTGCTTTACTGCCCTCGCATCCGGATTGAATTTAAATATTTCTTTGGCTGACGAACTCTTTCGCGAATTGCCTCGGTTTGATCGTAAAAAAAACTCTTCTTCTCTCCCTAAACCCCCCCCTCCCCTCCTTCTCCATCTATTTCTTAGCGAATTATTCTCTACAAGCATCGCATCTTCAAACCAACCATTTCGTCAACAACCACCAACCCCCTTCTTTTTTTTTTTTTTTTTATCTTATTTTACTCCTTTTTTACTTTTTGTGGACATGTCCTTTCACAGAATTTTCCACAAATAAAAGTCGTCGATATCACCCACAGACAAGAAAAAAAAAATTGCAGAGGTTGTAAAATTGACTTCTTTAGGAGAGAGGGGTGAAACAGGAGGTGGGGGAATATTTTATTTAGATTTATCTACTGTTTTTTTTTTGACGAAGAGAAAAAGAGGGGTTGGAGGAAAGTCGAGTATTTTGGATTTTATTGTGAACGTTAAACGTAAACGTTAATAGAAAATGTTAACATTAACGTTGAGCTTAAATGATAAATCTAAACGTTGACAGTTAACGCAAAGTCAAAACGTTGAAAGTTAACGTTAAGGTATCTAAACGTTGACAGTTAACGTTAAGATATGTGAACGTTGACAGTTAACGTATGTCTAAACGTTGACGGTTAACGTGAAGTCTAAACGTTGACGATTAACGTGAAGTCTAAAAGTTAATAGTTGACGATAAATCCTAACACTGACAATAAACTTTAATCCTAAACGTTAACAGTCAACTTTCAGTCTAAACGTTGACAGTAAACGTTGAGCCTGAACGTTAATATTTAACGAAAAATTTGAACGCTGACAATAAACTTTAATCCGAAACGTTAACAGTAAACGTTGAGTCTGAACGTTAGCAGTTAACGTTGAATCCTAATGCTAACAGTTAACGTTAAATCTTAATGCTAACAGTTAACGTTAAATCCTAATGCTAACAATAAACGATAAGTCTAAACGTTAACAGTAAACGTTGAGTCTGAACGTTAACAGTTTAACGTTACGTCTAAACATTGACAGTTATCCTTGAGTCTAAACATTAACAGTCAACGTTGAGTCCTAACGTTAACAGTAAACATTAAATCTTAATGCTAACAATAAACTTTAAGTCTTAACGTTGAGTCTAAACGCTAATCCAAAACGTTAAAAGTTAACATAGAGCCTTAACATAAACAGTAAACGTTAACCTTAATCGTTAACAGTAAATGTTAAATTTAAATATTAACGTTAAGCTTAAACGCCAACAGTAAATGTTAAATTTAAATATTAACGTTAAGCTTAAACGCTAACAGTAAATGTTAAATTTAAATATTAACGTTAAGCTTTACGGTTAACAGTAAATGTCAAATTTAAATATTGCCATTAAACGTTGAATTTGAACGTTAAGTCAAAACCTAAAGCCTAAACAAAAACAGTAAACGTTAAACTTACACGTCAACAGTAAACATCACTAATACATAATTTTTCAAAATTAAGTGTTACCAAGCAACGTTTTGATTCCTTTTTTAGAACCAAATTCGAAATAGTAATGAGTGTTTATTATTATGAAAAAAAGCAGATCTTTTAAGAAAAAAATAATTTTAGAAGGGGGAGATTTTAAATTTATTTATTTATTTTTTTTTTTTGGTTATAGGTCGATTAGAGTGATCGATTTGAGTTGTGTATATATACAAAAGCTTTGGCGGAAACGACCAGTGCCATTGTGTAGCGGAGCGAACAAAGCTTGTTCTAATTACTTGCCTTTATGATCTTTTCCGGCGTCCAATCAGATTTCCTCATTTCCCTGGGCCCTCTGGAAAGTAATCTCATTAACTCGCTACCGCTTCAACTACCCTCCGCCACCACTCTTCGACCACCATCATCACTCCTTCCTTTACTTTTACCCCCCACTCCTCGCCCTTCGAGGCTAGATTATTCTCTACAACTTCCTTTCTCTCTCTCTCTCTCTCTCTTATTTCTGTCTTTCTTCTCTCTCTAACTCTTTCTTTCTCTATTTCACTATTTTCTCTCTCTCTTTCTGTCTCTATTTCTCTATTTTCTCTATACCCCCACTTTTTTTTAAAAATGTGCGGTTAAAAGAAGGAAAAATATTTTTTTCTTTATTTATTTTTGATATGGCATTTTTGTCCGCTGAACACGATCCCGTTAACCAAAATTATCTATCAGTTTAGAAATTGGGAAAAAAACCCAAAAAACCCACAATTTGAGACTTAAATCAATCTTTCCGCTAAAATTCTAAAATGCTGGGCAATTTTAGCACCCAGAATCGTGTTTGACGGACAAAAATACATTGGAAACGACTCCCATGTCAAAATAGGAGAAAATTTTTATATTTCTCTTTTTACCCCCACTTTTTTTTCAAAAATATGGGGTTAAATGAACGAAAAATATTTTTTTTTTCGTTATTTTTGATATGGGAGTGCATTTCAATGTACTTTTGCAAGCTGAACACGATCCCGTTAACGAAAATTGTCTATCACTTCAAAATTTTGAGAAAAGACCCAAAAAAAACCGAAAATTTGGGACTTAATTCAATCTTTCCTGAAAAATTCTAAAGTGATAGGCAATTTTAGAACCGAGAATCGTGTTTGACGGATAAAAATACATTGAAAACGACTCCCATGTCAAAATAGGGGAAAATTTTCATTTTTTGTCTTTACCCCCCACTTTTTTCAAAAATGTGCGGTTAAATGAACGAAAAAAATTTTTTTTTTTCGTTATTATTGACATGGGAGTGATTTTCAATGTACTTTTGTACGCTGAACACGATTCCGTTATTGAAAATTATCTATCACTTCAAAATTTTGTGAAAAGGGGAAAAAAAACGTTATTTGGATTTTCAAATATCATTTGACGTAAATATCATTAAACGTAATTATGTTACATGTGTTTTATGTTAAATGAAGTTTGTCAAATGAGAATTTTATTAAGTGACATTTATGCCAAATGGAGTTTACGTCTAGTGAAATTTGTGTTAAATGAAATTTATGACAAATAAATTTTAGGACAAAATAAAATTTATATCAAATTCATGTGTCAAAATGACGTATGTTAAAGAAATTTTACCTCAAATGAATTTTCTGCCAAATATAACTTAAATTGAAATATGATAAATAAAATAGAAATAAAAATAAAATAAATAAATAAATGTCAAATCAATTGTACTTTTCACTTCAAATGGAAATTATGCTAAATGATTTTTATGTCAAATAAATTATACGTGCAATTAATTCTATGTCAAATGAAATATATATGTTAAATATATTTTTTATCTAATGAAATAGTCAAGTGGATATCATGAAAAATGATATTTATGCAATAAAAATTGTATGTTTAATAAAATGTATTGTCAAATAAATTTCAAATTAAATATTTTTTTTCTACCAAATATATTTTATGTCAAATGATATTTATATGTTGATTGTTTTTTTATGTTTAATTTAGTTGTAAGAATACTCATCAATTTCTACTTTCAAAAAATTATTTACTCATCACTCATCATAAGTAACGCAATTCTTCCTCAAAATTCAAATTCCAAAAGAAAGAAAAAGTAAATTCTATTTTGAAAATAAAATATTATAAATCCATTAGAGAAGAAAATATGCAAATTCATTGTAGTTAAGTGGGAAAAATCCAAACATCTGGAATAGAAGAATTTTCCTTCCCTCTTACTGAAATAATGCTAATTGCTGTTATAAAATATACTCTCTCAAATTATTTGTGTGAAGAAAATATTTTTATCTATTATATCTCACTCTCAATTTGAAGAGTTATAAAACTTTTTGTTGGGAAAATTGTTGAATTGAGGAAAATCTCAAGTTTTGTTGTCTGGCCTGCCTACTGGGGTTTTTTTTTTCGAGGGGGGTGAAAGAGAGAAAAATTTTCGTTCATTTACTATTAACAATATGGTTTTTGTGACCCTACTTCACAAAATTTCGAAACCATAAAATCTAAAGGGAGTCAAAATTCTAAAGATGAATGAAAGGTAGAATGAGAGACAAGTTGTATATTTTACTCCACCTCCCACAAAAAGGGAGCAGGTAAAAATTATAATTCTCAAGTGTCAAAAGAGGGGAAAAAAAAAAAATGTTTTAAGTAGTTCTCTCATCTTCTTCGAAAACACGTGTTTAACAACTATGGTGAATTTAAAGATTTTTTTTTTTTTTTTGTAAATTAAGTATTAAATGGAAAATCCGAAAAAAAATTATTGATGTTTTAGTTTTATTTGGAGTTAGAATTTAAAAAATTAACTCTGCATTTAAGTTTACTGTCTAAATGCGAATTTGAAATTTTTTTTTTACTAATTGAAATTAGTGACTGCCTTTTTAATTTTGAATTAGAAAATTATTGATAAATTAATAAATAACTAATAAATACTAATTTTCACGAATATTACGAATAAATACTAATTTTCAGGAATATTACTAATAATTACTAATTTTCACGAATATTACGAATAAATACTAATTTTCAGGAATATTACTAAGAATTACTAATTTTCACGAATATTACGAATAAATACTAATTTTCAGGAATATTACTAATAATTACTAATTTTCACGAACATTACTAATAAATACTAATTTTCACGAATATTACTAATAAATACTAATTTTCACGAATATTACTAATAAATACTAATTTCCACGAATATTACTAATAAATAGTAGTTTTTTAACTAATTTATTACTACTAAATAGAAATGTTTACAAATTAATTTCCAATAAGTAGAAATTATTGAAAAATTTATCAGCAATTTTCACGAACTTAATTTATTGATAAAATTTACAAACTAAAAAAATTGTCCATTGAAATTTGTAAATTTTACTTATAAATACTAATTTTCACATACATTGTTAGTAAAGTTTACGACTTAAAATATTTTAATAACGAATTAGTTAATTTTAAAAGTAAATAGTAATTTTTACAAATTTAATACTAATGAATAGTAATTTCCACTAATTTTTTTTTTTAGTAAAATTTACTATTTAAATATAATTTTCACTAAATTATAAGTAATTTTTACTAATTTTTTTTTTGAAACACCCACTAAGTAATTAGTAAAAATTAAAAATTTTGCTTTTAAATAAGTAAATTTTACTATAATAATTACTAATTTTCACTAATTTATCTTTAAATTTTAAACTAATTCATTACTAAATGCTAATAAATAATAATTTCCAATAACTTATTACTAATAAATAATAATTTCCACTAATTCATTACTAAATGCTAATAAATAATAATTTCCAATAACTTATTACTGATAAATAATAATTTTCACTAATTTATTACAAATAAATAGTAATTTCCAATAATTTGTTAGGAAAATTTAATAATTTAAATATTGTTTATTAGAAATAGGATTTTTAAGGAACAAACTGTAATTTCATCTAAATTATGAGTAATTTTTACTAATTTTTTTGGAAATATTTACAAAATTAATTCACAGGGAAATTAATTAATTAGAAACATTTTTATTTGAATTAGAGAATTGAAGAATAAATAGTTATTTACACTGATATTATATTAAAATTTACAAAAGCAAAAATATTGATTTGAATTAGTAAATTTACTAATCAATACTAATTTTTTAGTAATTTATTAGTAATTTTTACTTAATTTGGTACCAAAAAAAGTAATTTTCCACTGATTTATTAGTAATTTTCAGGAATTTTTTTACTAGAATATAGTAATTTCCAATAATTTATTACTAATTGATTATAATTTCTACTCATTTTTACTAATTTCCACTAATTTCCACTAATTTTCCATTATTTCCACTAATTTTCAATTATCTCCATTAATTTCCACTAATTTTCCATCATTTCCACTAATTTAATTGAAATGTCCACTAATATATTAGTAAAATTTACTAATTTAAATATTTTTTATTAGAATTAGGAATTTTTAGGAATAAGTAGTAATTTCAAGTAATTTATTTGAAATATTCACTAATTAATTCATAATAAAATTAAAAAATTCAAAACTTATGTATTTAGTAAGAAAATGTATATGTAGTTAGTAACATTTCCTAATTTAAAAATGTTGCTATTGAATTCGTAAAGTTTACTTAATAAATAATTAATATAATAATATTATTAAATTAATAATTAATTAATAATAATTAATAATTAATAATATATTATGATTATTATTATTATTATTATTATTATTATTATTATTATTATTATTATCATTATTATTATCATTATTATTTATTGTAAATAATTAATATATAAATAATTATATTAACTTATTAGTAAAATTTACTAATTAAAATGCAAAAACTCAATAACAAATTTAAATTAGTAAACTTTTTTGCTATTGAATTAGTAAATTTTGCTCTTAATTTGCTAAAAATTAAATTTGTTAATGAATAATTTTTAAAATATCGTAGAAATTACTATTTTTATTAGTATTAGTAAATTTTGCTCATAATTTGCTAAAAACTAAATTTTCTAATGAATTATTTTTAAAAAATCGTAGAAATTTTTTTTTTATTAGTATTAGTAAATTTTGCTCATAATTTGCTAATAAATAATTTTAAAAAATCGTAGATATATATATTTTTTATCAGTATTAGTAAATTTTACTCATAATTTGCTAATGAATAATTTTTAAAAATCGTAAAAATTATTATTTTTTATCAGTATTAGTAAATTTTGTTCATAATTTGCTAAAAACTAAATTTGCTAATGTATTATTTTTAAAAAATCGTAGAAATTACTATTTTTATCAGTATTAGTAAATTTTGCTCATAATTTGCTAATGAATAATTTTTTAAAATCATAGAAATTATTATTTTTTATCAGTATTAGTAAATTTTGCTCATAATTTGCTAAAAACTAAATTTGCTAATGAACAATTTTTAAAAAATCGTAGAAATTACTATTTTTATTAGTATTAGTAAATTTTGCTCATAATTTGCTAATAAATAATTTTAAAAAATCGTAAAAATTATTATTATTATCAGTATTAGTAAATTTTGCTCATAATTTGCTAAAAACCAAATTTGCTAATGAATAATTTTTAAAAAATCGTAGAAATTACTATTATTATCAGTATTAGTAAATTTTACTCATAATTTGCTAATGAATAATTTTTAAAAATCGTAAAAATTATTATTTTTTATCAGTATTAGTAAATTTTGTTCATAATTTGCTAAAAGCTGAATTTGCTAATGAATAAGAAATATATTTAAAAAAATCGTAGATATTACTATTTATCAGTAAAATTTCCTAATTGCAAGGTGAAAAAAACCAAAGTAACTAATTCAACTTAATTTTTTTTTTTGATAATGAAATTCTAATTCTTATATCATGTAATTGATAAAAGTGTCTTAATTCTTTAAATTGGTGATTGTATACTAGCAGTAGTAGTAGTAGTAGTAGTAGTAGGAGCAGCAGAAGTAGTGGTGATGGTAGTATCGATTGTACAAGAAATGTACCCACCTGCCGCTTTCAATTAAACCTCGAGGCGTTATTTGCTAATTTCACCGTTAATTGTTTATCGTTAATTAACTCGCGAATAAGGAAATATCCGTGACACGCTTCTCTTTGAATTAAAGAATTAATTCTACCTTTATATTGTAATAAGAGAAGATAGAATAAAAAAAAAGAAGAAAGAAAATACATTATATGATAATTAAAATTTCTAATTCTCTTGATAAGAAAAAGAAAATACTGTGAAAAAAAAATTTATTCGATTCAAATAACCGATTATTTGATTATTATCAAATAAATATTTACTTAAATCAAATAATTTTTCTTTTAATCAAAAATAAACTGTATTTGAATCAAATATTTCAGTATCTGAAGCAAATATTATTTAATTGATTCAAATAAAAATTATTTGATTTAAGTAAATATTTATTTGATTCAAATAAAAATTATTTGATTCAAGTAAATATTTATTTGATTCAAATAAAAATTATTTGATTCAAGTAAATATTTATTTGATTCAAATAAAAATTATTTGATTCAAGTAAATATTTATTTGATTCAAATAAAAATTATTTGATTCAAGTAAATATTTATTTGATAATAGTCAAATAATCGGTTATTTGAATCGAATAAATTTTAGTTTTCAGTGAAGGGACCAACAAAATGTTATCTTAGAAAAGATTTCTCTCCCTTTCTTTTAATATTGTGAAGAAAAATAGCAAAATTTACTTCATATTACAGTATATAGTAAACGAAATACAGAATTTAAGGCATAAAAAAAAATTAATGAATTTTAAAAGTTTTAATAATTTCCTCGCATATTATGAATTCAATCCTGACTTTTATATTATCGAAAGTCAAATTGACTTTTTTATTTTGTCAATTAAACTTTTTTGCTTGCGAGACGGAGAAAATGGGAGCGAACGAGAGAGAGAGAGAGAGAGAGAGAGAGAGAGACAGAGAGTTATGTAATGAAAATGTTTAGAATTAAAATTATTTAAACTCAACTTGGTGAAACTGGGTTGGAAAGTTTTGAGCTTTAACAGGTTCGTGAGACTCGTTTAGTGGTACGTGGTGTATAGTCTGATTGCTGATACGCTTAAAGATATTAATCCACTCGAGTCTAATATTGAAGGGGCCTCTCTCTCTCTCTCTCTCTCTCTCTCGCTCTCTTGGTCTAGCGTGCCTGCTCGAATGTCAGTTCATTAATTAAACTTTAATTGAAATTTGTGAAATCATTACTACGCGTTTCTACATTAAGCAAATGTGCTCCTACGAAGCTAATTTACGTTTAAATTAACTGAATTATAAGTAAAAAAAAAAAAGAAGTAGGAGAATAAAAATTGAGTATAGAGAATGAAAAAGAAGAAGAAGAAAAAAAAAAACTTTCTCTCTGAATTTTTGTCAAACCAATACCTTTTTTTCAGATTTGATTTTTAATTATTTTCAATTTTCTCACTATATATATATATATATATATATATATATATATATATATAATTGAGTGACAAGATTGCCTTTTTTTATACCTGGAACTGTTTAGCATATTTTCAAGACGAGTATATATATGCGCATATACACATGTAAAATATAAGCACATATACACATGTGAAATAAATTCACATATATGCACATATACACATGTAAAACAAAATTCACATATGCACATATAAACATGTAAATCAAAATTCACATATGCACATATAAACATGTAAAACGAAATTCACATATACACATATACACATGTAAAACAAAATTCACATATATGCACATATACACATGTAAAACAAAATTCACATATATGCACATATACACATGTAAAACAAAATTCACATATGCACATATAAACATGTAAAACGAAATTCACATATACACATATACACATGTAAATTATTTGCCCATATAAAATACATGCGCACATGTACAAAATTATAAAATATATGCACATATACACATGTAAACTTTGTGCACATGTAAAATAAAAGCACATATACACGTGTAAAATATATATAAGCACATATATACATATGTGTGAATAATAAATGCAAGTATATGCATATAAAATGTATTCACATGTACACATATGAATTATATGCACATGTACACATATAATTTACATGCACATATAAACATATAAAATATATTCACATAAACTCATGTAAAATTATACAAGCCCATTGTACACGCATAGAAACATATTCACATATACACATATAGAATATTCACGCAAATATGCACATATACAGATATAAAATATATTCACATGTGCACATATATAATTTAAATATATAAAATATATAAATATATATATAAATGTAATTATATAAATATAAATATATATTATATAATATATATATAATGGACGTACGTACGTATAAAATATAATATTCACATATGAAATAGACGCGCATGTACACATATTGAGTATATTCACATATGCACATATAAAATACACGCACATGAGCACATATAAAATATACGCACATATATATATATATAGTCCCGAAGATAAACTCCCATATACTGAATAAGATTATCAATGACGAAATCATCAGAAAGACATTAATAATTCCTCTCTTAGTCGGAAGTTAATTAATTATACCGCATTTTTATCAGAAGTCAATTAAATTTTAAATTATATATATATAGCTATAGTTTTTAATTAATTATTGGTTTCTATCGGCCGAAAATTCTATAAAATACGATGAAACACTACGGAGTCTATTGGCCTATTGGAGATAGTTTTTTTCTTCGCTTTTATTCAATTTATATATATATATATATATATATATATATATATATATATAAAAGAATTTTTTTCTATTTCAAATGTCTATGAAACTGTATAACAAAATTAAAAAAAAACTATAACTAAATAAACTAAAACTATAACTATGTAACTATATATATATATAACTATTATCACAAAAGTAAATAAAAAAACAGTTGAAAACTAGAAAAATCCCCTGCCAACAATAATTGATATTTATTAGTAAAATTTACTAGTTCTAATAAATTACTAATTTTGCTAATAAATAGTTATTTACTAATTCTAACTAATTTCTAATTAATTACTAAATTGACTAATAAATAGTTATTTCTACTAATTTCTTTAGTAAAAATTACTAATTCAAAAGCAAAAAGTCAGTTACTAATTCAAATTTAGAGAGTACAATTTTAAATGTCAATTTATTGACTATATTGAATTAGTAACATTTTTTACTAATTTTTAGTAGTTTTTTTTACTAATTTTTAGTAGAAAATTACTAATTCAATTAGTAGAACATATTTTTTACTATTTCAAATTATTAAATTTTCTACTAATAATTAGAAAAAAAACTACTAAAAATTAGTAGAAACAGTTACTAATTCAATTGGTAAACTAATCCGTACTATTTCATTAGTAGAAAAGTACTAATTCAGATTTAGAGAGTACTTCAAATTAGTAAAAAATTTTACTAATTAAACCCTAATTCTAAATTTGAATTAGTAAAAATCTTTACTAATTTGAATTAGTGACTGACTTTTTGCTTTTGAATTAGTAAATTTTACTAAAGAAATTAGTACAATTAACTATTTATTAGTAAAATAAACTAATTCAATTTCAATTAGTAGAAATGACTATTTATTAGTAAAAGTTACTAATTCAATTTAAATCAGTAGAAGTGACTATTAGTAAAATTTACCAATTCAATTTAAATTAGTAGAAGTGACTATTAGTAAAATTTACAAATTCAATTTCAATTAGTGGAAATGACAATTTATTAGTACAATAAACTAATTCAATTTAAATTAGTAGAAATGACTATTTATTAGTAAAAGTTACTAATTCAATTAAAATCAGTAGAAGTGACTATTAGTAAAATTTACTAATTCAATTTAAATTAGTAGAAATGACTATTTATTAGTCAAATTTATTAATTCAAAAGCAAGAAGTGAGTCACTAATTTAAATTAGTAAACATTTTTACTAATTCAATTTAAATTAGTAGGCATGACTATTTATTAGTAAACATTGTTGCTAATTCAATTTAAATTGGTAGAAATGACTATTTATTAGTAAAATTTACTAATTCAATTTAAATTAGTAGAAGTGACTATTAGTAAAATTTACTAATTCTAAAGCAAAAAGTCAGCCATTAATTCAAATTAGTAAACATTTTTACTAATTCAATTTCAATTAGTAGAAATGACTATTTATTAGTAAAATTACTAATTCAATTTAAATTAGTAGAAGTGACTATTAGTAAAATTTACTAATTCAAAAGTAAAAAGTCAGTTCCTAAGTCAAATTAGTAAACATTTTTACTAATTTAAATTTAGAGAGTAAATGGAGTTTAAAATTATTAAGTTTCAATTATAAACAAACTCTCGCATCGGAAGATGTCAAGAGAACTTTATTTAATTTATGATGATAAATAATAATATTTTGTTTGTACGCGAGTGTAAAATCAATAAATTTTATATATAAACTCGTTCGTTATACACACTTACGATCTTGGGGTATAATCATTATCGTCAATATCAAAGCGTATTCTCGTTATCACAAAACTTATCGCTAATAAGATCGCTGGACCGCTCGTTATCGTATAATCGTCGACGGTCCTCATTTTCGTATATATATCTATATATATATATATATATATATGTATATACGATTGTGATCATTAATTATCGCTATCGTTCCAGATCGTTTGGTCCTTAGTTTTGGTGTCTCTGTATACCTACATATATATATATACATATAGATTTCACTGTTTCTTGTCATTATTATCATTCCAGTAATTACCAGTTTATTCTCACGTTATCATCTTCTTATCGTGTCCTCTATCAGACCCAATGAATACAAACGCATTTCTCCACAAGTAGTATCGCGTGCCGCGGATGTTTTAATCTCAAGGCAAATTTGTTTTTGCAAAACAAAGAATTTTAATTTTTTTAATTTTTATTTTGACTTTGTTTGTGTATTTTAACTACAAATTTCACTTTGACTTTCGAGGCCAAATGTAAATTTGGTGTTCAAGGTCAAATTAAAAAATATAGTGACTTTCACTTTGACTTTCAAGGTCAAATAAAAAAATAGTGACATTCTCACTTTGACTTTCAAGGTCAAATGTAAAATTATATTTACTTTCACTTTAACTTTCAAGGTCAAATGTAAAACAATATTTACATTATTTTTACCTTTCAAGGTCAAATGTAAAAATAGGGATTTTCACTTTAACTCAGAAGGTCAAATGTAAAAAGTAGAATGACATTCATTTTGAATTTCGAAGGAAAATTTAAATTTCAAGTGACTTTCACATTAACCTTCAAGGTCAAATTTAAGAACAGTGACTTTGACTTTATTTATCAACGTAAAATTGAAAAATAGTGATTCTCACTTTAACTTCAAGAGTAAAATTTCAAATTAGAGTTACTTTTACTTTTACTTTAAAGATCGAATGAAATACTTAGACTTTCAAGGTTAAATGTAAAAATAGTGACTTGTACTTTGAATTTTAAGGTTTAATTAGAAATTGGATTGTCTTTTACTTTAAATTTTAGGGTCAAATTTGAATTTGTCGTGACTTTTACTTTGACTTTCGAGGATAAATTTAAAAGTATAGAGTCACTTAGGCTTTAATTTTTAAGGTCAAATTTACATTTAAATTTAAGTGACTTTCACTTTGACTTTAGAGGCCAAATTTAAAAATATAGACTCACTTAGACTTTAATTTTCAAGGTCAAATTTGAAAATAGGATCTGTCACTTTAACATTGAACGTTAAATTTAAATTCAGAATTACTTTCACTTTGACTTAGAAGGTGAAATAAAAAATTACATTGCCTTTCACTTTAAATTTCAAGGTCAAATTAAAAAATAGTCACTTTCACTTTGAATTTTACGGACAAATGTATATTTAGATTGACTTTCACTTTGACTCTTAAGTTCAAATAAAAAAATAGTGTTTTTCACTTTAACTTTGAAGGTCAAATTAAAAAATAGTGACTTTCACTTTAACTTTGAAGGTCAAATGTAAAATTATGTTGACTATCACTTTGCCTTTTAAGGTTAAATTAAAAAAATAGTGACTTTTATTTTAACTTTTAAGGTCAAATGTAAAATTAAATTGACTTTCACTTTGACTTTTGAGGACAAATGTAAAATTAGATTTACTTTCACTTTGACTATTAAGGTCAAATTAAAAAAAAGTGCTTTTCACTTTAACTTTAAAGGTCAAATGTAAAATTAGATTGACTTTCACTTTGACTATTTAGGTCAAATTAAAAAAAAGTGCTTTTAACTTTAACTTTGAAGGTCAAATGTAAAATTAGATTCACTTTTACTTTAATTTTGAAGGTCAAATTTAAATTTAAATTGACTTTCACTTTAATTTTGAAGGTCAAATTAAAAAATAGTGACTTTCACTTGAACTTTGAAGGTCATATGTAATATTAGATTGACTTTCACCTTAACTTTTAAGGTAATTGACAAAATTAAAGCGAAAATGAATTGTAAAGTCAATATAAAAATCGAATTTAATGTTAAAATTAAAAAAAAAATTCGTACTCCGAATAGAAAATACGATTCGACATTCAGTAAAATTTAAAAAAAAAGTTTCTTTTTGAAAAAATACTCCAAAGAGAATAATAACTATAGTCTATTAGGTACATTACCCAGGGATCCGATTTTACTGAAAGATTTAAAAAATTTGTAATATATTCTCTCTCTCTCTCTCTCTCTCTCTCTTTCTTTCTGTTTCTGCCTTCCTCTATGGGTACAACTCATCGTATCCCGACGTACTTAATTAAATACGTATTAAGGCTCTGAGTGTATTCCGATGTTCCGATTTGCGGGTGCCCTCGCAAATTGTGGTGGTATGTCTTCCAACACACCTGCAAAGCTCTACACACACACACACATAAACATTTCAATATCGATGTGGAAGTTTAAGTTTCGCCCTTGGTGTGTATATATGCCTCATGAAACTATAACTCACTTCGCACCAATATATTTACGACAATCGCTATCAACCATGACACAATTTCACATCCATTAGGAATTTTTTTTTTAACACTCTGCATTTGTATTTCTAACCCCTCTGTATAAATTTATGGGAATCAATTTTTTTTTAACCTTCAACAATTTCCTTAGTGTGGAAAAAATTTTCTTTATAGTTTTATTCTATCCAAAATACTTTTTATTTCAAAATATTTCTTTTAGTATTTTTTCTATTGCGAACAATTTTTCTCCTTTAAATATATTCTTTTTTTTTACTTGGAACGAGGTTTTAATTAATTACCAGCAGTTACCGATGGTTGATAAAAGAATTACAGGGAACTGTTATCGACAGTTGCCGACGGGGGAATAATTGCAGGTACCTTTTATCGACAGTTACCGATAATGTCAAAGATAATTGCAGGGTCCTTTTATCGACAGTTACCGATAATGTCAAAGATAATTGCAGTGTCCTTTTATCGACAGTTACCGACAATTTCAACGATAATTGCAGGGACCTTTTACCGACAATTTCAACGATAATTGCAGGGATCTTTTATCGACAGTTACCGACAGAGGAATGATTGCAGGTACCTTTTATCGACAGTTACCGATAATTTCAAAGATAATTGCAGGGGCCTTTTATCGACAGTTACCGACCATTTCAAAGATAATTACAGGTACCTTTTACCGACAATTTCAACGATAATTACAGGTACCTTTTATCGACAGTTATCGGCCATGTCAACGATAATTGCAGGGTCCTTTTATCGACAGTTACCGATAATTACAGGTACCTTCTTTTATCGACAGTCACCTACCGCATAGATGATTATAACAGTGACCTTTTATCGACAATTACCGACTATTTTAACACTCTGTCCTTTCTCTAAGTGGTTTACTGATTATGAATCGATTTTTGTTTTCGTTTTTCAGTTAAAGGCACGTTTTGCAATAAGATTATGAGTATAGAGAAGATGTGCTCGTAGGAAAGTGACAAGTGGATGAAATAGGGGGAGTTTTCGACAACGAATGGTAATCGAGTGGCGGAGGATCGCGCGATGAGTAGTCGCAGAGGATATTGAGTGTTGTGGTCGGTTTGAAGTTCGTATGGTGCGGAGTAACAAGCTGCCAGAGTCGGGATATTTATGGGGGCCGTCAAGGGTCGAGTCTCTCTTGCGCTTATACTGTATGTATATATACATATACGAGTTCCGTACACACGTGTTCGTATATAAGCCTCGCTTCGTCAGCCATACGCAAATAACAATTTTACACTTTCAACTTTTTAACACAATGATACACGGCAATTTCAAAACCGCAACATTCTTGTCGAAAAAAAGGAGGTATTTATATCAACCTTTGTAACCTGACCCTATTTCATTCGTCTCAACTGCGCGTTTTCTTTAACGACCCATCTCATCCCTTGTGATGTAGTCGACAAAACGGAATGATGTTGGTAAATCCGATGGTATTAGTTGGACTATTTTCTTGTTACAATTCTACATTGTATTATATTTTTCTTATTTGTCACTGCTGTCACTGCTTTTATTTATTGATATTTGTTAATATTTTCTTTTCTTTTTTTCAGATCGGCCATTGCTATCAGGGGAAGTTTTATCTTGAGAACATGAAAAAGACATTTAAATATAAATTAACTGTGGAAATTGGTTCAACTAGGGATAAGTAGCTTTGGAAGTTTATTAATAGTACTGGCAGGGACAGGTAGCTTAACTTTCTAGTGATGGTTCCAACAGGGGTAAGTACACTCCACTTTAGTTTTGAATTGAAATTTTTCTCTTTTTTTAAATCGACTTCTGCTATTAGGAAAAGTTATATCTTAAGAACATGAAAAAGACATTTAAATATAAGTTCAACCAGGGTAAGTAGCTTTAATTTTCTAGTAATAGTTCCACCAGGGACGGGTAGCTGAAAACTTCAGTAATAGTTCCACCAGAGGTAAGTACACTTCACTTTAATTATGAATTGAAATTTTTTTCTTTTTTTAAATCGATTTCTGCTATTAGGGAAAGTTGTATCTTAAGAACATGAAAAAGACATTTAAATATAAATTCTCTACAAAAAATGGTTCTACCAGGGTCAAGTAGCTTGAAACGCTAGTAATAGTACTGCCAGGGACAGGTAGCTGAAAATTTTAGTAATAGTTCCACCAGGGACAGGTAGCTGAAAACTTCAGTAATAGTTTTAGGAGAGGTAAGTACCCTACACTTTATTTCTTAATTGAATTCTTTTTAAATCGACTTCTGCTATTAGGGGAAGTTTTATCTTAAGAACATGAAAAAGACATTTAAATATTAATTAACTACAAAAAAATGGTTCAACCAGAGGTAAGTAGCTTGAAACTTTATTAATAGTACTGCCAGGGACAGGTAGCTGGACATTTTAGTGATGGTTCCAACAGGGGTAAGTACACTTCACTTTAGTTTTAAATTGAAATTTTATTCTATTTTTAAATTGACTTCTGCTATTAGGGAAAGTTATATCTTAAGAACATGAAAAAGACATTTAAATATAAGTTCAACCAGGGGTATGTAGCTTGAAACTTTATTAATAGTACTGCCAGGGACAGGTAGCTGGAAATTTTAGTGATGATTTCAACAGGGTCAGGTAGCTTAATTCTTTAGCGATATTTCAACCAGGGTAAGTAGCTTGAAACTCTAGTAATAGTTCCACCAGGGACGGGTAGCTGAAAACTTCAGTAATAGTTCCACCAGCGGTAAGTACCCTCCACATTAATTATGAATTGAAATTTTTTCCTTTTTTTAAATCGACTTCTGCTTTTAGTGAAAGTTATATCTTGAGAACATGAAAAAGACATTTAAATATAAATTATCTACAAAAATTGGTTCTGCCAGGGTCAAGTAGCTTGAAACGCTAGTAATAGTGCTTCCAGGGACAGATAGCTGGAAATTCTAGTAATAGTTCCACCAGGGTTAGGTAGCTTAAATCAGTAGCAATAGTTTAAGGAATGTTTTTAGTCTCTGTTAATAATTCCACCAGGGACAGGTAGCTTGAAATTCAACTGAAACTAGGAGGGAAGTTTCAGTTAAAAACCAACGGTTAGTATGTACCGTTTTTCTAAAAATTCCCCCTCTGACCTTAAAAAGAACCAATCAAAACTAATCTAAAACAAATAATTAAACACTTTTCTACCAGTGAAAGACAAAACAAAAACTAATAACACACACCATTCCAAAAATTGTAAACAGCTAATATGATATATACAAATCTATTAAATAAGTATACATCCATCTCTTTTATTATATAAGAAAAAAATTAATAATTCCCAAATAGCCAATATAAAATTCATTATATTCTAAAGGTGATTTCTCGTGAAATTTTTTTTCAATTCCTGGAGAAATGATGATATCCTTTGAAGTTCGATTTCGTTGTGATTCCGCGAAGGCTTCTCCTTTCCCACCACCCTCTCCTCACCTCTCTCGTTCAATCCACTCCTTTCCGTAGGAGTGTACGCCTTTTCATTTGAGGGATCCCTATATTCGCATATACCGCTAATAGGCGCTCTGCCGCAACAAACAGGGTTCCTCTCCTTCTCTCTCTTTTGGAATAATTACTATAATCGTTTTCACCAATAATTAGATTATTCCAGACTTGTGTTTTTGTCTTTCTTCTTCACATCTAACACAAAAGAAACTTTGGGTTTCGTATATACATACATATACTGTTTCTTTAGAAACTCGTCATTATCTTTCGAAGCAAAGTTATCATTACCCAAAGGGGGCGCACGTCGTTTCTAGCAAAAAGGAAAAAAAAATTTCAAAGTTTTTTCTTACTCTTTTTTTATTATCATCTCACTGTTGGTATCGCCGTATAGCCATCATCAAACATCGTATTTTCTCGCTTCGTGTCATCCCCACAACTTTTTTTTGTTGCCAAAATCATTATTTCGCACAACAATCATATAATGAACGCACAAAAACACAAAACCTCGAATTATTTCGAAAATTAATTTGTTTCAATTGGTGGGTCATTTTTTCTCTCTTGTAAACCCTACCACACCCCCTCTCTGTCTCTCTAAAAATCGTAAATAAAATCTTTGGATAATTATTGGTTTTAATTTTTTTTTTTTGAGACCACAACAGTGCGAGGAATAAGACAAAAGAATTTTAATTCTTTTTAGAAAGAAGTGGAAAATTTTTTTTTTATTCTTTTCGTGTTGTATTTATGGGGTGAGATTGTACAGCAGTGTTTATACTTATTTGTCTGAGCGTTTATTACGAAAAGCAAATCTTCCCGCGGAGGGCTAGTGTCCGGCGAGAGGTAGAGAGGCGTTATTACAATGGTTTATTTTATTGTTGTTGGCCAGTTGCGCCTGGAATGTCGGAACCATTCTCTTTTGGAATATTATACTTGAAGAGAACAAGAGAGAAAGAGAGTAAGAGAGAGAGAGAGAGGGAGGGATACGAATTTGACTCTTGATCGTTCAGGTTATATTCTTTACTCAAGTACATACCGAGCATTTTGTTGCAGGTACTACTTTACACTCCTCCTCCTCCTCCCCACTCTCTAAAAATTTCTCCTATCTACTGACTTTTAGTGGTGAAAAATAAAGGGGGAGGCGGAGCACTGGAAGAAACAGCTGTTTTCTGTTTTTTATGACTCTACCGTTTAAAGTTGATCATCCAAATTTGCATTCTTGTGTAAGAGCCCTTCCACAATTGCTCCATAAATCGTGTTTAATGAACGAGACATTCTGTTCTCTTAATCTCGAATTAAAATCCAATTCATTTTTGGTTGTAAAAAAAGGGGTTTCAAAGTTGTTTTTCTTTTTTTAAATTGACGTATTATGATTTTTTAGATTTATAAACCAAACTAAAATTACAGGGATCTTTATCGACAGTTACCGACGATGTAAAACTCAATTACAGGTATCTTTACCGACAGTTACCGACGATGTAAAACTCAATTACAGGTATCTTTACCGACAGTTACCGACGATGTAAAACTCAATTACAGGGATCTTTATCGACAGTTACCGACGATTTGAAGCGCAATTACAGGGACCATTTATCGACAGTTACCGACGATTTTGAGCAACACTTATAAAAGTCATTTATCGCCAGTTAAATGTTACGATGTCAGGAATAACTTACCAACAATCGGTAAAACACATACAGAGATCATTTATCGACATTTGTCGATGATGTGTTAATAAAATACAGAAACCGTTTATCGACAGTTACCGACGGTTGGTAAAACAATTTCATGTTTCATTTATTGACAGTTATCGACGTTTCAAAAAAATGCAGTTGGATGTATTTTTTTAAACTATTTATTTTGTTACCCACTGGGATTGTAGCGACCAATTACAGGGACCATTTACCGACAATTACCGATAAATAGAGACATAATTGTAGACAACACTTATCGATAGTTGGTAACACAAGTACAGGGACCATTTATCGACAGTTACCGACAATTTTTAAGAACAATTATAGCAGTAATTTATCGCCAGTTAAAAATTACGATGTCAGGAATAAGTTACCGACGGTTGGTAAAACAATGTCATGTTTCATTTATCGACCGTTATTGACGCTTTTTAAAAAAAGGTAGTAGGAAGTATTTTTGTAAACTATTTTGTTATTTACTGGAATTGTAGGAATCCGTTACCGACAGTTATGTTAATAAACACAGGGATCTTTTACCGACATTTATCGACAATTCGGAAAATCATTGTAGGTGGTCCTTTATTGACCTGCCACCAACTTCGATTGTAGAAATCACTTACCGACGGTTGGTAAAACAATTACAGGGACCATTAACCGACAATTACCGATAAATAGCGAAATAATTGTAGAAAACACTTACCGACAGTTGGTAACACAATTACAGGGACCATTTACCGACAATTACCGATAAATAGAGAAATGATTTTAACAACCCGTTATAGACAGTTGTTCAGGTCAAAATCAACAAACAAAAAATTTTTATCTAACAGCGTTAAAAAATGTATATGATTTTAAAAAAATGTAAATTTGACCATTAATACAGTTAGATAAGTAGCAAGTTGACTAAACCAGGGCTGGGTCTTCAAGCTAACACAAATTTCCAACTGCTTTATAATATCGAGGTCGTTAATTTTTCTTCTTTCTAAATTTACGATCATATCCCCTCTTAAAGAATACTATTAGTCAAGATAAATATTAGGTAATATATATTGAGTGGATAATACCGAGAATTAGAAATTGAATTCTGACATTTAATTATGGAATATTATCCTCTCCCAGTGGACTAATAGTGATAAAGAAAATGAATCGTGATATAATCAGGTATTTTTCACTTTTAAACATTTCTCGCTCATGAGAATATATATATATATATATATATATATACGTAATGGTTATGAACTCGCAAATGTAAAAGCTTATAAAAGCATAGGCGTGTAAAATCAAGGTGGAATTATGACGCTAGGGGGAGGAGGGAGAGAGAGGGTTTGTGAGAGAGAGAGAGAGACAGAGAGAGAACTTTGGATATCGGCAAGAATTTCTGTCAGAGTTAATCTACAACTGGTGTTGTCGGTTGAGGTCAAGGGTTGTGTAATTAAATTGCAATGCTACCTAAAGCCAACTGAAAGCTGGAATTTCAGTAGCAGTGACATGTTCAACTGCATATATATATATATACAGTAGTTAAATTACACCCATTATGAACAATACCTTATTCAAGTAAGTACTGACTTAAAATCAAAAATAGACTCCTCGTTAGTTTGGGGAAAAATTATTTTTTTCTCTAAAATAAAACTAACCCTCTTTTATTTTTCTTTCTTTTATAAACCCTCTTTGTTAAGGTTAAATTATTTTTGAATTGATATTTAAAATTGAGATTTAATATTGTTTCTTATATTACGTTAAATGAAAATTTAGCACGACACTGACAGTCGCGTTGACACTGTATCAAAATAAAATCGTCAGTCTGTCGAAAGTCTGTTCGAAGTAAACATCAAATAAAAATCAAAAGAAACGTTAAATATTAAATAATCTACAAAATAATATTTACGTAATAGAAAGGTAAAGTCGAAAAAAAATTATTCTTTTGTTTTTTCTATTCTTTTCTTAAAGAAATGTTAAATATTAAATAATCTACAAAATAATATTTACATCATAGAAAGGTAAAGTCGAATGAAAATTCTTCTTTTTTTTTATTTTCTTTTAATCGATGTATGATTTTTTGTTTAATTTAATTTGTTGCAGGCGCCTTTCTACACTCTAAGTATTTAAATTTACAAATATATTTTCACTTCTTATTAAACAATTGAGTTTCGTGTTTATTTATCCACATCACTCTTTGAATGATTTTCGGTAAAAATCCAATTTTTTTAAGCAATTGTCGCCGGGTTAAAAATCGTGAACTTCAAGAGTGCTCACACAGGTGAATTTATTGTTTAAAAGTGTATGTATATATATATACACACAGATATAGATCAGTGAAGGGCGAAAGAGAACAGGCGTGGGATCATTCAGTGTGGAGAAAAAGCGTGTGCGGTGCAATTACAAAATTGCAAAAATTAACCATAAAACCAGGCCGGCATACCGAGACTCACCCATAAAGTCCAACCATCCCGACCAATCGGTGCATATTTTTGGTGTTTACGACCAATCATGCGGCCGCGCTTACCTCCCAAGGGAGAGAGAGACGCGCGTCGAAAGAAAATTGCAGCACAACAATTTTACCCAGTGCAGAGAGAACCGTGTGGCTGTAAAAGAATTCTTCAGGGGGCGGAAAATTATATTTTCAATTTTGACCTAACGATCTCGAGCGTCACTAATATTTATAACTATATATATTTGACTCAGGGTTACTTAAATACTTGGAATTTAAAAAAAAAATAGGTGAAATCTTTTTACAATTAGTTATTAATGAAGTTTTCTTTTTTTCAGATCGGCCGCTGCTATCAGGGGAAGTTTTATCTTGAGAACATGAAAAAGACATTAAAATATGAATTAACTGTGAAAATTTGTTCAACCAGGGGTAAGTAGCTTTGAAAGTTTATTAATAGTACTGTCAGGGACAGGTAGCTTAAAATTCTAGTGATGGTTCCAACAGGGGTAAGTACACTTCACTTTAGTTTTGAATTGAAATTTTTTTTCTTTTTTTTAAATCGACTTCTGCTATTAGGGGAAGTTATATCTTAAGAACATGAAAAAGACATTTAAATAGAAGTTCAACCAGGGTTAAGTAGCTTGAACTTTAGTAATAGTACTGCCAGGGACAGGTAGCTGGAAATTTTAGTGATGGATCCAATAGGGTCAGGTAGCTTGATTCTCCTGTGATAGTTCATCCAGGGATGGGTAGCGAAAACCACCTTCTATTAAAATTTCACCAGGGAAAATACTTTAGTAGTAGTTGCACCAGGGACAGGTAGTTGAAAACTTCAGTAATAGTTCTTTTAGTGGGTAAGTACTTTCCACTTTATTTTTTATTTCCACCCCAACTACTTCGAACTTACTAATAGTTTAACTCTTTTTACATTTAAATACTAATTAAAATTTTTTCTTTTTTTTTAGGTCGACTTCTCCTATCGGGGAAAGTTTTATCTTAAGAACATGAAATAGTATATTGTGTGGCAAGGGCGGAAAGTTGTCAATTCCTGACCGAGTTCGAAAATTGCCGCACGAGCGAAGCGAGGGCGGCAATCGTACGAGGTCAGAATTGACATTTCCGCCCGAGTTGCACACGATATTTTTTGTCCAATTGCGCGATAAACAAGACGCATCCGTAAATTCAAAAATGAATATGCACTAATTATTAAATTTGTTTGAATTATTTTTATTAAGCCTAAGGCGAATCCGAATATTTTTGACAAATTTAACAATAAAATTTTACTTAAAAACTTGACATCTTCTGAAATACAGATAAAATTAATTAGTAAGTTCGTTAGTAACTAAATTAGTTATTTAGTTAATAATCGTTCACTCCGTTTTAATTTGGAGTAATAGAAAGTGATAATATAATAATTAGTAGTATTTATTTAGTACTTTTAAAGCAGCGGGCGGAAAAGTCGTTTTTCCGCCCGCTAAGGCCATGGAGGCGGGCGGAAAAGTGATTTTTCCGCCCGCTGTTGGTAGGCGGGCGGAAAAGTAGTTTTTCCGCCCGCTGTTGGTAGTCGGGCGGGAAAAGCTTACTTTCCGCCCGCTATACATGCACGGAAAGTCGAGTTTATCGCGCATGTAGGACAAAAAAGACATTTTAATATAAATTCTCTGCTAAAAAATGGTTCCAACAGGGGCAGGTAGCTTTATTCTCTAGCGTCACTTCAACGAGGGTAAGTAGCTTGAAACTCTAGTAATAGTTCCACCAGGGACGGGTAGCTGAAAACATCAGTAATAATATTACCCGAGGTAGGTACCCGCCACTTTAGTTTTTAATGGAAATTTTTTTCTTTTTTTAAATCGACTTCTGCTTTTAGGGAAAGTTATATCTTGAGAACATGAAAAAGACATTTAAATATTAATTCTCTGCAAAAAAATGGTTCCACCAGGGACCGTTAGCTTCTAAACACCATCAAAGATCTCATTAGCAATGGGTAACTTACAATAGAAAGCAATAGGTTATAGTGAAAAAAATCAAAAACTTTAGAAATGGATAGCTTTTAAAGAAACACCAGGTCCACCTATCAGAACTTATTTACAATTTAAAATAAATGTTTACTTTTCCGCTAATGTTATACTCGTCGAGAAAGTAGAGGAAACAAAAAAAGTATTTGAAGAAAACGCGATACAAATTGTAACTGTAGAGAAAGGGTCAGCTTAAGTAATAGGGATGTCAAAAAAAAAAGTTGATGCAAAAATCGATTTAGCGATTCTCGCGTGCGATATGAATGCGGAAACCAGGAGCGCTAAACAAACTCCCCCAACATTCAACTCTGTTTTTCTCGAACCACGCCACGAATCTACTTGCATCGATATACAATCAATTTTTTTTTTTAAAAAACCCACTACACACATATATACCGATCGGTCTTTAACAATCGCGTGCCGTTAGTTTTAACAATCAGCCACCATCAGTCGAATGAATTAGAAAGAATTCTTCTACCAGTGATCTTGTTTCAAAAAACGTTTCTTTAGCCACACTCATTTTTTTTTTAAATTACTAATAAAAATTCAGTCAGTGTTAACTGAAACTTCCAACAAGGGAATTGTTGGAATTTTTGGTTTTATTCAATTGTTATAAAGTTATACCCACCTTCTCCAAGATGAGAATACTTCAATTGGATGATTATAGTCGCAAGGTGTTATTTGAATTTTCAAACCGCTATACATTTCTTGTTATCTTATTTCCTTATGATTTTCGGAAAGATTAACTATACGAGTTACGGAGGTGTTGATATCTTGGCAATAGTAAGGTGTAAACCGCAGGATGCGAGCGGAAACAGTTATTTGCGGTCTTGGGGGCGCCGTGCATGAAGGCGTTTCTACATTACCGACTCATGAGATTGCAAGTCTTGAAACAGGTCTCTCTCTCTCTTTCTCTCTCTCTCTCTCTCTATATATATACTTAAAGGAACGTTGCGCTTTCAACATTGGTATTGGTACCACAGACAAGAGTCTTCACACATTGTTAGAGTATATATATATATATGTGTATGTGTTCCTCTTCCCCAGGAAGTGGAGTCAAGTGGACCCTGCACCACATCGTCCTGGGAAACTCCCTTAATGACTAAACTTGCTAATTTCGACCAATTAGAGAGCACCTTCCCTTTACTCCACGATTCCTCTTAGCAGTCTGCCGCCTAATGCGCGTCCGCATTTACCTTGACCGATAGACGCGACGCTCGAAATTCTTGCACTTTGTGTGTGTGTGTGTGTGTATGCTCCGCACTGCGGACACACGAGAACGACGAAATTAACGAACTGTCCTGAGGCTCTTTAGTTCCCACTCCGAACAACTCTTACCCTTCAAAACCATTCTGGAAACTTCCTAGACCTCTCTCTCTCTGTCTCTCTCTCTCTCTTTCTCTCCTAATAAGAATTTTGCTCCATTCTTGCTGTCCTTCACGATTTTGGGTTGTAATTCTCCAAAATTGCTTGCTTTTGACACTATATGTTTTGTGTTGGTTCCCCCAATAGCCTAAGGGATTATTTCGATAATAAGAGGGCACGAGTGGGGAATTTTAAAAGTCGATTGTTTGTTAAATTTTTTAACTTGCTGATTGAAGAGAAAATTTATAAGGACATCAAAAAGAAAAAGTTTAAATATAAATCGAATTGCAAAAGAGAGCAAAAAAAGTAAAAAATTCGATTGTAGGAATCGTTTACCGACAGGTTACCGACAATGGCACGATTACAGATACCTTCTACCGACAGTTACCGACAATTTGATAAAAAAATTGATTATAGGGACCTTTTAAGGAGTGCTACCAATTACGCGTGTAGGAATCACTTACCGACAGTTACCGACGGTCGGTAACAAAATTACAGAACCAGTTACCGACGGTCGGTAACAAAATTACAGAACCAGTTATCGACGGTCGGTAACAAAATTACAGAACCAGTTACCGACAATTTTATAACAGGTTCCTACCTACCGAACTGTTTTTTTTCTAATATAACGCTGCCGATTTTTGACGTTTTGAAATCGCACTACGGAAATCATTTACAGACACTTATCGACAATTTACCGACCAAAATAAATAAACCAAAATATTTACCGACAGAATAGAAAATTTTTTTCTTTTTTTAATATATAAAAAAATGAATTGCAAATTTCCTGAGACAAATTCGTGTCCCTTGACGACCAGTAGACTGCATATATATCTATATTTCAGTAGGGTAACCGAAATCGTAAATTTCGCGAATATTGCAAATGGAACATAAATAAATGAAAGCGACACGTGTTTTACGAGCGTATTAAAAGCCGCGCTGTACTTGCGTTCTCTATATATATCGTCTCGCGAATTTTGCGCGATTCCACAAGCAAGAGAGAGAGAGGGTGGAATTTTCGAAAATTAAACGAGTCCCTTTCAATTTCGCGAACGGTCATAAAATAATGATTCCAATTTCGCGAGATCGTCGTCGGGGCCTTCAATAGTGCAGGCGTCTTAGTGTCTCTCCTTCATCCTATGCGATATTCAACCCCACTCCCCACACTCTTTGTTGGGGAGGGGTGGGGAATTTGGATTAAGCGACTAAGGAAATTCAATATCAGTAGCTGGAAGATAGGCACATAAAATTACTGACTGCCACTTTGCCTTAATTTGCGCAGTAAAGTGTTCCCCAACCCTGCTCTTTCTCTCTCTCACTCTCTCTCTCACTCTCTTTACTACCCTTTCCACATTCTCTTGTATTCTTCTTTCTAGTCCGCTTTGTCGCAGTTTTATATCTTACTTTATTTATTACTCAAAACTAAAGAACTTATGATTTTGCTTATTGCCTACTGGAAATTAGATATTTTTAGGAACCTATCTTTTGGTTTAAATTGAAAAAAAAGAAAATTTCCCTCTCGCTTTTTTTATTAGGTGACACCGACTGTCACTTTCAAGCTGCTTCTACAATAACTTTTTTTTCATTAAGATGACAATTGGTTGGGAAATCCTTAGTATTTAATTTCGCACAGGGATTATTAGCCTAAAACAGTTCCTCTAGTGATAGTTCCACCAGGGATGGGTAGCTTGAAATTCTAGTAATAGTTCCGCAAGGGATGGGTAGCAAAAACCACGTTCAATTATAATTTTACCAGGAAAACTACTTTAGTGGTAGCTCCACCAGGGACAGGTAGCTTCAAACTCTTGCAATAGTTCCGCCAGGGATGGGTAGCTTAAAACTGTCATCTGTCGTGATAGTTCTGCCAGGGATAGGTAGCTTGAAACTCCAGTAGAAAATTCACCGAAAATATACAACTTCTATCTTTAGTAAGAGAAGAATAGTTCTATTACCAGGGTTAGATATCAATAACGTTCTATTTAAAAGCGTAAAGTATTTTTTTTAATAATATTCAACAAAATGTTTATTTTTTAGGAAATGTCAAATTAGAAAATATTGAATCTTTTCAGTAAATTAACATCACCGAAGTAAAAATTGCCTGAAGCCAACATTTTATAAAAATTCAAAAAATAAAATTATATTTAGTTATATTTATTAAAATTATTCAATTTCTTTCAAGTTTCTAAAATAATTCAAGTTTTTCCAAGATGATATAATTTATATTACAGGAATTTTTCTAAAATATAGAAAATAATTCAAGTAATTTGATTCTGACTGAAAAATATCTTTAACTTATTGAAAATTATCGATTTTATTAATAATTACCAAAAACAATTTTACTATTCAACTTTTATTAAAACTATTGATTAAAAATTAAATTCTTTTAAATACTTTCATTAGAAAAATTTTTGTAAATAATTTAATTGTTTTGAAGAATTTCTTTAAGTTCTTTTTAAAAGCAAATGTAATTTTTGTAAGTACCTTATTTTAAACGAAAAGTTTTTAAAAATAATTGAATTAAACAAAAAAAATTTTCAACTTTTCAAAATTATCGTGTCTGATAATAATTATAATTAACTAATTGATTATTCAGAACGTTTATTAAAATTATTAAAGATAATTGAATTCCTGAGAAGAATTTTATTATTTATAAAAATAATTTATTTTTGTCTATTAATTTTACTATATAACATTTAAAGATAATTGAATTGTTTCGAAGGATTTATTTAAATTTTAGCAAGTGATTGAATTTTTTTCGAAAAATATTATTGAAGATCTTTTAAACATTGAATTCTTTCATAAAATTTTAGAAAATAATGAATTTTTGAAATATTTTATAACGAGTTATGAAAAAACATTAAATTACTTCTAGAAATTTTTTTGTTGAAAATAATTTAATTTTTGTAAAGATTTTACTATTTAGAAAAATACCTAAAATTCTGCGATGAGTTAATAAAAACACTATTACTGTAAATCGTAAAAGTATTTTATTAATATTTTATTTTAGTCGTTGTGTAGTAATAACAATTTAATTGTATTGCTTTTTTTAAAGCTAAATTCTAACCTGAACTTTAATAATTTATAAACATGATTTTCAAACTTATTTTTAATCAAAATTTGAATAGTAAAATATATTGCAAAAATTGTGAGATTCTACAAAACAAAAATAGAAATATTTTAGTTATTTTATTATTCTCTTTTAACATTATCAAAAGTATAATTATTCTATTTAACTAAATTATCTCTTTAAAAATTAAATTTTACATAGAATTTGATTAAAATTCATCAAAATATTTGAATTCTCGACGATAATTTTTTTTTATTTACTGTCAAAATTCAATTTCTCTTGAAAAATTATTTGTGTAAATTATTGAATTCTGGGGAAGAATTTAAAATTCAAAAGAAAAATTGAATTATTTAAAAAAAGGGATTTCTAATTGTATTTAAACTAATTGATTTCTTTCAAACAATTTAACTGAAATATTTGAAAATAGAAGTTGAATTCTTAAGAAATGTTTATTATTCACGATACGAATTGAATTCTTACTATAAGATTTTTTGAAAAAAGTTTTTAAATAATTGACTTGCGTGTTTTAAATAATTAATTTTTTTGAAACTTAGTAAATATCTACAAAAATTGTATTTCAAATGAATTAATTCTTGTGGAAAACATTATTTGTAAAAATAGTTAAATTATTCGATTAATTATATTAAAATAGCATTGAAGGTAATTAAAACTATTCGAAGAGTTGAATTGCTTATGAAAATAATTAAATTCTTTTTTAGAATTTTACCAAAAGTTTTTTTAATTATCAAAAATTTCTTTACAATATATTTAACTAAATTATCTTTTCAAAAATTGAAATTAGATATTTTATCTTAAAAATAATATTCAAAGTTCAATATATAAGAAAATTTTATTATTTAAAAAATAAATTGTAAAGTGCAAAAATTTTTAATTTACCTTTTTTTGCTTTTTATTGTAATTAGAAATTGTTAAAAATTGTTAATATCGACAAGATTTGGTTCGTTTGAAGATTTGAATGAACAGAATTTACAAATCATGGCATATAACATCTTTTGATAGATCAATTTTTATTTTGTAAAATCTCATACTCGATCACATAATTTATTGCAATATACATTTAAGTATACAACTTTTATGAAAAATAAATTTGAAAATCATGTTTACAAATGATAAATTTTAGGTTAGAATTTAACTTTAAGAAAGACAATTGAATCTAATTGTATAATTACCTCACAGCTACTAAAATAAATGATTAGTAAAATACTTGGGAATTACAGTATTAGTGCATGTTTTTAATTAATTATTAGAATTTTTAAAATCAACACAAAATTAAGAAACGGACACTTTGGTACGTGAAAACTTATTTTTCTGTCAATTGCTTCTGCGACTGGGTTGAATTCACTGATTTAATTCAGTAAAACTAAGATGGAAAAGAAACTACTGAACCGATTAGTGAAAAGCTGTTAAACACTGTAAAAAGAGGCATCTTATTTTAAGATACTTTGGTAGTCACTTTTAAGTTGTTTCCAAAAAGTTATCAAAAGCATCTTAAAATGCATTAGTTTTTAAGATAGGAGATTGAAAAATAAGATGTTTTAATCGTTTTAAAAGTGATTATAATGTATTTTAAGATACTTGCTTTTGCAGTGTTTTTACCTCTTTGATTCAGTGGTATTTACATTGATTCAAATTTGGAGAGTACATTGAGAAAAATTCTATATTTTGAAAAATATTTCCACATAAAGTATGTATATTTTTTAGAACATTTCGTCCCCCACCTTCCTCTTCTCTTACCCCCCTTACCCCACTTTGAAGGCATCCAAATTTATGAGTCCAGAAAACACTACTTTCCCCACAAACATTCACTATATGCATATATATATATATATATATATATAAGGGGAAACGTATCCGCGTGTACGAAATTGAAGTCGCTGAACCGTGGGTGGCTCCTGGTTGGCAAGTGAAGAGAGAGAGAGAGGGAAGGGGATACGTAATACGAAAACCATAGAATTCGCAATATCCCAGTGGCGCGTTTTCGCCCACAGTATGTATGGGTATGTATGTTTGTGCAAGGAACAAAAGGGGGTTGGCCCTACTGTGTGTGTCACTACTATCAGTTTATCAGATGCTGAAGGGGTCCTGGAAACAGCTGTTGCCTCGCGGTATGGTAATTTTAAACAGAGAGAGAGAGAGAGAGAGAGGATCGAGTGAAAATCAACATTCGTGTGAGTAAAGAAAAAAAAGCGAAAGGGGGGTTTGGATTTTAGTGGAAAAAGAAGGAAGGAATGATTTTAGAATCTAGGAAAGAGAGAGAGAGAGAGAGAGAGAGAGAGAGAGAGAGAGAGAGAGAGAGAGAGAGAGAGAGAGAGAGAGAGAGAGAGAGAGAAAGGGTAAAAGAGAGACAAAAAGAGAGAGTGGGTTCGAAAGAGACCAGCCTGGCCAATATCTGTCAAACACATATTTTTCAGATTTATTTCGACCTTCACGCGACACTCAGATCAAATCCAATTTCATTCTCGCGTTCTGATATTTCCTACATATATATATATATACAACGCCGCTTTCGTGTGTTCTTTTCTTTCATTTTCAAAAAGCAAATTTTTTTCCTTTCTTTATACTTAGGTTCTTTCTTTTCTTTGGAACATTCGAAAATCAAATTTCCTCGATAGATCATAATTTTTATTTATTTATAGTGTCGCAGGTGAACGTTGTCGCTTTTCTTCTTCTTCTTATAATCGATCGAGACACTTTTTCTTTCAATTTAACCTTCGCTCTACTGCCGAAGACTTTTTATTTGCGCAATGACAATATCGAAGGTCACTTATGCAGACACCAATAATTATTCTTGTCTTTAATTTTTTTTTTTTGCAAAAATAAGTCCAATGTTTTTTTGCCTTTAATTACGCTAATTAGGTTAGTGGTTGTCTTTTTTGGAATTAAATAATTAATAATGGAAAAAAAGAATAATCAATGTTTCTTAAATTTGGAAGAAAAGACGTTTAGTTAACGTTAGTAGGGTAACGATTAGTTAACATTGGTTGGGTAACGTTTAGTTAACGTTTAATTAAAGTTAGTAGGATAACGTTTAATTAAAGTTCGTAGGGTAACGTTTAATTAAAGTTAGTAGGATAACGTTTAGTTAACGTTAGTAGGGTAACGTTCACTTAATGTTAATAGGGTAACGTTTAGTTAACGTTAGTAGGGTAACGATAAGTTAACGTTGGTTGGGTAACGTTTAGTTAACGTTCACTTAATGTTAATAGGGTAACGTTTAGTTAACGTTCACTTAATGTTAATAGGGTAACGTTTAGTTAACGTTCACTTAATGTTAATAGGGTAACGTTTAGTTAACGTTAGTAGAGTAACGATTACTTAACGTTGGTTGGGTAACGTTTAGTTAACGTTTAATTAAAGTTAGTAGGGTAACGTTTAATTAAAGTTAGTAGGGTAACGTTTAATTAAAGTTAGTAGGGTAACGTTTAATTAAAGTTAGTAGGGTAACGTTTAATTAAAGTTAGTAGGGTAACGTTTAATTAAAGCTAGTAGGGTAGCGTTTAATTAAAGCTAGTAGGGTAGCGTTTAGTTAAAGTTAGTATGTTAGCGTTCACTTAATGTTAATCTAACGTTCAGTTAACGTTCATCTAACGTTAAGTCAACGTTAATCTAACGTTAGAGAAGAAATTAGTTTCCGTAAGCGTTGTTTTCTAAAAAATTCCAACACCTTTTTCATAATTTATAATACGTAAAGTGCATGTGCATGTGCATGTAAACACACACACACACATATAAATTTGTTTACATGCACACGTGTGTGCAGAGGGTATATGGACACACGGGTCCGTTTAAACGCTTGCGCCTCGTTAGCAGGACGTAATGATTATTCGGTTATGGGCTCACGTATAATTTAATAACGATCCACAGCCACGGTTAGGCGTAACATTGCCACGTCACCATTCTCTTTGCTGACGATGACGCTCACTACTACTACTACTACTACTAAGCGTAATCGGTCGTTACGCACAATGACATGCGTTTTACGTGCCCGCATCCACGAGCACCGATTATTGCGCCTTGGCAACTTTGTTTAATATAAGGTTTCAAAATGAGATTCCCCTTGTGCCTAATACGCATATATAAATATATATATCCGCACATGTACTTAAGATACACGCACATATACCTAAAACTCGTTCACATGTACCAGAAATACATACGCATGTAGGAAAAAGTAACGCACATGTACCCAACACATGTTCACATGTACAAAAATTATATGCACATTTACGAAAAAAAATTTGTTTACAAACATTCATTTACACATGTACTCTAAATGCTTGCACATATACTCAAAATATACGCAAATGTACCGAAAACAAGTGCACATGTACTCGAAACATACGCACATATACTCAAAACGTACGCACATGTACTCAAAACGCAGGCACATGTACTCAAAACACACGCACATGTACTCAAAACGCACGCACATGTACTCAAAACACACGCACATGTACAATATAGGTATCCCACTATATTTTTATTATAATAAAAAAAAAATTTCTACGATATTATTACCAAACAAACAGGGAAAATAATTTTAAAATACTAATGCAAAAAAAAGTTAGTAGAATAAAGTCGAGTTCATAAGAATAATTATTATTTACTAAACTCATATATATCTATATAATGAATTATTGTGGTAAATAATTTTGTAACAAGCTAATTATATATATGTGTATAGTAATGGATGATCTACGACAGCCAAACCATTTGCGCGACTAAATTGCATCAATTGAACAATAGATTTCAATTGTAATAGTTAATTATGCAATTTAAAGTATAGGTAATTGGGAGCAGTTGCATTAAATTAAGCGCACATTAAAGTAGCATATTATTTCCTCCTGTGGATGTATTTTATATTCAATTCACCAAAAAATCAATGAAATTATTCAGCATTGAATAATAATAATAATTTATTAGAAAAATGCAATTAAATTCCAAAAGAAAGCAAGCAAAAGAAAAAACGAAAAGTAAAATTAGATTTAAAACTGAAATTACATTGAAATAAGTAAATTAAAAATAAAAAAAAACAACTTGCAATTAAAGGGAGACCTGAAAAAAATTAGATTATACAGCTTGAAATTAAATTAAAAGAAAATTAGACTAGAGGAGTTAGATTAAAAGCAAATAAAAAATAGACATAGATGGAGAAAAAAAATGCTGGAAAAGAAACACAAAAAAAAATAAAGAAATAAAAATAAAATTAGACTCCAAAACTTTTGTTTTTGAATTAGACTTCACTGAAACACTGAAAATTTGAAATAATTAAAATGGCTGGAAGAAAAGTAAAAAAAAAAATTAATTAGATTTAAATAATGTTTGATTAAAACACTAAAGGTATGATTATAAAACATTGATTATAAAAGAAAAAAATAAAATTTTAAAAAGTAGATTAAAAAAAATTAATTTAAAAAATCAGAAATTGAAATTTTACACCCTAATTAAGAATCTGGGATAAATTATTAAAATACATTTGGGCGATGTTGTATATCCTTTCTTTTCTGCTTGTATATATATATATGCGTTTAAAAGAAAAACACATGTTTCTCGACCATTTTTTCCTTAATTAAAACAGTGTTTAAGTAATTAACTTCTCGTCCCTTCTTTTTAATTTTCTCTCTCCTTTTTTTCAAGAAAGGAGGTAAAAATTAACATTAGCAGTAGAGTGTTTTTCGAGGCGCGTACTTAAAATTTCGCCGAGTGAAGAAGAGAGAGAGAGAGAGAGAGAGTAAGAGAGAGACAATGAGCCATTTCGTGATTGCTCTTAATGTACATATATACACATATATACAATTTTAGTATAGCTATACATTTGCGGGCAGGTCCAACGACTCATTACGTTAATGACACGTGTGCATCAATTCGCATTAATATTCTAATGAACGAGAGAGATGGAGACAGATTGTGATCTCCCTCAATCTCTCCCTCTCACTCTATCCCCCCTCTTTTTAAATGTCCTCCTCTATAACTCTATATCTATGTAACCCTTCCCCCCCCTCTCAGTCTCACGGGCGTGACGTAGTGTTTATTTTTTGTACATGTGAATGTGTTTTATGTGCATGTGCACATATTTTTTGTACATGTGCATGTATTTTTTCTACATGTGAATGTACTTTTAGTACATGTGAATGTGTTTTATGTACATGTGCACGTATTTTTTGTACATGTGCATGTATTTTTTCTACATGTGAATGTATTTTTATTACATGTGAATGTGTTTTATGTACAAGTGCACATAATTTTTTGTACATGTGCATGTATTCTTTGTATATGTGAATACATTTTTTGTACATGTGCCTGTTTTTTTTTTGTATATTTTAATGTATACTTTGAGTATATATGTCTGTTTGTATGTGTACGTTTGTTTAGATTGTATTTTGATTAGAAGTTAATTTGTTTTAAGTACATGTGCATGTATTTTTTGCATATGTGAATGTATGTAAGTGTTTATTTGTTTACATGTGCTTGGATTATATGTTCACTTGTTTTTAAGTACATGTGCAAGTATTTTGTGTACATGTGCATGTATTTTGTGTACATGTGCATGTATTTTATGTACATGTGCAAGTATTTCATGTACATGTGCATGTATTTCATGTACATGTGCATATATTTAGAGAGTCAGTCCACTTAGTGTAAATTCTAAATTCCCCTTCGTAGGTGTAAAATATAACTACAATTTCCTATATATAAAATATTAATATAAAATAAAATAGAAGGGGCTTGTGGTGTTTTAGTAAACAAATTAAAAATTTATCTATGGAGTATCTAATAACGGGAAGAGGTCAGAGAGAGAGAGAGAGAGAGTCACCACCCCTCCATCTCTCTCTTTACTCTACTTCCCCCTCCCTTCCCATCTCCCACCCACCTTTCTCTTCATCACTCGCTGCAACTTAGTCACAATGGCAATTAATTAATGGACATGGTCGTGGTGATGCAACTTTCGATTGAATAATGCACACACTCGGGATTAATTACTTGTAACCAAAGGCGTCTTTTCAATGCTGGATGTACACAATTATTTATAATTGTATGCGCACGTTATATACTTTGTCTCTCTCTCTCTCTCTCTTCCTCTATCTCTGGGGCGCGATTGCAAAGATTTCTTTTTCAATCATTATAATATTGCACTTGACTCTTATAAATGCAAATTTCTCTTTTTTCCCCTTATTTTGCATACAAGCATGCATTTATTTATATAATATAAAGTAGCCGAATCGAAAAAATTAGTAAAACCAATATTTTTTTGCTAATTATTTTTTAAAATATGGAGGTGAATGAATATTTCGACTTGCACATGTAGAGAAATGAATTGCACATGTATTTAAAAAATGGGTATAAATGGATATGTGTCAAAAATAGATTTGAAATAAAAAGCATATTAATATTTATTTACATTAATACTTAAGGTGCACTTATGTAAAGACACATGTACTCAAAATGTATGCACATGTACTTAAAATACGAGAAGATATACCCAGAACACATTCACATATACACAAAATACTTGCACATGTACTTAAAACAAACGCACATGTACCTAAAATATATTCACATATACACAAAATACTGTCACATGTACTTAAAACAAATGCAGATGTACTTAAGACAAACGTACATGTACCTTAAACATATTCACATATACACAAAATACTGTCACATGTACTTAAAACAAACGCACATGTACCTAAAACATATTCACATATACACAAAATACTGTCACATGTACTTAAAACAAATGCAGATGTACTTAAGACAAACGCACATGTACCTTAAACATATTCACATATACACAAAATACTGTCACATGTACTTAAAACAAACGCACATGTACTTAAAACAAATATTCACATGTACACAAAATACTGTCACATGTACTAAAAAACAACCGCACATGTACATAAAACATATTCACAAATATGGAAAAAAGTACAGCCCCATTTACGCAAAATAAATTCACATGTAAACAAAACACATGCACATGTACCCAACACACATTCACAAATACTCAAAACATCTACGGACGAAAAAATATATAAATACATTTGTATCTGTATGAATATATATATATATATATATATAAAGTTCGCATAAGGGAAAACTTGAGATTCCTCATCTTTCATTGAATAAAAACGCACATATTGTACATACGGGAACTGTTAATTGTTCGGATTTGTCATCGAATGAAAAGCAAGCGGTTTTATGGGATGTGACGAGATTGGGGTGACCCTAACCTCTCCCTCGAAGGAAAAAAAAGGAAATCTATATATTATAATAGAAGAAGAGAACTTGTTCCAAAAAAAAGTGCGAAACATTCATTGTCAATATTTCATTTTCATAAGAGGGTTCTCCTTTATCCATGACAGAAGCCGCATCTACTGTATTAGAACTAAATAATGTTTTATTTTTATTTTTTTTTTTTAATAAGCTCCTCTTTAATGACTGATTAAGTTTCACAAAATTATGCCAGAATGTTAATAAAAAAAAAAAGAAACATTGAATTGAAACATTGAAAAAACATTATTGCAGTAATTACAATAAAAATAATAAAAAGTAAAGGTATAAAATTGTAATAAATAAAAAAGGTTCCCAAGGGCAAAAAAAAATAAAATTTTATGTTTTGAAAAAACGCGCGTTAGAATTAGTTGCAAAGGGCGCCATTGATTTTCTCGCAAGTGGTAATATTTTTAACGTCAAATTATAGATTTTTTCGCCTGTGGTAATTTTTTAAATAGACTTTCTTAGTTGTAATAACGATTTTGCCTGAAATTATCAACTTTCCCGCAAGTGGTAATAGTTTTTCGGTAAATTATAAACTTTTCGACTTGTGGCAATTGTTTAAATAGACTTTCTTAGTTGAGATAACGATTTTTTCACAAATTAAAAACTTTCCCGCAAGTGGTAATATTTTTTCTTCAAATTATAGATTTTTTCACCTGTGGTAATTTTTTTAATACACTTTATCAGTTGTAATAACGATTTTGCCTGAAATTATCAACTTTCCCGCAAGTGGTAATAGTTTTTCGGTAAATTATAGACTTCTCGACTTGTGGCAATTGTTTAAATAGACTTTCTTAGTTGAGATAACGATTTTTCACAAATTAAAAACTTTCCCGCAAGTGGTAATATTTTTTCTTCAAATTATAGATTTTTTCAGCTGTGGTAATTTTTTAAATACACTTTATCACTAGGGATAATGATTTTGCCTCAAATAAAAAACTTTCTCGCAAGTGGTAATATTTTTCCGGTAAATTATAGACTTTCCGGTTGGTAGCAATGTTTTAAATAGACTTTTTTTACTAGTGATAATGATTTTTCCTCTAATTATAAACTTTCCCGCAAGTGGTAATATTTCAGGTCGAAATTATAGACTTTTTTTGCCAGTGTTAATTTTTTAAATAGACTTTTTCACTAGGGATAACGATTTTTCCTCAAATTATAAACTTTCCCGCAAGTGGTAATTATTTTTCGTCAAATTATAGATTTTTTCGCCTGTGGTAATTTTTTAAATAGACTTTCTTAGTACTAATAACGATTTTTCATCAAATTATAAACTTTCCCGCAAGTGGTAATATTTTTTCGTCAAATTATAAATTTTTTCGCCTGTGGTAATTTTTTAAATAGACTTTAACACTAGTGATAACGATTTTTCCTCAAACTATAATTCCACGACTATGTTTCCCTGCACCTAATACTCACTTATATATTTTTAGAATATAAAAAAGAAAAAAGGGGAACGAAACCAAAAATAATTACTATTTTGTCTGATATTTGTAAAAATAATTGTGTGGGAATAATTATATATATATATAGGGAAAAAAAAATAAAATTCCAGCCAGAAGTCCATATTAGTAGAACCAAGTATGTTTCCGGTCAGATTAACACACTGACTTTTTCGAGGACTTTTTCGAGTTTTTCGAGATAACGATGCTCGTCCCTTCCTCCTTCCTCTATATGCAAAAAGAAGCAGTGAACCTCTCTTGTGGTTTCACAGACGTGGAACAATCATTTTCGTTGCTAATTTTTTTTATTTTATTTTTTTTTCTTTATATTCCATTACGTATAGTCCATTATAACTCCTAAAGCTTATACAATAATCATATCCCTTCATATATTGAATCATATTTTTTTTAACTTCCACATAAATCAAAATTATAGATAAAAAAAATATTTATTTATATTATTTTTTTTTATTTATTTACTTTTTTCAAAAAAATACACATTTTTTTATCCCATACTCATTTGGGGAATAAAATAAATATAAAATTTCAAAATTCTTTAAGGTTTAAAAGGATGGTCCAACTATTTTTTATCATTAGAAAAAATGAAATTTCTTAACGAGAGAGGAGAGGGGGAGTAAAATTCATCATCACTTCAAAAATATTTAAAATTCTTTCCAAAAATAATAAAAATTGATTTATATAAATGAAATTGAAATGGGAATAAATTTTTCCCTATATGAAAAAGAATCTAATGGAAGATATTTGAGACTAAAAAAAAATATAATCGAAAAGATGAATCTTCAATTGGTGGATTGAAGATATTGGAGGGTTTGGAAAAAGAGAGAAGGATCTATGTAGAGTTTAAAGATAAAATTTAGCAATTCGCCATAAACGTCATCGACAATTTTTCCTAAAACATATACGATTGCGATTCAATTTTTCATAACCTTAGATTATATATATAGATGTGTAAGACGAAAAAAAAGGAAGAAATAAAACACCTCCTTCTCTCTTTTATGGGTTTATGGAAATTTTTATTCGTGGTTATTGCAACGTATAATTCTACTGAAAAACATATTCCACACGACATTTCCTTGACTCTTATATATATATATATATATATATATATATATATATTATACATTTTTTGGCATGACATGTCGAGATTTATTGCAGATTACATTTGCGCGCCTTTTTCTTTATTTTTCAAAAAAAAAAAAAAAAAAAAAAGAATAATGGTCGGGGACATTTTTTCTTCTTCTGTATTTTGACACGTTCTCTCTCTCTATTCATTTAAAGATTTATTTTTCTTTCCGGCAATAGTGGACCCAAAACAATAAATATATTTTGAAACATTTAAAATTTACAGGTCGAGTGGAGAAATTTTTTTTTATATTTTATTTTTCCAACTTTTTTCTAATTTTCATCGAAAGAATTTAAATATTTATAAAAATAATTTAATTTATAACGATTTTTTAAATAATTCATTTTTCTTCCATAAATTTTATGCAAATTGTATAATTTAAGAAATTGAAATCCTAAAAAATTATTAATATTATTATTATTATTATTATTATTATTATTCACGAAAAGAATTGAATTTTTTACGAAAATTTATAAAAAATTTTTTTAATAATTGAATTCTGTTTGGAAATTTTATGAAAATAGTAGATATTAAAAAATTAGATTGAGAAAAGTTTTGAAACACTAATTAAATTTCTGCAAAGAATTTTATTTCATTTTTTTTACAATAAATTGAATGTCTGTGCGTGTGGTATTCTATTCAAAAAATTTTAAATAATTAAATTTCTAAAGTATTTTCTTAATTATGAAAATAATTGAATTCTCACTAACGATTTTTTATTGGAAATTTAAAAATAATTGAATTAACAAAGAAATTCAATACGTTAAAAAATAATTGAATTCTTGTATTGAATTATTATTATTATTATTAGTGAATGTTATTAAATTATTACGAAGAATTGTTTAAAATTTTATTTTAATAACTAATTTACTCAAAATTATTTTTTTTAAAAAGCTATTCAAAATAAATTGATTTCCTTGCTGAAAATTTTATTATTAAAGAAAATATAATCGAATTTTAGAATAATTTTATAATTTTTTTTTAAATAATTGAATTCTTCTGCAAAATTTGAATTTGTATTGGTAATTTTATTATTTTTGAAAATATATAGTTTGAATAACTGTAGATCAGTTTTAACATTTTTTGTTAAATAATTTAATTCTTTTGTGAAACTTAATGAAAATATCAAATATTAAATTTTAATTCTATTTAAAAATTTAAAAAATTAATTTCTAATATTAAAAAAAAATTGAATCGCTTTTAAAGAATTTAATTTTAATTTTTTCGAATTAAAATTAGTAAAATTAGTAAATTTAGGAAAATTAGTAAATTTAGTGAAATTAGTAAATTTAGTAAAATTAGTGAATTTAGTAAAATTAGTAAATTTAGTGAAATTAGTAAATTTAGTAAAATTAGTGAATTTAGTGAAATTAGTAAATTTAGTAAAATTAGTGAATTTAGTAAAAGTAGTAAATGTAGTAAAATGAGTAAAATTAGTAAAATTAGTAAATTTAGTAAAATTAGTGAATTTAGTGAATTTAGTAAAATTAGTGAATTTAGTAAAAGTAGTAAGGTAGTAAAATTAGTAAATTTTGTGAAATATGTAAATTTAGTAAAATTGGTGAATTTAGTAAAATTAGTCAATGTAGTAAAATTAGTAAAATTAGTAAATTTAGTAAAATTAGTAAAAAATTGTTTCAAAAAATAAACAGAAATTATTTTCTTTTCCCTTTTGGCAAAAGTGGGGGAAAAAATCACCTCAACCCAAAATAAAAAATATAATTTAAAATATAAAAAGAATTATAAAAAAATATATATAGAAGCAAAAGTAAACAGATTTATATTATTGAGAAAATTATATAAATTGTCGGGGAAATAAATTTTTTTTTTTTTTGCTCGGTTTGGAAAAATATTTCTTTTGATACAGTATTTAAATTTAAGTTAATATTCCTCTCGTAGATATTATATATTATATATATCGAATGCAATAGAGAAGCGGGGTAGGAGGGGGGGATAGTAGTGAGAACGTTGAAAATGTGTCGGGTAAATACGTAGTAAGCTGAGAACCGACAAATGTTGGAACCGCGATGGAATAAGAAGCACGTTACGGTGGATTGCACTTGGTGAAAAGGCCGCGTCTGCTCTCATTAGAACCACGACAAGAGGGAAAGAGAAACGAGAAGCCGAGAGGAAGGGGAACGAAGGGAGGGGCGGGGGTAATAATTCCTTGAATGAGAAAGAGAAAAGGGAAGAATAAGGGGTGTGGGGTACAACCTGAATTGCATTCTAAGTTCTTAAGGATCTCGAAATAAGGTCCTTTGTCGTTACACATCACAAATTAATCGCCTATAGAAAGCTACAACCAAAAACTACATTTTCAAAAGTTCATTAATCGAAAGAGACAGACAGGCAGAGAGAGAAAATTTATTTAATATAATTCTAATACATAAATAATAATTCAAACAAGATAATTTCTGATAAAACATTTACTACTTGCGAGAAGGTCTATTTAAAAAATTACCACTAGCGAGAAAGTGTATAATTTGACGAAAAAATATTACCACTTGTGAGAAAGTTGAAAATTTAAGGTAAAAACATTGCTACTAGTGTAAAAGTCTATTTAAAAAAATGTCACTAGCGAGAAAGTCTACAATTTTGACCTGAACTGTTACCACTTGTGAGAGAGTTTATAATTTAAAAAAGAACCGTCACTAATAGTGGGAAAGTCTATTCAAAAAATTAACTCTAGCGAGAAAGACTACGATTTCGACCTGAAGTATTACCACTTGTAAGAGAGTTTATAATTTCAAAAAAACCGTTACAAATAGTGGAAAAGTCTATTTAAAAAATTACCAGAGACAAAAAAGTTTGTATTTTGACAAAAAAATGTTACCACTAGCGAGAAAGATTATCACTAGTAAGAAAAGTCTATTTTTATGATTGCCACCAGCTGAAAAGTCTATAATTTACCGAAAAAATGTTACCAATTGCGGGAAAGTTTAGAATTTGAGGTAAAAACACTATTACTAGTAAGAAAGTATATTTTGAAAATTACCACTAGCCAGAAAGTCTATAATTTGACGAAAAAATATTACCACTTGTGAGAAAGTTGAAAATTTAAGATAAAAACAGTAGCAATAGTGCAAAAGTCTATTTTAAAAAATGCCACTAGCGAGAATGTCTACAATTTTGACCTGAAATATTACCACTTGCGAGAGAATTTATAATTTGAAAAAAAAACCGTCACTAATAGTGGGAATGTCTATTTAAAAAATTATCTCAAGCGAGAAAGACTACAATTTCGACCTGAAATATTACCACTTGCGAGAAAGATTATAATTTGGGCTAAAATATTAGCACTTGTGAGAGAGTGTATAATTGAGGCTAAAATATTACCACTTGCAAAAAAAGTTTATAATTTGAGGAAAAATCATTTCCACTTGTGGAAAAGTCTATTTTAAAAATTACCACGATTGAGAAAGTCTATAATTTGATCTAGAATATTACCATTTGTGAGAAAGTTTAAAATTTCAGGTAAAAAAGTAACTAATAGTGAAAAAGTCTATTTAAAAAATTACCACAGGCGAAAAAATCTATAATTTGACGAAAAAATATTTCCACTTGTGGGAAAGTTTATAATTTGAGAAAAAACCGTTATCACTAGTATGAAAGTCTATTTAAAAAATTACCACTAGCGAGAAATTTTTCTTAATTATTATAAGTATGATTTCACTCTGAAAATCGACTTTTGAACGAATTTTTGAGAATCATTTTTAACTTTATTTTTATTATTATTATTATTATTATTAGCTTTACTTTTATTATTTTTATTATAATCATTAAAATTGTTATTATTATTATTAGCTTTATTTTTATCATTTTTATTATAATCATTGCCATTGTTATTATTATTATTAGCTATACTTTTATTATTATTATTCTTTTTTATTATTATTGTATATTATTATTATTATTATTGATATTGTTATTGCTATAACTTTTATTAAACAATTTTTAAAAATTGAATTTTCAGTGAAGATTCATGTTAAATCTGTCGCGATTGAATATGAAAATAATAGAAAGAACAAAAGGGAGAAAAGAAGAGAAAAATCATTTATAAGAGAGAAAGAGAGAGAGAGAGACATAGAGAGAAAAAAAGAAGGGGATAGATAATAGATATTTCTTTTCAGTTAACTAGCAGTATTCGGGTGGATTAACCGAAGCGTAAGCGTAATTCTCGGTGGTTCGAGGTCAAAGGAATCTCGGGGTTAAATCGACTCTCGGTGCACTTGTTGCACGAGAGAGCGTTTCTATTAGCTTTTTTTTTTGCACCACCGCGAGCAGAGCACCGTCCCGCACTGCATCACCATTTAACTATGACATTTCCTCCTCCCATATAATCCCCGGGAAATTCGTACTTATTCAAAACTTTACAACTTCACTCGGCGCGCGCGTTACACATTTCCTGTTATTCTTTTTTTCCACTTTAAAAAAAAAATAATAATACATTGTTCCCCTTCGCATGGCTGCGGATAAATTTACATGGTAAATTCTATAGTTAGCTTATTTTATTGGGAAAAAAAAAATTTTCTATTCGTGTTTTTAAAAGAGATAATATAAATTCAGTTTTTTTTCTAACGTAAATGATGCTAAAGTGTAAACTGAGTTCGAATTGAAATTATTTACTTTGAATTTTGAAAATTTGAGGAAAAAACATTACCACTTGTGGGAAGGTCTATTTAAAAAAATACCAGTTGCGAGAAAGTCTACAATTTCGACCTGAAATATTACCACTTGTGAGAAAGTTTAGAATTTGAAAAAAGCGTCACTAATAGTGGGAAAGTCTATTTAAAAAATTGCTACCAACCGGAAAGTCTTATAATTTACCGAAAAAATTTTACCACTTGTGAGAAAGTTGATTATTTAAGATAAAAACATTACCACTAGTGGAAAAGTCTATTTAAAAAATTACCACGAATGAGAAAAACTACAATTTCCACCTGAAATATTACCACTTGTGAGAAAATTGATAATTCTTGTCAAAAACATACAAAACACTTAAAAAAAATTACCACTAAATAAACTAATTTAAAAATAATGAAAAAAAATGAATATAAAAATATTCTCGCTGTCTTGCAAAAATAATTGCCATACACAAGACTAAGAAAAGTAGAAGAAAAAGAAGAAGGAGATTAAATCTTTTAACGAATTCTTTTGTCCCTAAACTTTAAGAGGGTTAAATTTTGAAAAATAATGGTTACAAATGTTTTTGCCGCAGGTAGATAATTCCCTTTATATATTGAAAATATTATATCTCACTTTCAAGTGACAAGTCACGTTCTCAAATTGAATTTATGGTAAATTTTTACAATATTTTACTATGTTTTTAAATAGGTTTTTGTTAAATCCTTTATTATATCCTCTTTCTCTTTTTTCTCTTCTCTTTCGCTTTTCTAAATTATAAAATAAGATATATTTATATTTATATATATATATATAGATTTTTATGAAAACATTGCTTAAGGAGATTAGTTTCGTGGAAAAAGGATTTTTATTACCGACCCTCAACTACTCTCTCTCTCTCTCTCTCTTTTTCATTTTCTCTCTTTCCCTCTCTCTCTCTCTCTCTCTCTCCTCTCTCATTCTTTTCTCGAAATTTTCTGACTCTCGTATATAAAAATAAATGAAGAAATCACTTCTTGTGAAATTCTTCAAGTTTTATGAGATAACAAACTTCAGTTGAGGTCAGTTGTATTATATGCTACATTTGACGATTTCATCAGGAGGAAAAATTGGTGAAAGTGAATAACCAAGTTTCTCTGTAATCCCCCTCCCCTCTCCTCTCCCTTCACCCTTTTCCTCTATATTTGCGCGGTAATATTTCTTTTCTTATTATTGGCTCAAAATTTTATTGTTTCTCTACATTTAATAGTTTATTTATTAAAGTTTTATGCATTTCTCTTTGTTTCCCCTGTGGAAAAAGAATGAGATTTTTTTCACGAGATATTCAATTTATTTGGCGAAGTTTTTTTAGATTTAAAAATTTTACATTTATAATAATAATTATTTTTCATTATTTATTGAATTTTGTGTTAAAAATTACTATTATTTTAAGTATTATAACGATTGTGTGTTAAATTTTAGTATTTTTGGTTAAATATACTGTGATCAAATCTCACCTACGATCGGTTAAATAAATGTATTGTCGTCAAATAATATTTTGAGGTTAAATATTATCGTTAAATAATATTTTGAGGTTGAATATTATTGACAAATAATATTTTGAGGTTGAATATTATTGACAAATAATATTTTGAGATTAAATATTATTGACAAATAATATTTTGAGGTTAAATATTATTGGCAAATAATATTTTGAGGTTAAATATATTCTTGTCGTCAAATAATATTTTCAGGTAAAATATTACTGACAAATATTATTATTAGGTTAAATATTATCGTCGAATATTATTATTAGATAAAAAAAATATTATTGACAAATATTAGTAGGTCAAATATTATCGTTAAATATTATTATCATTAGGTAAAATATTATTAACAAATATTAATAGGTTAAATATTATCGTCAAATATTATTATTATTAGGTAAAATATTATTGACAAATATTAATAGGTTAAATATTACTGACAAAAATTAATATGTTAAATATTATTGACAAAAATTAAAAGGCTAAATATTATAGTCAAATAATATTATTCTTAGGTTATATAATATTATAGTAAAAGAAATATTTGTTAATAATATTTAACATAATTAATGGAGAATAAATTTTTTTAACAATAATAATATTGAACAATAATCTTTCGCATGCTATTTAACATGTCAATATTTAACTGAATAATAATATTTAACAACAACATTAAATTTAATAATAATAATAATAATAATAATAATAATAATAATAATAATAATAATAATAATATATGAAGACAATATTTATGCTAATTATAATATTTGACGATAATATGTAACTTAATTATGATGAAAAGTAATATTTAACCAAACTAGAATATTTGACAATGATTTAGCCATAATAGATAATTTAACCTTGACATAACATTTGAAGACAGTATTAAACCTAATAACAATATTGTCAATAATATTTTACCTATTTAATAATGATATTTAGCATAATAATATAATTTTTATGTTAAATACTGTTATTATGTAAAACATTACTGTCCAACATTATTATTATTATTATTATTATTATTATTATTTTTATCATACACTGTAAAAAAAAGGAGTTAAATTTTAACTCCCCAGGGAGTCTATAAAAGTCGCACCCAATTTGGGAGTTAATGCCAGGGGAGTTAAATAAAAGGAGTTAAAATTTAACTCCCAAATGCTAACTCCCCATGGAAAAAATAACTCCCGCGGGTGTTAAATGAAGGGAGTTAAAAATTAACTCTCTTTTGGAGTTAATTTTTAACTCTAAAAATTTAACTCCCTACTCCCGAGTCCGTTAACTCCCTAAATTTTTTACAGTGTATTATTATGCTGAGTATTAAGATAAAAATAATTACGTTTAAGTCTTGCTCATGTTGAATATCATTGTCAAATATTATGTCAAATATTATATTGAATATTAGGTTAACTATGAGGTTAAATATTATATTGAACATTAGGTTACTTAGGTTAAATATTTGGTTAAAAATTTGGTTAAACATTTTGATTAAACGTTGGTTAAATATTAAAAATATTTCGTTACATATTTGATGAAATATTAAGTTTAATGTTAGGTTAAATATTTGGCTAAAAGATTAGTTAAACATTAATTAAATATTAAAAATATTTCGTTAAATATTTTATTAAATTTTAAGTTTAATGTTAAGTTAATTATTAGGTTAGATATTGGTTTAATTGTTAAGTTAAATGTTAAATAAAAATTAGATTAAATATTATATTGAATATGAGGTTACTATTAGGTTTAATATTTGGTTAAATATTAAGTTAACTGTTAGGTTAAATGTGAGGTTATATTTTAGTTTAAATATTCTATACTGAATATTAGGTTAAATAGTAACTTAAATGTTACGTTAAATATTAAATTAATTGTTAGGTTAAAAGGTTAAAGATGCTGTTAAATATTAAGTTAAGTTTTACGTTGAATATTAAATTAAGTGTTAGGTTAAAGGTTAAATATTGGGTTAAATATTTGGTTAAAAGTTGGTTAAATATTATGTTTAATAGTTAAATAAATAAATGAAAATAAATAAATTAAAATTTTGGTTAAATATTAAGTTCAATGTTGGATTAAATAAAAAATGAAATATTAGGTTAAATTTTTGGTTAAATATTTAGTTTTATGTTATGTTAAATATAAGGTTAAATATAAGGTTAAATATAAGGTTAAATATAAGGTTAAATATAAGGTTAAATATAAGGTTAAATATAAGGTTAAATATTATACACTGAATACTATTGTGTCGAGAAATTCTCTATTATACTACTTTTACCAACTAAATGACGAGAAAAAAATTGAAGAGATTAATTTTGATTAGGGATTAGCCTACGCCACTGGGTTATCCATATGTTGAATATATATTGGTTAAGTACACATTAAAGACGCGTGCGCGTTTATATTCCGTTGCGGGACAAGAGTTGCATATGCAACACACAGATATATATATATATATATATATATATATATATATATATTTCTACATGTACAAATATAAAGTTGTATTTGGGGCTTTGCGAAACGAGAAATAATAGCGTATTAGTGTAGAAACGCTTCAAACGACAGCTGCAATTCAACCCTGAATTGAACTGTTATTTGAGCGGTGCGAGGGCAAAGAAGAGGGAAAAAAAAATTAGACAACTCGGCAAAAATTCTATTCATATAAATATAAATGCTTATACATTTAGTATAATAGCAATAAAATCTTATAGTTGTACCTACACACATCGTATACATTTTTCACGTATATGGCAACAATATTTTCGTGCAGAGGAAAAATATTCTCCCATTTCTCTAAAACACTCAAAATATTTCCAAATTTTTTTTTTTTTTTTTTTTTTTTTTTGCTGTCTATAATTGAGATTTCACTCTAATATTCCAATGTAGTAATTAAAAATTGACGAATAAAATGAAATCGCGAATTTTTTTTTACATTTAAATACATCGTCTATAGAGATTGACAGACGATAAATTTGTCTACGACATATAAATATACGATTGAGTCGTCGCTTTTTCGAAAAAGAACGATTAACAATTTTATTAGACATGGAAAATTTATTATACTCACGCATTAATAAGCGGCCTTGTTCAAAAAAAAAAAATTTTTATGCCGACTCACCTGAAACTGAAATAATATTTCTATTAGTGAGACTATTCTTGAGTGTACATATATATATATAGTATTTAATGTTCTTAATTTATAGGAATATAAGTAAGTAATTAATTAATTAATTATATTATATTATAACTTATACGAGATATAGTAATTTATTGTTTTATTTATTTTCATTTATTGTGTTAATTATGTTATTATTGGAAGTTTAATAATTTTTAGTAGCTTTAATAGTTTCATGATTATAATAATTGTGATTAAAAATTATATTAAGTATTATTGTAATATTACCATCATTATAATAACCATAATTGTAATTACCATAATTATAATTACCATAATTATAATTATAATTATAATTACTATAATTATAATTATAATTACCATAATTATAATTATAATTATAATTACCATAATTATAATTATAATTACCATAATTATAATTATAATTATAATTACTATAATTATAGTCACTAAAATTACAATTACTATAATTATAGTCACTAAAATTACAATTACTATGACTATAATTATCATAATTATAATTACAATGAATATAATTACCATAATTTTAATTACAGTGACTATAATTACCATAATTTTAATAACTATATGACGGTAAATGGAATTATAGTATAATTATAATTACTATAATTACAATAACTATAATTACTATAATTATAATTGGCATAATTATAATCACCATAATTATAATTATAATGACTACAATTATCATAATTATAATTACAATTCCTATAATTATAATGACTACAATTATCATAATTATAATTACAATTCCTATAATTATAATTACTATAGTTATAATTACCATAATAATAATTGGTAAAATTATAATCACCATAATTTTAATTTGTATAATTATAATCGCACCATAATTATAATTAAAAAGACTATAATTGTTATAATTAAAAAGACTATAATTGTTATAATTAAAATGACTATAATTGTTATAATTATTGTAATTATAATTGTTATAATTATGGTAATTATAATTATAATAATTATGGTAATTATATATATATAATTATAATTACAAATAGAAAGGGAACATAGTCAGGAATTCTACTCACTATAACTTACAATTATAATGACTATAATTATAATTACCATAATTATAATGACTATAATTATATAATTACCATAATTATAATGAGAATAATCGTAATAATAATGAACCAGTAACTAAGGGGAGCATAGGCAACAGGATTGGACCCCTCCTTTAATTATACAATTGTATTATTACAAGAAAATAATATACAACTAATTGAAAAACAAAACGTAGACTTGAAAAAATAAATAGTTATATTGATAATCATGGAAAAATTTACGATCGACGATTGGACAGTTAAACAGCAAATTTTATGGTGAATTTTGCGCCATTCATCGAAGACACTACATAAATTGACAGTTTTACGATAGCTCTAAAATATTTTTTACAGCTTCATTCTCTAGCTTGAAAGATATTTGCACTGTGTGTGTGTGATGATAATGCCCTTCTTAAAGAAATATCGAATCTTGAGATTAGTTTCCTATATATATATATACATCAATTTAAAGTTGAAAATTCTTTCATCTCATTCTCTGCGCTTGGATAAATAGAAAACAGGTCTTTTGGGGAGAGTTATGCAAACAAAAGAGAGGCGATAAAATCATAAGAGGAGGGGGGGGAGAACAAGATGCTTCAAAGCTTTTTTGAGTGTGAAAAAAAGGATTTTTATTCTCTTAAATATTATCGCTATGTGTGTATTTATCTTTATATGTTATAATGTTCGATGAATGAACACTGCGTCATTGAGTCGTAAAGTTATAAAAATAGAAAGAATTTCTTTTCGAAATAAATTTTATTAAATTCTTTATTTTCATACCTATTTATATGAAAGAAATATTTATTTTTATTTTCCTTTAAGTCAATTACTTGAAAATTTACTATAAATACAGTATTCGAATACACTTTGCGAAAATGTTTATTATTTGACGCAGAAACATTAACACTAGTGGGAAAGTCTAATTAAAAAATTGCCACGAGTGGGAAAGTCTATAATTTGAGCTAGAATATTACCACTTGTGAGAAAATTGAAAATTTAAGGTAAAAACAGTAGCACTAGTGGAAAAGTCTATTTTTAAAAATGCCACTAGCGAGAAAGACTACAATTTTGACCTGAAATATTACCACTTGTGAGAGAGTTTATAATTTGAGAAAAGAACCGTCACTAATAGTGGGAAAGTCTATTTAAAAAATTAACTCAAGCAAGAAAGACTACAATTTTGACTTGAAATATTACCACTTGCGAGAGAGATTATAATTTGGGCTAAAATATTAGCACTTGTGAGAGAGTGTATAATTTAGGCTTAAATATTACCACATGCAAAAAAAGTTTATAATTTCAGGAAAAATCATTTCCACTTGTGGAAAAGTCTATTTTAAAAATTACCACGATTGAGAAAGTCTATAATTTCGACCTGAAGTATTACCACTTGTGAAAAAGTTTATAATTATTGTCAAAAACATTACTACTAGTGAGAAAGTCTATTTTAAAAATTACGACAGGCAAAAAAGTCAGTAATTTGACGAAAAAATATTACCACTTGCGGGAAAGTTTATAATTCTTTTCAAAAAACATTATCACTAGTGATAAAGTCTATTTAACAAATTACCATTGGCGAAGAAATCTATAATTTGCCAAAAAAAAAATTACTACTTGTGAGAAAGTTTATAATTATTGTCAAAAACATTACTACTAGTGAGAAAGTCTATTTTAAAAATTACTACGAATGAGAAAAACTACAATTTCCACCTGAAATATTACCACATGTAGGAAAGTTTATAATTTGAGAAAAAATCATTATTTTCTTACTAGTAATATTGTTTTTGACAAGAACTATAAACTTTCTCACAAGTGGTAATATTTCTGGTCGAAATTGTAGACTTTCTCGCTAGTGGTAATGTTTTAAATAGACTTTCCCATTGGTGGTAATGTTTTTGACAAGAATTATAAACTTTCTCGCAAGTGGTAATATTTTAGGTTGTAATTTTTGACTTTCTCACTAGTGGTAATATATTTTTGGTCAAATATTTGACTTTCAATATGTAAGCAAACATTTTGTGCTTAAAATTGATAGCAAACAAGTTTCTTTGAAGAAAAAATTAATTTTTAATTAGTATTTATATTTTTAACGTAATTTTATAATTGTTTATATTTATTTATAGAAAGTGTATGAAATAATCGTTGAATTTGGAGTAAAGGAGTGAAGTCCCGTAAGGCACATGACTGCATTCTGGTACGGTGAAAGAGGATACGCGCGTAAAATGCATGTGTTTATATATATATATATATATGTCGAGAGGAGGTCGTTGTGTATAAACTCGAGGATCGGTCAGTACAACGAGAGAAATCAATGAGTTTCTACCGGATATCCTTCGAGGACATTAATCTCCTTGTCACAAAAATTCCTTAACCATACTTTAGTCGCCGAGTAATCGTATTTTTAAATCTGTTTATTTATATATCTATATAAATATATATATATATCTTTATCATTACTTTTACTTTTATTATTATTATTTTATTATTATTGTTATTATTCTTATTATTATTATTACTATAAATTTAAATATATTTTAAGATTTTAAAAAACCCGCGCTTAAATTAATTGCCAAAGGGCACCATTGACTTTCTCACAAGTGGTAATATTCTAGCTCAAATTGTACACTTTTTCACTTGTGGTACTTTTTAAAATAGACTTTCTTACTAGTCATAATGTTTTTACCTCAAATTCTAAACTTTCCCGCAAGTGGTAATATTTTTTCGTCAAATTATAGACTTTTGCACTCGTGGTAATTTTTAAAATAGACTTTTTCACTATTGGTTACGTTTTTGCCTCAAATTTTAAACTTTCTCGCAAGTGGTAATATTCTAAGTCAAATTAAACACTTTTTCACTTGTGGTAATTTTTAAAATAGACTTTTTCACTATTGGTTACTTGTTCACCTCGAATTATAAACTTTCTCACAAGTGGTAATATTTTGACGTCAAATTATAGTCCCACTAATTAATAATAGGTAATTATAGTTTAAAAAACATTATCAAATTAAAAACAAAAATTATTGCACGAAAGGAAAGGAGTAATTTTTGGTCTAAAGATATTTGCGAATAATATAATTATGAATATATGTAACAAAATATTTTCTCCATATGATTATAATGATAAAATGTTTTTTGCCGTGTCTGAAATTTTCATTGCGGAAACTATATAATGCTCTAGATTTTAACCGGTTCAACGTGTTTGTTAATCAATTAAAGTGTATCAATCTTTAGGCTATTTCAAGTTATGTACGCAATTTGTATATAGTTCCTTTTAAAGTTCCCCCTCTCTCTCTCTCTCTCACACTTTTTTAAATTTTCTGTCAATTTACTAATTTATTTTCCTAATTTTTTCTACTAATTTATTAGTAAAATTTTAAAAATTAATAAAAAGTGAAATAAAAATTTAATTTCTCTGTCAATTTACTAATGTATTTTACTAATTTTTGTCTACTAATTTATTAGTAAAATTTAAAAAACTAATAAAAAGTAAAATAAAAATTTAATTTCTCTGTCAATTTACTAATTTATTTTACTAATTTTTTCTACTAATTGATTAGTAAAATTTTAAAAATTAATAAAAAGTAAAATTAAAACTTAATTTCTCTGTCAATTTACTAATTTTTCTACTAATTTATTAGTAAAATTTACTAATAATTTACTAAGAAACTACTAATTCAAAGGCAAAAAGTCAGTCACTAATATTAAAAAAATATTAATTAGTAACAATTAGTAAAAATTAGTAAAAATTAGTAAAAATTAGCAAAATTAGTAAAATTAGTAAAAAAAATGTTACTTATTTTAAATTCAGAGAGTATTTTATTATTCAACTCGTAAAATTACATTATAATGAAAAAAACATGTAAATTTGTAAAATTATTTTAAAAAATGATAGAATTGGAATATAATAAATAAGTCAAGGGATGATGTTTTAATTCCTATTGAGTGAAAACTATACAATTGTATGAAAAATGTTTAAATGAATATATAACTATATCTATACTGAAAAGGGTCGTCAAATCATTTCAAGTTATTAAGAGAGTTACCATCAAAGCTACATTATAAGTGTATGTGTGTTGGGCGCACAAGATGAAAATTGATTGCATACCGATCAGATATTGATTGCTATAGGAGGTGGAACTTATTATACCCGCATTATGTAGCGAGTCATTAAATTGTTACGCTGGCAGACAGATTGAACAGCAATTCATCTATATATATATATATATACGTTGGAGGGTCCCCTTGTACATAGGATATTTCTCGAAATTATTATCATATCGCGTGCGACAATAATTAAACTAAAAAAAATTCATTTCTTTCAATTAAAAGTTAGACTCTAATAATAATAATAATAATAATAATAATAATAATAATAATAAAATAATAATAATTGACTTTCTCGCAAGTGGTAATATTTTAGGTCGAAATTGTGGACTTTTTCGTTTGTGGTAATTTTTTAAATAGCCCTTTCCACTAGTGGTAATGTTTTTACCTCAAATTATAAACTTTCCCGCAAGTGGTAATATTTTTTCGTCAAATTATACATTTTCTTACTTGTGGTAATTTTTAAAATAGACTTTCTCACTATTGGTTACGTTTTTGCCTCAAATTTTCAACTTTCTCACAAGTGGTAATATTCTAGCTCAAATTATAAACTTTCCCGCAAGTGGTAATATTTTAAGTCAAATTATACATTTTCTTACTTGTGGTAATTTTTAAAATAGACTTTCTCACTATTGGTTACGTTTTTGCCTCAAATTTTCAACTTTCTCACAAGTGGTAATATTCTAGCTCAAATTATACACTTTTCCACTCGTGGTACTTTTTAAAATACACTTTCTCACTAGTAATAATGTTTTTACCTTAAATTATAAACTTTCTCGCAAGTGGTAATATTTTAGGTCGAAATTGTAGACTTTTTTGTTTATGGTAATTTTTAAAATAGACTTTTTCAATATTGGTTACTTGTTTACCTCAAATTATAAACTTTCTCACAAGTGATAATATTTCAGATCGAAATTATACACTTTCGCACTCGTGGTAATTTTTAAAATAGACTTTCCCACTATTGGTTACGTTTTTGCCGTAAATTTTAAACTTTCTCACAAGTGGTAACATTTCAGGTCGAAATTATACACTTTCGCACTCGTGGTAATTTTTAAAATAGACTTTTTCACTAGTGAAAATAATTTTTCCTCAAATTATAAACTTTTTTTTGCAAGTGGTAGTATTTTAGCTTAAATAATACACTTTCTCACAAGTGCTAATATTTTAGCCCAAATTATACACTTTCTCCCAAGTGGTAATATTTTGGCGTCAAATTATTATCACACTAAATAATAATAATAAAAACAATAATAATAATAATAATAATAATAATAATAATAATAATAATAATAATAATAATAATAATATACAATTATAGTTCAAAATGTAACAAAATGAAAATGAATTAGTATACGAAATATGATGATAAATTATTAGAACAAAAATTACAATAAGCATCATAACAAATTGTATTTTATGTAACTAATTATAGTAATAATTAATATACTTATAATGCCAATTACAGTTACAATTTAAAAAAAAAATTTCAATAACCCTAATTGTAATATAGTTATAATACTATAATTACAGCAATAATTACAATATTCATTCATTCATTCATAATTTTAATAATTATCATCATATTTAGGATCATAATTGGGTAAAATTATTTTACCTTTTATTGCAATTCAAATTCAAATGGCAATGAGAATTTTCCGATAAATTTGTAGAAATTTACAAATTTATATTACACGCAGTTCGTTTTATACTTTAATACATTCGATCGCTGTGAATTGATAAGGAAATCGCGCGGAAAATTGCCTTATTCCGAATGAAGGGACTAATGTTGATAAACGACTTTGTTCGGGATTGCCAAAATCATTCACTTTGCATTCTTATATGGGATTTTCTGAGGAGTTACATACATGTTGTAAAATATTAAGAGATAAAATTTTTATTTTTGGATGCTTTCGAGTACATTTATAAATATATATATATATATATAGTTTTTCCTTGTACTTTTTGTCTTTACTATGTCTACTCTTATATATAGTACCACCCATCTTAATTTTTTTTTTTAATATGTTGCAACTTTAAATATGTTCTTTGTTTTAGTATAGTTGGTTTAGTTGTTATTAAAATTTACTTATTAGGGATTATTTTTAATTTAGAATAATTTTAGAGACGAAAAAAATTGTCAGTATAGTGTTGGACCAACTTTTGAAGTTTACCTTTAGTATTCTTTAGCATCATGTGCATCAGCTTTAAAATAATTTGCTATAATCTTTTTGGATGTGCATCATCATTACAATCACAATTCACTTGTTTAGCAATAATACCTTATGCATCTTTAGCAGAGCATATTATTTTCTCAACAACAATGCTTTACTTGTTTTTATCATCATCATGATGATGATGATCATTAATAATATCCTATGCATCTTTAGGAGGAAATATTATTCCCTTGGTATTGCATGCAGCACATCTTTATAGAAGCAAGTTAAAAGTAGCTTCTTTATAAATTGTTTGCTTTTCTTTAGCATTTGTTTGATCTTCTTTAACAAACGTTTGTCCTTCTTTAGCAATAGTTTGCTCTTCTTTAACAACAACTTGCTCTTCTTTAGGAACAGTTTGATCTTCTTTAGCAATAGTTTGATCTTCTTTAGCAATAGTTTGTTCTTCTTTAACAACAACTTGCTCTTCTTTAGGAACAGTTTGATCTTCTTTAGCAATAGTTTGATCTTCTTTAGGAACATTTTGATCTTCTTTAACAAACGTTTGTCCTTCTTTAGCAATAGTTTGTTCTTCTTTAACAACAACTTGCTCTTCTTTAGGAACAGTTTGATCTTCTTTAGCAATAGTTTGATCTTCTTTAGGAACAGTTTGCTCCTCTTTAGCAGTAGTTTGTTCTGCTTTAGCAACAGTTTGTTATTCCTCAGCAATAATTCTTTATTCCTTAGTATTTGTTTGTATTTCTTCAGCATCATGCTGTACATTTTTAAAAAGCTTCTTGTATACATAACTCTTATAAGCATTTGATAGCATTAGTATTATCTGACAGTAGCATTTGATAGCATTAGCACTAGGTAACAATATTATTTGACAACATTGGCATTAGATAAACATTAATAGCACAAACAGCATTAGCCCCATCTTTAAACATTAAACCATACCTTTAACTTTTACAGCATCTTTACTGTACTATATTTTTATGATATCCTGTGAAGTATGAAAAAAAACATACCTCACCTGATATTATAAAGAATTTAAAATTCTTCTCAATTTCTCCCACCGAATCTTGTAAATATTTTAGCAGCAACATGTAAACCTTTATCCACAACAGCTTTATACTTTCTCGAGTGCATCTCTCATTTACTTCTCTCTCTCACTCTCTCTTCCTCTTGTATTGTATATTATTCTCCCATATACGGGTGAAAGAAAATAATATCCATGTTAAAATTTAATGATATAATTATAAAGTTCCGGCAGTTTAGTGGAATGCTGTTGTGGACGTGCAATAGAAATATTGGCACGGCATCATGTCGATTAATCTATACGTGTTCAAGATATGATGTCGTAATTGATAATCACGCATTATACAGTGCAATGGGGGTTAAGTGCCTCTTAGATGTATACATCACTACATTTATAACCACTTTTATAAATGTAAATATTTCTATATGTATACGGTACTATTACTGCCTTTACCATCACTACAACTACTACTACCACTATCACTATTTCTAGTTCCAGATGGTTTACGTGTATATAGTAAATGTACTGTAAATGTATAGTAAATGTTACCATATATATATATTTCGGTAGATATGCATCACTACCTAGATATACATACATTAGGCACTTATTGGGTCACTATCAGTTCGGTACTTTGTGGCTTCTTTTTCAAAACTAATATTCTCTCTTTCTGCCTCTCTTTTTACTATTTTTATCCTTCTTTCTTTATCTTTCTCTCTCTCACTCTCTTCTTCTATCTCTCTTTCTCTCTCTCTCTCTTTTTCTATCTCTTTTTTTTCTCTCTCTCTCTTTCTCTACTTTCAAGTTTTCTGTAAACGCAAACTTTCCCATATCGCTCTCTCGCCAAACAAGTAAAAGGGTATTATTATTGACCAACTTTTCTTCCCTCCAATTCTCAAACAAATGTGAAATTTAACAGCTCAATGATAATTAACCTCAAAATTGTAATAAGACAGAAAAAAAATACTTTTTCAAAAGGTCAAAAAAAAAAACAGAGTTATAAAAAAAAACGAGCCGATTTTTAACAAACTTAAAACTTTTCGATAATTACATATCCATAGTTGCCTCTGGACAAGAAATATTTTTGAACTAATTTAACTAACGGTAATTTTTAACTATTAGTAATTTTTAACTAACAGTAGTTTTAAACTAATAGTATTATTAATTACTATTAATCGATTTTAATCGAAGAAATATTTTTAAACTAATAGTATTTCTAACTACTACTAACAGGTTTTTTTATCTAATAATATTTTAAAACTAACAGTATTTTTAACTACTATTATTAATAGTTTTTTTGCACTAATAATATTTTTGATGAAATATTTTTTTGACCTAGTAGTATTTGAATTAATAGTGTTTTGAACTAATAGTGTTTTCAACGAACTGTGTTTTTAACTACTACTAATGATTTTTTAATTAATAGAGTTTTGAACTACTACTAATAGTAGTTTTTAACTACTAATAGTAGTAGTTTTTAACTACTACTAGTAGTTTTTAACTACTACTAGTAGTAGTTTTGAAAAAATAATGCTTTAAACTAATAGTATTTTGAATTTACAGTGTATTCAACTACGACTAATAGTATTTTTCCATTATTAGTATTTTGAAATACTATTAGTTTTGAACAAATAATATTCTTGAACTAATAGGGTTTTGGAAGTAATAATGTTTTTATCTATTAGTGTTTTTAACTACTATTAAGAGTATAGTTTTGAAAAATTAGTTTTTTGAACTAGTATAGTGTTTTGAATTAATAGTGTATTTAACTAGCACTAATATTTTTAAGAACAAATAGTAATTTTTTAACTAATAGTTATTTTAAACTAATAGTGTTTTCAGTCACTACTAATAGTACTTTTCAAACAAATAGTCTTTTAGAATAAAAATATTTTTAATTCATTGCGTACTTAACAACTTTTAAAAGTATTTTTTAACTAATAGTATTTCAAAATATTAGTATTTTTGAACTGATAGTTTTTTGAATAAACAGTGTTTTTAACCACTACTAAGGATTTTTTTTTAACTAATAGAGTTTTGAACTACTACTAATAGTGTTTTTGAAAAAAATAGTGTTTTGAACTAATAGTATTTTGAATTTATACTGCATTTAACTACTTTTAATACTTTTTGTCAATTAGTAGTATTTTGAAATACTATTATTTTTGAATAAAAAATATTCTAAAGTAATAGTGTTATTAACTAATATTATTTCAAAGTAATAGTGTTTTTAACTACTACTAATAGTATTCTTGAACTAATTTTTGTGTATAACTACTATTAACAGTATTTTTGAACTAATTATATTCTTGAATTAATTGGTGTTTATAACTACTAATTAATAGTATTTTTGAACTAATAGTGTTAATAATTAAAATTATTTTTAATTAATAGTGTCTATAAGTACTACTAATAGTATTCTTGAACTAATAGTGTTTATAACTAGTATTAATAGTATTTTTGAACTAATAGTGTTTTTAACTACTATTAACAGTATTTTTGAACAAATAGTGTTTTGAATTAATAGTGTATTTAACTACCACTAATATTTATAAGAACAAATAGTAATTTTTAACTAAAAGTAATTTCAAGCTAATGGTGTTTTCAAATACTACTAATAGTATTTTTTAAACAAATAGTGTTATAATATAATCTTTATCTAATAGTGATTTAAACTGCAACTAATAGTATTTTTGAATTAATAGTGTTTTAAACGAACTCTGTGTTTCTAACTTCTACTAATGATTTTTTTTTCAATTAATAGAGTTTTTAACTACTTTTAATAGTATTTTTCAATTAGTATTCTGAAATACTATTACTTTTTGAACTTATAGTGTTTGTAACTACAATTATTAGTATTTTCAAACTAATAGTGATATTAACTAATATTATTTTAAATTTATAGTGTTTTTAACTACTACTACTACTAATACTATTCTTAAACTTATAGTGTTTATAACTACTACTAATACTATTCTTAAACTTATAGTGTTTATAACTACTATTAATATTATTTTTGAAATAATAGTGTTTCAAACTGCTATTAATAGTATTTTAGAACTAATAGTGTTTATAACTATTATTAATATTATTTTTGAAATAATAGTGTTTCGAACTGCTATTAATAGTATTTTAGAACTAATAGTGTTGTGAACTGCTGTTAATAGTATTTTTGAACTAATAGTGTTTTGAACTACTACTAATAGTATTTTTGAACTAATAGTGTTTTGAACTACTATTAATAGTGTTTTTGAACTGATAGTGTTATTAAATAATATTATATTAAATTAATAGTGTTTACAACTACTATTAATAGTATTTTCGAATACTATAGTGTTTTGAACTACTACTAATAGTATTTTTGAACTAATAGTGTGTTGAACTACTACTAATAGCATTTTCGAACTAATAGTGTTTCGAACTGCTATTAATAGTATTTTTGAACCAATAGTGTTTTGAACTACTACTAATAGTATTTTTGAACTAATAGTGTTTTGAACTACTACTAATAGTATTTTTGAACTAATAGTGTTTCGAACTGCTATTAATAGTATTTTTGAACCAATAGTGTTTTGAACTACTACTAATAGTATTTTTGAACTAATAGTGTTTTGAACTACTACTAATAGTATTTTTGAACTAATATTGTTTTGAACTGCTATTAATAGTATTTATTTTTTTGCCCCAAAAAAACAAACCACATGGGAATGTAGTAGTGGTATTATTATTATCATTATTATTATTGTTTTTTCAAGGGAGAAGAATATTTCGGTTTGAAATTAGAAAATAAAAAAAAAATTCGTATAATAAAAGGTGTGTTTGTGTGTGTGTGTGTGATGATGAAGAAGAGTGAGTGGAGGGGGGAGGGGATAAATACAAGAAACAGGACTTCCACTCAGCTGCTTTTGAATGACCTGCTGAAGAGAGGGCCCTTTGAGTCCCTTCTTTTTCTCTTGCGGACTCCAAGTGAAAAACCAACAAAACCAATATATTCCCCCTCGCCTCATATATACAATAAGGACCTCTCCATTTCTCTCTTTTACTTTATTTTCACATACATACACGTATATAAAAAAAGTGGTATGTGTATAAATATAAAGTAGTAAATATATATATATATATATATATACATACAATGGAAGAGAACCCACTGTCAATGCACCTACACACACCTACTGTATATATCACTCGAATGTGTTTACGTCCTCACAGGTATGGTATTTTTATTAATACAAGCGAAAAAAAAATTTTTTTTTATCTCCTTTTTTTATTTATCTTCTTGGGACATGTTTAAACCTCAAGGGAACAATGAGATGATGAATAAAATTTTCTTTAAATCGATGTATTTTTGTTGTCGTATTTATGTATATTTGCAGGGAGAGAAAAAAGGATTTGTAATTTAAAAAAAAATAATAGGATTGAAATTTACCAAAAGAAATTTGTCAGTTATATGAATGATTTGTTATTGTGACTAGTTTTTGGATTCACGAGAAACGAATTGTAAATATATATGTAAAAATAAAAATACAACTTTGTAACTATTGCATTCATATTTTTTATACTTTTTATTACATATTTATTATTGGAGTTAGAGATTATTTGATTTTCTTTTAAATACAAAATTTTCTTTTTTAAACGCAAATAAGGAAAAGACAATAATAAAAATTGACTACAGTAAAAATTAGGTGTAAAGGAGAAAACTATTTTTGAAGATTTTTTAAAAAGCCCGCGGTAAATTGAAAGCGAGAGGGCGCCAATGACTTTCTCGCAAGTGGTAATGTTTTAGGTTGGAAAATGTAGACTTTTTCGTTAGTGGTAATTTTTTAAATAGACCTTTCCACTAGTGGTAATGTTTTTACCTCAAATTTTAAACTTTCTCACAAGTGATAATATTCTAGCTCAAATTATAGACTTTCGTGGTAATTTTTAAAATAGACTTTCTCACTGGTAATAATGTTTTTACCTCAAATTATAAACTTTCTCGCAAGTGGTAATATTTTAGGTCAAAATTGTAGTCTTTCTTGCTTGAGTTAATTTTTAAAATAGACTTTTTCAATATTGGTTACTTGTTTACCTCAAATTATAAACTTTCTCACAAGTGGTAATATTTCAGGTCGAAATTATACACTTTCGCACTCGTGGTAATTTTTAAAATAGACTTTCCCACTATTGGTAACGTTTTTGCCGTAAATTTTAAACTTTCTCACAAGTGGTAATATTTCAGGTCGAAATTGTGGTCTTTTTCGCTAGAGTTAATTTTTTAAATAGACTTTCCCACTATTAGTTACGTTTTTGCTGTAAATTTTAAACTTTCTTACAAAGTGGTAATATTGTAGATCAAATTATAGACTTTCCTTCTAGTGTTAATGATTTAAATAGACTCAAAAAAATAATTGTTTATTATTTAAAGTCACACGGTAAGTTTTTTTTTACAAGAGGAATATTTCAAATTAACATCGACTTTTGTTGAAAGTTTGAAAATTTTCAATTTCTTTATTTTGAAATATTGTTAAGAAAATTATTTTCATTAAAAAAAATTGTTAAAAAAATTGTTAAAAAAACGCTTCTTTTTCAACTAAAACGTTAAAAGTATTAATTTAAAATAAAATTTAATGAAAATTATCCGATTAATTATTATTATACCAGCATTATTTCGCAATTTTGAGTCATTGACAGTTATAATTATTCATTTATTGTAATTTAATGACAAACGCATCTGCTTGAATTTTATGGAAGAGCAGATATATGACGACAGGGCAGCATATTATTATTATCATTTTTATTATTATCATTATTAATATTATTATTATTACTATTATTATTATTACTATAATTATTTTTTCATTGCTATTATTATTTTTATTATTATTATTACTCTTGTTATTATTACTTGTACTAATATTATTATATTTGTATGTCATTATTAATTGCTGAATTTCAGGTCATTCATTCATTCGTTCATTTATAAAAACGAAAAATTTGATTACAAAAAATTATTATATTTCTATTATTATCATTATTGTTAATATTTTTATTATTATTATTATTATCATTATTATCATTATTACCATTATTATTGTTATTATTATTATTATTATTTTCATTATCTCTATCATTGTCTTCATCATTATTACTATTATTACCATTGTTAGTATTATTATTATTATTATTATTGTTATAATAAAAATAATAAAAAAATGGACAAATTGGATAATTTGAGTGAATAATTAATTTTCAAATGAAATTATCATTCTCGCTCGATTTTATGTATTTATATATATAGATATAAATTTGTGTGTATATATTAACAGAACCAACTTGGTGATTACGCGTTCAATTAAGGATTTAAATTAGTTCAAGGGAGAATTAATAGAGTGCGGGATAATCTGGTTCGGTCATGCATGTATGATTGCGAGTTGGGGTAAAAATTAAATTAGACTCAAATTGCAGGAATTGGACATTCATATGTAGAAAGGCAGATTCGTATCTTTGTCTAGAGTCTATATATATATATATATATACGTTGCCTATATATTATATTCACTTTTATTTATATTATATTTATAGAGTATAGGCAAGAAATATTCAATATATAATTTATTTTGCCCCATTTACTCTATTTGTGTGTGTGTTTGTGTGTTGTCAGAAAGGTGCCTTATGGTCTCAGACATCTGTTTGACGATAATATTCCTTTAAGTTTGTTAATTGCCTTCTAATTAATATTCATAGAGGGGGGAGAGTCTTATATATATATAGAAATCGATCAAGAGAAAAGGAAAATGGAAAATTAATGGACGTCCATTAACATGTACACAACTGTTGGTTTTTAGTTTCTGTATGTTTATATATATATATATATATATATATATATATATAGTTGTGTTGGAAACAAAAAATAAAAATCATTTAAGTGCCACTTTATTTCGTAAATAAATCCCTAACGAGAAATTTGATTTTTAAGAAGTGAGAGAGAGAGAGAGAGAGAGAGAGGGAGAGAGAAATTATATAAGTTAAAGAAATTAAATACTAAACTAATATAAATGAAAAAAGATTAAATAAAATTATAAGATAAAGAAAATAAAAGGAAAAAAATAAAGGAAAGAAAATAACGAAAGAATAACGTAGAAAAAATTAAGAAAGAAAATTTTGAAAGAAAATTTCTAAAGAAAAACAGAAAAGAAAATAAGGGTAGAAAGAAAAAATAAGGAAAGAAAGAAAAATGGAACATTAAAAGAAAAAATAAGGAGAGAAAGAAAAATGGACTAATAAAAGAAAAAAATATGGAGAGAAAGAAGAAAAATAGAATATTAAAAGAAAAACTAAGAAGAGAAAGGAAAATGGAAAGAAAATAAAGAAAGTACATAGGAAAGAAGGGGAAAAGAATAATAAAAGTAAATTATTTAAAGAAAGAAAAATCGAAGAGAGAAAAATGATGGAAAAAAATAAGAAAAGGAAGAAAATAAGGAAAAAAAATGAAGAAAGAAAAATAGAAACAAAATATGGAATGAAGGTAAGAAAAATAGTAAAGAAAGAGGGAAAGAAAATAATAAGGAAAGAAAATGAGAAAAGATGGAAAAAAGGAAAGAAAATGAAGAAAGATGGAAAAAAAGGAAAGAAAATAAAATATAAGGATTGAAAGAAAAATTAAAGAATAAGGGAAAGAAAATAATTAGGAAAGAAAATGAAGAAAGAAGGGAAAAAGGAAAGAAAATTAAAAAATAAGGAAAAAAAGAAAGAAAATCAAGAAAGATGGAAAAAAGGAAAGAAAATCAAGAAAGATGGAAAAAATGGAAAGAAAATTAAAAAAGAAGGAAAAAAAGGAAAGAAAATAAAATATAAGGATTGAAAGAAAAAATAAGCAATTAAAGAAAAAGGGGAAAAAATAATTAGGAAAGAAACTGAAAAAAGGAAGAAAAAGGAAAGAAAATTAAAAAAGAAGGAAAAAAAGGAAAGAAAATGAAGAAAGATGGAAAAAAGGAAGGAAAATGAAAAGAGAAAGGAAAAAAGGGAAAGAAAATTAAAAAAGAAGGAAAAAAGGAAAGAAAATAAAATATAAGGATTGAAAGAAAAAATAAGGATTTAAAGAAAAAGGAAAAGAAAATAATAAGGAAAGAAAATGAAAAAAGAAGGAAAAAGGAAAGAAAATTAAAAAAGAAGCATAAAATGGAAAGAAAATGAACAAAGATGGAAAAAAGGAAAGAAAATGAAAAAAGGGAAAGAAAATAAAATAAAAATATAAGGATTGAAAAAATAAGGAATTAAAGAAAAAGGGAAAGAAAATGAAGAAAGAAGGAAAAAAAGGAAAGAAAATAAAATAAAAATATAAGGATTGAAAAAATAAGGAATTAAAGAAAAAGGTAAAGAAAATGAAGAAATAAGGAAAAAAAGAAAAGAAAATTAAAAAAGAAGGAAAAAAAGGAAAGAAAATAGAAAAAAGAGAAATAAATAAAAAACGAAGGTAAAAAGAGAAAAAAAGTGAATATTTAAAAATTCGAAATACCAAAATTATAAAATTCCCTTTTCACAAATAATTAAAAACAAGGCTAATAATATTTATGCGAATAATCATAAGACTTTTAATTAGCAGTGAAAACAAAATTTATAAGCAATTTACCAGAGATTTAAATCAAGTACGTGTTTACAATTTTTCAAAGAATAGAATACAGATCTATATATATATATTTATATATAGTGTATGTATATATAGTGTCGTTAAAGGCAAACAACTGCGAGTCGATGGAAAACGATGTCGTTAAAACATCCAAAGTGGCCCATCATATACTTTATATACAGTTTCCAAAGTTGTATTTCTCAAACAAGATCTTCACACGTGTGTAAAAAATCATTAATTCACCTGTGGAAGTTCGAATATTTTTTTTTCTTTTCTTTTCTTTGCTTTTTCAAAAGACTAAATTTTTTTTCTCTCTCATTACTATGAATTTTGAGGAAAAAATATCACCACTTGTGGGAAAGTTTATAATTTGAGACAAAAACATTATTACTAGTGAAAAAGTCTATTTTAAAAATTACCACAAGTGAAAAAGTGTATAATTTGACTTAGAAAATTACCACTTGCGAGAAGGTTTAAAATTTGAGGCAACAACGTAACCAATAGTGAAAAAGTCTATTTTAAAAATTACCACGAGTGGGAAAGTCTATAATTTGACGCAAAAATAGTACCACTTGCGGGAAAGTTTAGAATTTGAGAAAAAATCGTTAAAAAAGTCTACAATTTCGATCTGAAGTATTACCACTTGTGAGAAAGTTTATAATTCTTGTCAAAAACATTACTACTAGTGAGAAAGTCTATTTTCAAAATTACTACAATTCCGACATGAAATATTACCACTTGTGGGAAAGTTTATAATTTAAGGTAAAATATGTAACGAATAGTGAAAAAGTCTATTTTAAAAATTACCTCGAGTGAGAAAGTCTCTAATTTGACGAAAAAATATTACCACTTGCGAGAAAGTTTAAAATTTGACGCAAAAACTTAACCAATAGTTAAAAAGTCTATTTTAAAAATTAACACTAGCGAGAAAGACTACAATTTCGATCTGAAATATTACCACTTGTGAGAGAGTTTATAATTTAAAAAAGAACCGTCACTAATAGTGGGAAAGTCTATTTAAAAAATTAACTCAAACAAGGAAGACTACAATTTTGTCTTGAAATATTACCACTTGCGAGAAAGTCAATGATGCCCTCTGCTAATCAATTAAACGCCTATTTTATTGAATTTAAAAAAGTATTTATTTCTATCAAAAGAACTATAATAAAACAATAAATAAAAACTACTAAAAAACTATAAAAAAACTAATAAAAAAACTATTAAAACACTATTGAAGCTATGATAAAAATTATAAATAAAAAGAAAAAACGAAAAAATAATTAAGATAATTAGAGAGAGAGAGAATACATTTTCAGAATCTCTTTCTCTCTTTTTCTCTCTCATCCCCTTTTACTCTCATTTTTTCTCTTTCTTTTTCTCTTTCTCAGTGTGGTGGCAGTCACGGTGATAACCCGCGGCGACACCCTATAAAACTGGGTCGCAGGCGAATGGGTTGAGTTCCAAGTGGGACATCTCCGAGAGAGAGAGAGAGAGAGAGAGAAAAGAAAAACATCCTCCGGAGATTATCGGTTCAGGAAACAAATCCCTTTAAGAAAATCTCCTCGACAACGATATATAATACACGCAGAAAAAAAATTTGTTTATCTGGAACAGCAATAAGTTTCGCTAAAATAGCAAAAGTATTAACTAAAACAACTAAACATTTGACTAATCTAGCGAAATTTGTAGCTGCTCCAGGTGAATATTTTTTTGCGTTGTACCTATATATATATATATAAAATATATTACCCATACTTCCCTTTACCAAGGAAATTATAACGTGAAAATACACTTTATAGGTGTGAATGGATCTTTAAAATTCACTAAAAGACGGTATTAAACTCCCAGAGGGAATATAAACAAACAATAGATTTTCTTCAATGGCGAGTATATATTGTATAAAAAAAAGACCTTTTTTTTTTACTTGTCACGTGAGGACAAAGCCTCGTTTAGAAGCATTGATCAGATATGTGTATAATAAGAAACCACTTCTTTTTTTTACTATATACTACAACTACCTGAAAAAACGATCAATAGTTCATTTTCAAATGTGATTATCAATCTATATTTTTCACGGTTAATTGAAATTAAAGCGTTCACAAACAAAGTGTATTGTGTAAGTGTGAGTATTGTCATGTTACATTCAATTAATGGGTATTGTTGATGATTATGATGATGATGATGATGATGAAGTTGTAATGTTAATGATGTAGTTCTTCAGTTGTAATATATATAGTGTTTGGAAGTAATGGTGTCATGATCTTGGAGAATTTTCTACTACTAGTGTTTTTGACTAATATTATATTTCAACTAATAGTATTTTTAAAACTAAAGGTATTTTTAACTACTAGTGCTTCAAATGTAGAAATAGTGGGTTTTCAACTACTGGTATTTTAAAAAAAAGTGTTTTGAACTAATAGTGTTTTTAACTACAAATAATAGTATTCTTGAACTAACAGTAGTTAATAGAGTTTTAACTACAACTAATAGTAGTTAATAGTGTTTTAACTACAAATAATAGTATTCTTGAACTAACAGTAGTAAATAGTGTTTTAACTACAACTAATAGTAGTTAATAGTGTTTTAACTACAAATAATAGTATTCTTGAACTAATAGTAGTTAATAATATTAATAGTGTTTTAACTACAACTAATAGTAGTTAATAGTGTTTCAACTACAAATAATAGTATTCTTGAACTAATAGTAGTTAAGAGTGTTTTAACTACTAATAATAGTATTCTTGAACTAATAGTAGTTAAGAGTGTTTTAACTACTAATAATAGTATTCTTAAAGTAATAATGTTTTTTACTACTGTTAATAGTATTTTTGTACAAATACTAATTTTAAACTAATAGTGTTTTCAAATAGTAGTATTTTTAAACTTAATAGTATTTTTTTTGACTAATAGTGATCTGAACAAACAGTACTTTTAAAGTAAAAAAAATCCTAAAATTATAGTATATTTTCAACTACAATAGGGTTTTAAAGTAATAGTGTTTTTAACTACTACTAAAATTTATGAACTAATAGTAATATTTAATTAACAGTAATTTTAAGCTAATAGTGTTTTGAATTAGTAGTATTTTGAATTAATAGTGAATTTAACCACCACTAATATTTTTTTAGAACTAATAGTATTTTTCAACTAATAGTAATTTTTAATTAATAGTGTTTTTAACTAATAGTGTTTTAAAGTTATAGTGTTTTTGATCTACTAATAGTAATTTTGAATTAATAGTTGTTTTTAACTGCTACTAATAGTATTTTTCAACTAATAGTAATTTTTAATTAATAGTGTTTTTAACTAATAGTGTTTTGAACTAATAGTGTTTTAAAGTTATAGTGTTTTTGATCTACTAATAGTAATTTTGAATTAATAGTTGTTTTTAACTGCTACTAATAGTATTTGGAATTAATAGTGTTTTTAAAAAAAATTGTGCGTTTTTATCTACTACTAATATTTTTGAACTAATATTAACTTTGAGCTAATAGTGTTTTTAACTACTACTAATATTTTTAAACTAATATTATTTAAACTAATAGTAATTTTTAACTAATAGTGATCTTTAACTATTAATAGTAATTTTTAACTAATAGTAATTTTTAGCTAATAGTGATTTTTAACTAATAGTAATTTTAAACTAATAGTGTTTTAACTACAACTAAAAATAAAACTACTACTAACAGCATTTTTGAACAAAATAGTGTTTTGAACTACTACTAATAGTATTATTGAACTAATAGTGTTTTGAACTACTACTAATAGTATTTTTGAACTAATAGTGTTTTGAACTACCACTAATAGTATTTTTGAACTAATAGTATTTTGAAATATTATTATTTTTGAACTAATACTATTCTTGAACTAATGGTGTTTTGAAGTAATAGTTGTTTTTTAATAATAGTGTTTTGAACTACTACTAATTGTATTTTTTAAACTCACATGATTTTAAAGTAATAGTGTTTTTAACTACTTCTAAAAGTATTCTTGAATTAATAGTGTATTTAACTACTACTATTTTAGTATTTTGAACTAATAGTGTTTTTAACTTCTGCTAATAGTGTTTTCGAACAAATAGTATTTTTGAACTATTAGTACTTTTGAAGTAACTGTATTTTGGAACTAATAGAGTTTTGTTAAGTTAAATAGTATTTTGTAATTAATAGGTATTTACACTGCTACTAATAGTATATTTTGAAGTATAATAGCGTTTTAAAGTAATTGTGCGTTTTTATGTACTACTAATATTTTTGAACTAATATTATTTTTTAAGTAATAGTGATTTTTAACTAATATTAATTTTGAGTTAATAGTGTTTTTAACTATTACTAATAGTGTTTTTGAGCAAATAGTATTTTTCAACTATTAGTACATTTGAACTAACAGTTTGTTTGAACTAATAGGGTTTTGTTGAGTATAATAGTATTTTGTAACTAATAGGGATTTAAACTGCTACTAATAGTATTTTGTAACTAATAGGGATTTAAACTGCTACTAATAGTATTTTGTAACTAATAGGGATTTAAACTGCTACTAATAGTATTTTGTAACTAATAGGGGTTTAAACTGCTACTAATAGTAATTTGTAACTAATAGGGATTTACACTCCTACTAATACTATTTCGTAACTAATAGGACTTTAAACTCCTACTAATAGTAATTTTTAATTAATAGTTGACTAATATTTGTAACACTGAAGTTATTACCGAAAATTCTATAATTCCGAAAGCATTTCTTAAACATAAAATAAAAAACTAAATGAAAAAAAATAAAATAATAAATACAGAAATATAATAATAAATAAAAAATAGACAATAATAAATAAGATTATTAAAAAATAAATAATCTTTAAAAAAAATGAACAATTTACTAAAAGAAAAAAAGGAAAGTCAAACAAACAACAAGTGCGACAATATTAAAGTCAATAATTCAAAAAGGAAACAATGAAGAAAGGGATCCGGAATAAAGAAAAAAAAGTGAATACAGAAGAGACAATTCGAGAGCAATATTTGTGTATAAAATTTGGGTAGTAAATTTTTGCTGACTAATGAAATTTGTCTTTAAAAAGCTATATACAAGTGATTGTTCTTGGTTGACGCTTATGGGCTACGAAAAGCTGTTGCACACAAAAGCGCGCGCGCGCGCTCTTAAAAGGTGTTGTTGGAGCTCTGCCTCTTCATGTAAGACACTCCTCGACCAGCACACCTCGTTTAATTAAAGTCATAAATCAATGTCAATTAGTCCCCCCCTCATTCATATACACACACACACACAAACACACACTAAAAGCGACCAAGCATGATAATTAATTTAAATTACCGAAAAAAGAAAAAATTAATTATTTAAATAAAAATTAATATCTGAATGGAATAATTAATCGTAATTATTAAAAGAGAAATTAGGAGAGTAAAAAAGGAAATGAAACTATAACGAATTAAACGAAACTGAAGAAAAACAATGAAAAATGAATTTAAACGATTATTTATAAACTGAGAAAACGATATATTTGATTCAAACATATTTTGTTTAAATCAAACTTAAAATATCTTTACTACTCTCTAAATCTGAATTAGTAGAAAGTTACTAATGAAATGGCGAAAAGTCAGCCACTAAATGATTTAGTAATAATTCTACTAACAATTAGTAAAATTTTACTAATTGTTAGTAGAGCGTTACTAATTGATTAGTAGAATTCTACTAACAATTAGTAGAATTCGACTAACAATTAGTAGAACTGTTTTATTAATAGTCGATAAAACAGTTTCACTAATTCATTTAGTGAAAAAGTGCGACTTTTAATTAGTAGAATTCTACTAAAACATTAGTAGAATTTTACTAAAAATTAGTAATATTCTACTAATTAAAATGGTGAAAAGTCGTTCATGAAAACTACTAAAAATTAGTAAAATTTTACTAATTATTAGTAGAATTCTACTAATTCAGATTTAGAGAGTATACAGTCAAACAAATTTAGGTTTAATTGAAACATATTTTTTGGTTCATTCAAAGGAATAATTTAATTTATTCAAACATAAAATATGATTGACTTTAAATTATTTGTAACCAACTTTTATAAGTTTGAATCAAAACGTAAAATTTTTAAACATATTTTTTTGTTTAAATCGAAGCATAAAATTTTTAAACGAATCTATTATACAAAAAGTAGATGAATTTAAACGAATCTAAAGTAAACGAAACTGAACTAAACTAATTTTTAAAGAAAAAATTGAATTAAACTTTTTCAAAAAAAAATTAATTCTACAGAATTGTTAAAGTTAAATATGAGAAAAATTTATATTTTCAAATAATTTTATTTGTTTATTAAAAAGGTAGTAAATTTTTGCTGACTAATAAAAGAACTTTTTAAAAAATTTAATTACTTTTTAAAATACACGCTATAATGCTGTTAATATTCAATTATTATATTTAAAATTCAAACTATAAATTAATTTTTAATTAAAGTTTAATTAGAAAATTCTACGAGAATTTAATTAATTTACTATACAAATATAAATAATTTTACTGAATAAGCCAGTATTTCTTAAAATTTCATTCTTATAAAGAATTCTTATTAACAAATTTTTGAAATTATTTAATTCTTTTGGCGAATTTTAATAAATAATTACATTATTTAATATTAAAATAATTATTTTTAAATATTTATTTTTAAATAATTACATTTTTCAAGGAATTTGATGAAAATTGTATTCAAAATAATTGAAATTCTCCAGTGAGTTTTATTATTTTATATAAAAATAATTGAATTATTGCAAATACATTTTTTTTCTAAATTTTTAAATATAATTCAAGTTCTGTGAAATTTTTATTATTTATGAAAATAATTAAATTTTTTACAAGAATTTTAACGAATTTATTTTATTTTTTAAAATTCAAATAATTTTGAAATATATTTGCAAGGAAAAATTGTTTATTAAATTAATATCCAAGTAATAATTTTATAGACGTTTTTCAGGTTCTTCGAGAATTCAATGATTTGAGGAGAAAATACAGTTAGTTAGTGATAAGCTTGAATTGTAAGCTTGGAAGTACAGCAATTTAGTGTCAAGATTGAGGTACAAGCTTGGAAATTTAGCAAAAATAGTGTCGAGATTGAGCTTCAAGCTTGGAAAAATAGCAAAACAATGTCGTGTTTGAGCTTCAAGCTTGGAAGTACAGAAATTTAGTGTCAAGCTTGGAAATGTGACAAAATAGTGTCAAGGTTGAGGTACAAGCTTGGAAATTTAGCAAAATAGTGTCGAGTTTCAACTTCAAGCTTGGAAGTACAGCAATTTAGTGTCGACTTTGAGCTTCAAGCTTGGAAATGTACCAAATTTTGTGTCAAGTTTGAGCTCCAAGCTTAGAAACATAGTAAAATAATGTTTAAGCTTCAAGCTTGGAGATATAGTAAAACAGTGTCTGGGTTGAGCTTCAAACTTGGAATTGTAACAAAATATAGTATCGAGTTTGAGCTTTAAGTTTGGAAATAATGTAAGCCACTGATCAAGTTGGTATTTTAAGCTTGGAACTACTGTATTAAACTAAACAGTATTCCAAGCTTGGAAATATATCGAAATAGTATCGAGATTTATCTACAAGCTTAGAAATAATGTAAGTCACTCGTCAAGTTGGCATTTTAAGCTTGGAAATTATACAGTAGACTAAATAGCACCAATCTTGAGCGACAAGGTTGTAAATATATTGAAACAGTACAAAGATTGATCTACAAGCTTGGTCATAATGTAAGTCACTGGTCAGGTTGGCATTTCAAGCTTGAAAATTCTGCAAAAAACTAGTTTTAAGCTAATGTTCCAAGCATGGATATAATGTAAGGTAGTGACGAGTTGTCACTTCAAGCTTGGAAAAACAGAAAGTCAGTGTCAATATTACGATGTAAGCTTGGAAATACTATGATGTAGGCTAGTGTTAAGCTTATGTTCCAAGCTTGGGAATATGATGCCGTTGGCTAGTGTTAAGCTTATTCTCCAAGCTTGGGAATACTATGCAGTTGGCTAGTGTAAAGCTTATGTTCCAAGCTTGGAAATAATGAATTGTAATTTAAGAACAAGCTTTCCCAAGAAATGTTCCTAATTTGTTATAATTAAATTAATTTCTAAGTAATAATTTTTTAAGTTTTTAATTTTTAATCATCAGTAAACAATTTCTCAGTCTCTGTCAATTGAAGAGAATTCAAGAATCAAGTTCACTTGAGAATTTCAATTTTTCTTCTTCTGCTTTATTTTTATTTTTTTTCCTCTCCTCTTTTTTTCTCTTTTAGGTAAATATGTAGGCGCGAATTTGGGATATAAACACGATCCGTATAAATTTAATGGCAAAGTCCCGTCTCTTGTGGGCCAAAGGGCCTCTCTGTCTCTCTTCTTCTCTCACTTCTTTTCTCTCGTCGTCGAGAGAGCAGGTGGTCGACGTGGAGGGGAAAAAGGAAAGACCAGACCGACCGGTTTATATGGTGGATCTCAAGAACCCTTTAACTTCTTCTTCTTCGTCTTCGTCTTCGTCTTCGTTTTCGTCTTCGTTTTCGTGTTGAGAAAAAGTGAAACAGAGAACAACACGTGAGAGAAAAAGAGAGGGAAAGAGGGAGGGGGACACTAAAAAGGGTAGGCGAGGGGGAAGTGGGAGGAAGGGAGATATTTGAAACGCCAGCAAAAGGACTCTTTGATATTTTAACGAAATGAAAATACAGAGCGTCATTATAAATTATATATATGTATGTATATATTTGTAGATACAAGAATTTGTCATCATTTTCAATTAAATACGTTTTTCATTAATCAAATATTAATTAATTCGTATACGCATAGTAATTAATTGCCATATCAATTTGAAATTAAATTGTCGCGAAATTAATTCTAAATCAACGAATTATTATTATTATTTTTATCATTATTATTACTACCACTACCAAAAGAAAGAAACAAGAAAAAGAAAATAATAATATAATATAATTTATAATTAAATAATAACAAAAATGTGGATAAAAATTAAAAAAATAAACTCTACGTTACGTCTATAATAATTATCGGAATAACAATTATTATTGTTCAATTATTGAATTTCCTTTAAACTCTGCAATAAACATAATTTTAAAATTAACACAATTTTATAGAAATTTTTCTGATTTAGAATGAATTTATTTGACACTGAAAAGTAATTTTGCAGTAAATCGCAGCGTCAATCTTGACCTTTAGACTTGGAAAGGTAGTAGAAAGCATGAATTCTAAGCTTGGTAATACAGAAAATTAATTTAAAGCTTGTAAATACATCAAGTTATTAGTTTAAGCTTGGAAATACAAGTAAATAGTAGTAATCTTGAGTACCAAGCTTCAAAGCATGAATTCTAGGCTTGGAAATACAGAAAATTAATTTAAAGTTTGTAAATACTTCAATTTAATATGTTTAAGCTTGAAAATACTGCAAAATCGCAACAATATTGAGGTCCAAGCTTGGAAATAATGTAAGCAAGCCTTCAGTTGACAATTCAAGCTTTAAAATACATGACGTTAGTGTTAAGCTTGAATTGAAAGCTTGTAAATATAGAATTTAGTGTGAAGCTTGAATTGTAAGCTGGAAAATGGTGAAAATGAAGGTCAATCTGGTAAATACAGCAAAATATTGTCAATTATGAACTTCAAGCTTGGAAATAATGTAAACCAGTGTCAAGATAGGCACTTCAAGCATGGAAGTACAGTATGTTTGTGTTAAGCTTGAATTGTAAGCTTGCATGTACTGCAAAGTTGTGACAATATTGAGGTCCAAGCTTGGATATAATATGTAAGCCCCAGTTGTCAATTCAAGCTTTAAAATACAGTAAATTAGCATCAATCTTAAATTGTTAGCTTGGAAATACTGCAAAATAGCCATAATCTTGAGCTCCAAGCTTGGAAGTAATGTAGGCCAATGTCAAGTTGGCAAAAACAAACATAACCTAAAATTTACTTCCTTCATAATTTACCTTCTTCTAGACACACGGTCCCAAATTAAAATTATTATTTTAAAAAAGGTTAAATTTGTTTAAAAAAAAGCTATTTTGTTTTTATGTATAGGGAAAAAAAATTTTATTTAGAAAGTGAAATAACCAAAAAAGAATCTCTGAATTCAGCAAGGAGGGGGGAAGGGTGGAATGTGATGAGAATAAGAAGAGAATGAGAATGAGAGAGGGGAGAGGTGGACGACGAAGGTAAAAAAAAATTGAATTTTCTCTTTTTGTTGTTATACGAATCGTGATCTTGGAGAGTTCTCTTTAGGTCGAGTTCAAGGGTTTCGAGGTGAAAACGCTGGTGCCGTGATTTCAAGTGTGGTCTGAACTGGATCGACGAGTTCTTGCAACTTGACGAAGCATTCGACCCCTGACCCCCTCCCCAACAACTTATATTTCCAAGTTATGTGTATGTCTCTGTGTGTGTATGTGTGTTAAGACTTTTAAAACTTAGTTCTTAAAATTCAATTCAATATTTGTGTTATGTGTATAAGCAATAATTTTGTTTTTATACATTATAGTCTTATGACAAGGAAATAGGTTTAAGGAAGAAAAATCGAGTGCCGATTCTCTTTTTAATTTTCTAATTTCTAAGCTTGGGATAATTATGATTTTCCAAGCTTGGAAGAATAATATTTTCCAAGCTTGATATAATTATATTTTTAAGTCTGATACGAATATATTTCCAAGCTTGGGATGATTCTAGTTTCCACGCTTGTAATTATTATATTTTCCGACCTTGTGAACAATTGTTTTTCAAGCTTGTAAATGTGTATACTTTCCAAGCTTGGAATACTTATGATTTCCAAGCTTGAAATAATTATGATTTCCAAGCTTGGAATAATTATGCTTTCCAAGCTTGGTATAATAATTTCGAGCTTGAAATAATTCTAATTTTCAAGTTTGGAATAATTATATTTTCCAAGCTTGTGATAATTGTTTTCCCAGCTTATAAATAATTATGCTTTCTAAGCTTGCGAATTTTGCAGGATAAGCTTAAGATAGATTAAAAGTAGGTTATATTTCATCTTTTACTGCAAGCTTGGGTGATTTTACATTTTTTTACAGTAAATCATCATAGTGGATACGCTCCAAGCTTGGAAATACAGTAAGCCTGCATCTAGCTTAGATTACACGCTTAAAAATACAGTTAATTAGAGCCAATCTTTTTTCCAAGCTTGGAAATAAATTATGCCAGTATTGCAAGCTTGAATATTTAAAAGTTACTAGTGAGCTTGCATTAGAACCTTGGAAATGACAAACAGTAATTTTTAAAAAGTTTTTACATTAAAATATTACTGTTTTTCATTTCCAATTTTGTATTACAAGCTTGAAAATACAGTAAAATAGATTGAAAAATGCGCTGTATGCTTTGAACTGCAGTAAGTTAGTGTCAAAAATACATAAGAAGACTGCAAAAACAAAATGTTAGTTACAAGCTTGGTTTGGAAATTAGATTTCTTATAAGATACAGTTAGCATAGAATCCAAGCTTGTGGATGCGGTAAAATAGAGTTAAGTTTGACCTCCAGGCTTTTAAAAGAAGTAAACAAGCATTCAGCAGTGTCAAGATAACAGTTCGAGCTTAGAATTACATTATTGTCAATCTTGACCTCCAAGCTTGGGAATTGCGTTTTCAAGTTGATCCTTTAAGTTTCAAATCGCAGTTATATTTTAAAGTCAACATTAAACTGCAAGCTTAAAAAGTTAGAAGTATGCTGGCGCCAAGCTTGTGTTCTAAGCTTGGCAATGTTGGAGTCAACATTACGCTGCAAGCTTAAAAAGATTGAAGTATGCTGGCTCCAAGCTTGTGTTCTAAGCTTGGATTTAATTAAACAGGGGTGTTAAAGGAAGCCCGCGCAATAAGTTTTGATATACGGCAAACCAGCGTCAAGACCAAGCTTGGAAGAACCAAGTGACAATGTTTTACAGGCTAGAAGAGAGTTTATGGTACAAGCTTGAACACCAAGCTTGGAAATAATGTAGGCGAGTTTCAAGTTAATCCTTCAAGTTTCAATTCGCAGTATATGTTGGAGTCAACATTACGCTGCAAGCTTAAAAAGATTGAAGTATGCTGGCGCCAGGTTTGTATTCTAAGCTTGGATATACTAACCAGTGGTGTTAAATGAAGCCAGGGCAATAAGTTTTGATATATGGCAAACCAGCGTCAAGATCAAGCTTGGAAGAAGCAAGTGGCATTTGTTTACAGGCTAGAAGAGATTTTATGGTACAAGCTTGTGTTCCAAGCTTGGATATACTGTACGGCACATCTATCTTTAAAAATTGCCGTGTAGAGCGTACAACTTGCACTGTTAGCTTGAAAATAATTGTTTCTAGATGCTTCCCAAGCTTGGGACAATTTTACTTTTCAAGCTTGGTTAAAATTTATTTTTAACGATTGATGGTACTATTTTTTCTTCTCCTTTTTTGATTTTTCTTCTCCTAATGTTTTTGTTTTTTTCCCTCCCCCCCATTTTGATTTGTGGAGAATAATCGATTGACCGAGTAAAGCGTTGAGTCTGTTCGGTTTCGAAGCGGGATATCTTGTATAAATGGAGTTTGGTTTTAATTAGCAGTAAACAGCCTCCATTAAGCCCCAAGCAGTAAATTACCTACACTTACCCCTACCACACAAACTATCCGAGACTCCAAACCAACCCCCAATCTCTCGTGAACCTCGACCCTCGAGCCATTTTCTGCTGCGATGTTGCAGTGAGAGAGAGAGAGAGAGATGTGAGAGGGGTGTTTCTACAATGTACATTACATTTCAATTTGGATCAGTCTGGTGTCCTTGGGAGACGAAACCAGCTTTCATATCCCATGAATCTATCTTCTCATTATAACCCTTTTCTCGTTCAAGAAAATCACACAATCTTCCCTTCTCTTTTTTATATATATAAATATTTATGTATTTAAATATTTTTCAGATTTCGTGCAGAGATTTTCCTTTCTTATGGCATACATTTTTTTCTACATATTTTCAATTTAAAAAAAAAATTTTTTTTCAATTCTTAATAAGAATTTTTGATTTCTAATTATTTTCAATAAAATGTTTCCAATGAATTCAGAAACAGTATAATTCAAAGTGTAAAATAAAATCGAAAATAATGTAATTTTCACACAGAACTTTCCAAAAAAAAAAATTTCTATAAAAATAATTATTTTTTAAAGAAATTTTTTAACCAAATACATTTTATTTTACTTAAATAAACTTATATTTTGTGTTAGAACGAACTAAACTTTTTATTTGTTTTAAATAAAATTATTCTTCGACATAAGTAAAACATAAATTTGAGTACAATAAAATTTTATTTAAAACAAATAAAATTTATATTGAAAACAAATAAAAAGTCTAGTTGGTTCTGAGACAAATGTACAAATTCTCACACAGAAGTTTACTAAAAAAAAATTCCTTAGAAAAATAATTATTTCTTAAATCGAAAATAATTTAATTCTTACACAGAATTTTACTAATAAAATTCAAAAATGATTTAAAAATAAATAAATAAATAAATTCTTAGAAAAATAATTATATTTCGAAGAAAAATTTTTTAGAAAAATAATTATTAGTCGAAGAAAAATTTTTTTGTAAAATTCTGTGTGAGAATTAAATTATTTTCAATTTACTTTTACAACCAGAGAAATTGTACATTCGTCTCAGAACCAACTAGACTTTTTTATTTGTTTCCAATAAATTTTATTTGGTTTAAATAATAACTTCAATTATTGAAAATAAAATTCTATGGATATTTATTATACATTTCGAAAAAAAAGGATTAATTTAAAAAAATAAATTCAAAAGTCAAATTAAAAAAAAAAATTTATCAAATCTTCAGAAGAATTCAATAATATTAGAATTTTTCATCGGAATAATATTTTCATAAAATTGTTCGAAACAAATGAATTTTTTCTTTAAGTATAATTGAATTCTTTTTTATTTAAATTTTAATAAAATTCTTCCAAGGAATTCAATTATTTTCATTTTGCAATTCAATGATTTTCATAAAATTTCCAAAAGAATTCAATTATTGAAAAAAATTATAATAAAAATTCTACTGGAAAAAAAATCAATTATTCTCATTAATAGTATCGATTTCATAGAAAATTTAATTATTTTCACAAATTTTTGTTAAAATTTTACTTGAAAAATTTCTTGGACAAATTTCAATTATATAATAAAAATTTATCAACAAAATTCTCTATAAGAATTGAATAATTTTTATAAATAACAAAATACCTCTCAGAAATAATAATTAATTTTTTCGAAAACTTTCTAAATTAGTTTAAAATAAATTTCATGAATTTTAATTTCCTTCTGACGCAGTAGTCAATTATCGAAAAATAATAAAATTTAATAATTACTTTTGAATGCAATTAAAAAAAAAAAAGTTGAAAAAAATTTTGATACCATTTTAAATAAAAATCTTTTGAAAGATTTTTCATTTTTTCTTCGTAATAATCAATTATTTAAAAAAAAAAATTGCAAATAAAATTATTGACTAGAATTCAATTATTTTCATAGACAATGAAATTCCTCCTAGGAATTCAATTATTTATACGGAATTTAATAAAATCCTTGCAATTCAATTAGTGATAAAAAAAAGTGTTGAATTTTTTCTTCTAAATTCAATTATTTAAAAATAATAATTCTTATAAAATCGTTCGCAAAAAAACAATTATTTTCAATAAATATAATTAAATGCTTTTTAGGACTTCAATATTATTTAACAGTAAAATTATATAGAAATGATCAATATTTACTATTTTTTTATAAAGTTTTTCAAACAGATTTCAATTATTTAAAATATTTTTTTGTAGAAATCTTTTTTATGAATTCAATTCTTTTGTCATGAATATTAAAAATTCTCCGGAATTCAGTTATTTACATAAGAATTTTCATATAAAAATGAGTCTAAAGAAGTGAATAATTGTTAAAATTTTTTTTATTATATTCTTTAGCAGGAATTCAATTATTTTTTTTAAATATTTTTAAAAATTTTTTCTTAAATAATAAAATTTGTTGTTGGAATTTAATTTATTAGCAGAAGAAGAAGAAGGAAGTAAAAATTTCTGATAAAAATTAGAAAATAGTGAGAAAAATAAAAAATACGAAATGAATTTTTTTCCTGTTTCTGTTTTTCTGCTTTTTTTCTGTGTTAAAAAATCAAGTCTTGGTCATTAAATTAAATTTTTCAATAGCTATTTTTTTCAGTTTCAAAACTACTTTTTGACACTTTTTTAAAATTAATTTTCGAGTGCAGAGTCCGTTAGAGGTTCATCAATAAGTTAAGTATATATATTCAAAAGTTCTGTTTGAAAATGAAGGGAAAAATGAAAAACTTTTCTATTTCTCGCGATTTCTAAACATTTTTTGATTTATCTATTTTTTTATTTTAATTTTTATATAAATAATTTGTTCGAGAAAAGTGGATGAGGAAGGGCAAACTAGAAAGTGTTGATCACTTTTCATATCGCAGAGAAGATTTAGAATCCACTTCCTCTATGGTTCCCTCGTGAATCTTGTTGATTCAGAGTCCGCATCCCTTCATCATCTAAAGGGGGAAGCTATCTCTCTTTAACTCGTAAAGATAACCATAGCGAATACACCTTCTAAATTTTCCAACATTGCTTTCGCGGGGTGAATTCATTAAGTACCCACTGATTTACCGCGGCCACTTCCGGTCTCAACGAAATTGCGTTCCTTATATATACGCACATTCTCTGCCTGCATCTTAGTTTACGCCCAAATTTTATGTTAAATATATAATAAAGGGACCGAATTTATATTGTCTTGCAATTTTATAATTCTATATATAAATTAATTGTTATTAGGCCATTGCCGCACTATTTAGCGAAGGCGCATAATATTAAAGAAAATTTACAACAACATTTACAATATATCCGCGCATATATAATATATATGACAAATGGCGGTTTTGTTTTTGTGAAAATTAATAAACCTGTGTATCGTAAAATGAGCGGGGGTTTATAATTTACTTTATGAAAATATAGATATATATAAACAAGCATTGGGTCATTCTATTAATGCTGCGATTATTAAACATGCATCAATTTTCTCATTATAATGAAAATGATTTTGATTATTAACATTTATATATTCTCAATAAACAAGGCATATATATATGTTTTATCGAATCGATGTATTGTTAGTATTATTATTATATTTTACATATATATATATATATATATATATATATATATATATATATATATATATACATATATATATATATATATATATATATATATATATATATATATATATATATATATATATATATATATATATATATATAGTAAATTTAGTTATTATTTTCGAGAAAATAAACAATCGCAAATGTATATTTAGATCATGTCAAGTATATTATGATTTTCAAAAAGAATTTTAATCAAATACTCTCTAAATTTGAATCAGTGCAAATACCACTGAATCGAACACTACTCAGAATCTAATAATTAATTAAAAAACAAGCTCTAATACTGTACTTCGTAAGTATTTTACTAATTATTTATTTTAGTTGCTGTGCGAGGTAATTAAAATTCAATTCAATTGAAAAAGAATTTAACTTTAAGAAATTAAGGTTAAATTCTAACCTAAAATTTGTCATTTGCAAACAAGATTTTAAAACATATTTTCCATAAAAGTTGTATACTAAAATGTATTGCAAAAATTATGTGATCGAGTATGAGATTTTACAAAATAAAAATTGATCTATCAAAATATGTTATATGTCATGATTTGTAAATTCTGTTCATTCAAATCTTCAAATGAACCAAATCTTGTCGATAATAACAATTTTTAATTTTAACAATTTCTAATTACAATAAAAAGAAAAAAAAAAGGTAAATTAAAATTTTTGCCACTTTATAATTTATTTTTTAATAATAAAATTTGCTTTATTTTTTGAACTATAAACATTACTTTTAAGATAAAATATCTAATTACAATTTTTGAAAAGATAATTTAGTTAAATATATAGTAAAGAAATTTTTGATAATTAAAAAAACTTTTAATAAAATTCTAAAAAAGAATTTAATTATTTTCATAAGCAATTCAACTCTTCGAATAGTTTTAATTACCTTCAATGCTATTTTAATATAATTAATCGAATAATTTAACTATTTTTACAAATAATGTTTTCCACAAGAATTAATTCATTTGAAATACAATTTTTGTAGATATTTATTAAGTTGTAAAAAAATTAATTATTTAAAACACGCAAGTCAATTATTTAAAAACTATTTTCAAAAAATCTTTTAGTAAGAATTCCATTCGTATCGTGAATAATAAACATTTCTTAAGAATTCAACTTCTATTTTCAAATATTTCAGTAAAATTGTTTGAAAGAAATCAATTAGTTCAAAAACAATTAAAACTCCCTTTTTTTAAATACTTCAATTTTTCTTTTAAATTTTAAATTCTTCCCCTAAATTCAATTATTTACAAACAAATAATGATTCAAGAGAAATAAAATTTTGACAGTAAATAAAAAAAAATTATCGTCGAAAATTCAAATATTTTGATGAATTTTAATCAAATTCTATGTAAAATTTCATGTTTAAAGAGATAATTTAGTTAAATAGAATAATTATACTTTTGAAAATGTTAAAAGACAATAAATAAAATAACTAAAAGATTTTAATTTCCGTTTTGTAGAATCTCATAATTTTTGCAATATATTTTACTATTTAAATTTTGATTAAAAATAAGTTTGAAAATCATGTTCATAAATTATTAAAGTTCAGGTTAGAATTTAGCTTTAAAACAAGCAATACAATTTAATTGTTATTACTAAAAAAGGACTAAAATAAATAATTAGTAAAATATTTTCACGATTCACAGAATTAGTGTTTTTATTAAATCATCGCAGAATTTCAGGTATTTTTTTAAACAGTAAAATCTTTACAAAAATTAAATTATTTTCAACAAAAAAATTTCGTGGAAAGAAATTTAATCTTTTTTCTTAATTCGTTATAAAATATTTCAAAAATTCACTATTTTCTAAAATTTTATGAAAGAATTTAATTTTTAAAAGATTTTCAATAATATTTTTCGAAAAAATTCAATTACTTGCTAAAATTTAAATAAATCCTTGGAAACAATTAAATTATTTTTAAATATTATATAGTAAAATTAATAGACAAAATTAAATTATTTCTATAAATAATAAAATTCTTCTTAGGAATTCAATTATCTTCAATACAGTTTTAATAAACATTGTGAATAATCAATTATTTAATTATAATTCTTATCAGACACGATAATTTTCAAAAGTTGAAAATTTTTTTTGTTTAATTCAATTATTTTTTGAAAACTTTTCGTTTAAAATGAGATATTTTAAAAAATTACATTTATTTTTAAAAAGAACCTAAGGAAATTCTTCAAAACAATTGAATTATTAAAAAAAAAAATTCTAGAAAGAATTTAATGTTTTTTCTTAATTGGTTATAAAATATTTCAAAAATTCATTATTTTCTAAAATTTTATGAAAGAATAATTAAATTTTTAAAAAATTTGCAATAATATCTTTAATAGAGTTTTAATAAACGTATTTAATTATAATTATTATCAGACGCGATATTTTTGAAAAGTTGAATTTTTTTTTGTTAAATTCAATTATTTTTAACAACTTTTCACTTAAAATGAGGTATTTTAAATAATTACATTTGTTTTTAAAAAGAACTTAAAGAAATTCTTCAAAACAATTAAATAATTTCAAAAAAAAAATTTCTAGAAAGAATTTAATGTTTTCTCCTTATTCGTTATAAAATATTTTAAAAATTCATTATTTTTTAAAATTTTATGAAAGAATAATTGAATTTTTAAAAAATTTGCCATAATATCTTCAATAGAGTTTTAATAAACGTATTTAATTATAATTATTATCAGACCCGATATTTTTGAAAAGTTGAAATTTTTTTTTTGTTAAATTCAATTATTTTTAACAACTTTTCATTTAAAATGAGGTATTTTAAAAAATTACATTTGTTTTTAAAAATAACTTAAGGAAATTCTTCAAAACAATTAAATAATTTCAAAAAAAAAAATTTCTAGAAAGAATTTAATTTTTTCTCCTTATTCGTTATAAAATATTTCAAAAATTCATTATTTTCTAAAATTTTATGAAAGAATAATTAAATTTTTAAAAAATTTGCAATAATATCTTTAATAGAGTTTTAATAAACGTATTTAATTATAATTATTATCAGACGCGATATTTTTGAAAAGTTGACATTTTTTTTGTTAAATTCAATTATTTTTAACAACTTTTCATTTAAAATGAGGTATTTTAAAAAATTACATTTGTTTTTAAAAAGAACTTAAGGAAATTCTTCAAAACAATTAAATTATTTACAAACATTTTTCTAATGAAATTATTTAAAAGAATTTAAGTTTCAATCATTAATTTCAATAAAAGTTAAATTTAAAAGTAAAATTCTTTTTGGAAAATATTAATAAAATCGATTACATTCAATAAATTAAAGATATTTCTTTAGTCAGAATCGAATTACTACTCTTATTTTCTATATTTTAATAAAATTCCTGTAATCAATTTTATCATCTTCGAAAAAGTTGAATTATTTTAAAAACTCAATTTTTTGTTGCATCTCAAAATGAGCGTAACGATATAATCAATTGGAGTCTAGGCTTTTTCGCAGTGTCGATAATTATATATTTTCTTTATTATTATTATTATTATTTCTTAACTTACGATAAAAACTCGATAGGAAACATGTTGCTTAACTCACCTGAAACAAAAAGAAAAGGAAAAAATTATTATTTTAAAATTATTGTATTAAAAAAAATGTAAAATTCTAGTGTTAGTAGAAAAAACATTGCTTAGTCAGAAATTTATCAAAATTACCAGTAGTTCAAAAGTGTTTAGAATAATTTTCAACTTTTATTAATTTCACAGTTTTCTTGAAAGTATCACATTAATACCAAAGTATTGAATCAAATTGATGCATCAATTTTTGATTTGATGCACATTTTTGGCATTAATTCGTTGCAATTTCATACTTTTAAGTTTGCAGTGAATTTATTTGTCTGCATTTTAATTTTGTATCGAATTCAGAAAAAAAAGGAAGTTCGTTAATAAAGGAAGTTAATTTAATTAGGAACAATGTCAAATTTGAATTAACCGAAGCTTTTTTTCCCAAAATTTTGATTTTGGATCAACCGCATTAATTTCAATTGAACTTGAATTATGATGAAAGTAAAAATTGCAAAAAAAAAAGTTAAAACTGAAAATTCTTGTTTTAGGGAGGAGAAGGGGAAGGGCGGGAGGATAATATCAATTACCAGAAGGGTATAAAAGAGTTGTTGAAAAAAAAAAAAATGTCCGGTGTGTCTGACTAGTTAACGAGTGACCCCGAGGGTTACCCAATCGCTGCTTCGTTTCAATGCCAGAAGTACTTGGTGATAATAATGGCGACCAAGAGATAAAAGCAACAAGGACATAAATTCCACGTTGTCATTTAAGAAACCGACGTTTCGAGCAAACGACATTTACGATCGTGTGCGTATATATATATAATACTTGTTGCAGAGTGAAAAAAAAATAAACAGTTTGCACATTGCTGCAAATATAAATATACACACTTGCAGCAAATATATACTTATTATAAAACATAACTGAAAAACTAATTAGAATTAAATTTTCAAAATAATATTATATTTTTAAACTTTAAAGTATATAAAAAAAAAACTTTAACAAATTTCCATACTAATTTCAAATTTGGCAAGAGATTTTCAAAATTGAAAATAATTATAAACTTTCTTGTACGAGAAAAATTGAATTTCACAAAAATTGTTATCTGATACCTAAATTAAATAAAAAAAACTTCATTACGAAAATTTTAATTATTCTAAAGAATAAGAGAAGGTAAAAAAATTATTAGCTATAATATAGGTATTTAACTTTCCGAACAAAGAATAGAAACAATATTTTTTTTAGAGAATTTCCACTACTTTTAATTCGCTAATATTGAAAAATTCACTTTTATTTAACAAAACTTTATGCAATTTATTTTTCCCCACAATTCAATTATTTTTAATAATTATAAAATTTTTCCTTGTAAATTCAATTTAAAAAAAAAAAATTTTTTTGATTAAATTCTAAGCATTTAATTATTTTCATAATCGTAAAATTCAGTTACTGTCGCAAATAAAGTTTTTGACAAGAATTAAATTATTTAAACAAATAAAATTTTCGTAACATTCAAAAATTCATTATTTAAAACAATGTTCATAAAATTCCTATATGAAGATTTCAATTCCTTTCAAAAGTATAATAAAATTTTCAACAGATATTCAATTTTTTTAAAAACATTTTTATAAACTTTTCAATTATTTTCAAAAATTGAATAAAATTATTCGAAAGAAATGAATTGTTTTAAATATAATTTTAATAAAATTTTTTTTTTTAAATAAAAAAAAGTTACTCAAGAAAATTAAATTATTTTGAGATATTTCAATAAAATTGTTTTCAAAAATCAATTATTTTCATAAATAACAATATTCATCAGAATAATTCAATTATTAATAAAAGTAATAAATTTTTCTTCTTGGAAATTCCATTAATTTAAAAAAAAAAAAAATTCTAATAAATCGTTCGCAAGAAATCAATTATTTTCATAAATAATAAAATATTTTTTTGGAAAATCCAATTATTTTCAAAAAAATTTAATAAAATTTCGCACCGACATTCAATTATTGACAAATTTTTTAATAGATTTTGTTTGTAAAATTTAATTATCTTAAAAAACGTTTTTACATTTCAATGATTTTCAATATCTACTATATTTTTATAAAGTAACCAAACAGAATTTAATTATTCGAAAAAAAAATTTATGATAAAATTCTATAAGAAAATATTCAATTATTTTCATCAATTTTAATAAAATTCTTCGCGAGAATTCAATTATTTTCAAAAAAAAAAAAATACTTCGCAAGAATTCAATTATTTTTATAAAAATAGAAAAATATTGGAAAAAAAATTAAACTATTTTCATAAATTATGAAATTCTTCAAGAAAAAGTCAATTTTTCCTAAAATTGACTTTCCAAATTGTTTTTAAAATTATTTCCAAAAATTCAATCATTTTCCAAATTTAAAAAAAAAAATTTCGCAAGAATTCAATTATTTTTATAAAAATAGAAAAATATTCTAAAAAAATTTAACTATTTTCATAAAGTATGAAATTCTTCAAAAAAAAAGTCAATTTTTTCTTAAAATTTATAAAATTCTTCAGAAAATTTCAATTATTTTCAAAATTTTTTAAAAAAATTCTTCCCAAGAATTTAATTATTTTAATAAATAATAAAATATTTCAAGAAAATTTAATTATTTTAATAACAAACAAAATTTGCCTAAACAAATAAATTATTTTTGTAAATAATAAGATTCTTCTGAAAAATTCAATTATTTTGATAAATTATGAAATTCTTCAAAAAAAAGTCAATTTTTCTTAAAATTGACTTTCCAAATTGTTTTAAAAATTATTTCCAAAAATTCAATCATTTTCTAAATTTAAAAAATAAAATTTCTCAAGAATTCAATTATTTTTATAAAAATAGAAAACTATTTTAAAAAAATTTAACTATTTTCATAAATTATGAAATTCTTCAAAAAAAAGTCAATTTTTTCTTAAAATTTATAAAATTCTTCAGAAAATTTCAATTATTTTCAAAATTTTTTAAAAAAATTCTTCCCAAGAATTTAATTATTTTAATAAATAATAAAATATTTCAAGAAAATTTAATTATTTCAATAACTATCAAAATTTGCCAAAACAAATCAATTATTTTTGTAAATAATAAGATTCTTCTGATAAATTCAATTATTTTTATAAATTTTGAAATTCTTAAAAAAAGTCAATTTTTCCTAAAATTGACTTTCCAAATTGTTTTAAAAATTATTTCCAAAAATTCAATCATTTTCCAAATTAAAAAAAAAATACTTCGCAAGAATTCAATTATTTTTATAAAAATAGAAAAATATTCCAAAAAATTAAACTATTTTCATAAATTATAAAATTCTTCAAAAAGAAAGTCAATTTTTTCTTAAAATTTATAAAATTCTTCAGAAAATTTCAATTATTTTCAAAATTTTTTAAAAAAATTCTTCCCAAGAATTTAATTATTTTAATAAATAATAAAATATTTCAAGAAAATTTAATTATTTTAATAACTAACAAAATTTGCCTAAACAAATCAATTATTTTTGTAAATAATAAAAATTCTTCTGAAAAATTCAATTATTTTTATAAATAATAACAATTTTTAATTGAATATTCAATTATTTTCAATTATTTTTTTTTTAAATTCTTCGCAAGAATTAAATTATTTTTAAATTCTTCGCAAGAATTAAATTATTTTTAAATTCTTTCAAGAATAATAAAATTCGTAGTATAAATTCAATTTATTAGCAGGATAAGAAAAAAGTAAATATTTTTGATGAAAATTAGGAAAAAGTCAGGAAAAAAAAATATGGATTGGAATTTTTGTCAATTTTGTGAAGTGAATTAAATGAGTTTTTTTCTTTGGTTTCTTTTTTGACATTAAAAAAATGGCAATAACCCACAAAAATGAATTTTCCGAAATAAAACAAATGAATACAGATAATTTGCCAACGGAGAGAAAACTTACGATTATTATAATATAATATATTGTTTATTTCTATTTTCTATCAAAACGTATAAAAAACAAAAGAATAAGTATAACTAACTTCAAGTGTGAACAGAGATCCGGAATCACGACGATTATTAGGTACATATAATAATAATAATATGTAGAGAGAACACAGAAACGAAAGTTACAGAGGACATAAGTAAAAAAAGTAGAAATAAGTCTTGAAGAAGTAAGAAAAAAAAAAATAAAATACAAGAGTCGCCATGACAACCACGCACCACGCCTCTTGTGTCCCATGTAATCTGCACGTCCTTCTCTTTTCAATATAAAACATCCATCTTGAATTACAAAATGAGATTGCAAATTTGAACGGCGGAGAGAGAGTCCCTCTCTCTCTCTCTCTCTATCGTTCAGGGAAAGACAGTCGCATGTGGATTAAATGGAGTCATTAATTTTGTATACGCAACTTTTGATATCATATGACAATCAAGAACAGTCTGCTTTCGAGAATGAATGATCTCAATAATAAGGGAGCAGTAATACAAACAGTTGTGTGTCAGTCTTCTAAGGAATGATTAGAGATTATCGTTTGACATTGGAAGGGACGTATGTCGAGTGTGTTTGTGTGTGTATGAAAGTAACTGTCAGTCACGAAGGAGAAGATGCTGTGGGTTATGCTTGTAAGTCTGTACGAATATATTTATATATTGGATGAGGAATATTGAATCTAGAAGATACTTATTTGCTACTAGTTGATTTGTGTAAATTTTTGTTGATTGTGGTAGGATCAGGATGCTATTATGCTACCATCATGATATCAGGATGATTGTGTTGTGTTAGCATTATGATACCAACATGATGCTTTAATGCTACCATCTTGATGCCAACATGATGCTACAATAATTCCAATCATGATGCTATAATGATACGAACATGATTTTTTAATAATTCCAGTCATGATGCTATAATGACACCAACATGAAGCTTTAATGCTACCATCCTGATACCAACATGGTGCTAGAATAATTCCAATCATGATTCTATAATGATGCTATTATGCTATAATACCATCTTAATTGTAGGATGTTGTGATAACAATACAATAATTATACCAACATGATTCTTTAATAATTCCAATCATGATGCTATAATGATACGAACATGATTCTTTAATAATTCCAATCATGATGCTATAATGATACCAACATGATGCTTTAATGCTACCATCCTGATGCCAACATGATGCTACAATAATTCCAATCATGATGCTATAATGATACGAACATGATTCTTTAATAATTCCAATCATGATGCTATAATGATACCAACATGATGCTTTAATGCTACCATCCTGATACCAAAATGATGCTACAATAATTCCAATTATGATTCTATCATGATGCTATTATGCTACCATCTTAATTGTATGATGTTGCGATAACAATACCCTAATGACACCAACATGATGCTATTCTTCCATCCTATTTTTAATCTTAATACAATCAATGATTGTATTAAGATTAAAAATAGGATTGTCATTCATGATGCTATCATGCCACAACCATAATACTATCATGATTATAGTAGTAGCCTTACGGAATATTAGAAGTAGCCTTATGGAATATTAGAAGTAAATGTGCAGCTCGAGGTTCAAAAGTAGTTCTAAGAAGGTTTTAAAAATGGGTCAGAAAGTGACAAAGAAGATAGAAAAACTGTATAAAGAAGCTACAAAGAAGAATTAAAAGTTGTTTACAGGAGATTCAAAAAGGTTCATAAAGATTCAAAGGGATACAAAGAATGAAAAAAGGTACAAAGAGGTACAAAGAGGTACAAAAAGGTACAAAGAGGTAGAAAAAGGTTCAAAAAGGTACCAATAGCTACAAAGTGGTACCAAGAAGTACAAAGTGGTACCCAGAAGTACAAAATAGTATCAAGAAGTACAAAGTGGTACCCAGAGGTACAAAATGGTATCAAGAGGTACAAAATGGTATCAAGAGGTACAAAGTGGTACCAAGAAGTACAAAGTGGTACCCAAAAGTACAAAATAGTATCAAGAAGTACAAACTGGTACCCAGAGGTACAAAATGGTATCAAGAGGTACAAAGTGGTACCAAGAGGTACAAAAAAAAAGCTCATAAAAAACTTTCAAACAAAATTTTAATGATGATTCAATGATGGTACACAAACATATCAGAAAATAAACCTATACATAAAGTTGTTCTAAAAACAAGATATAAAAATTCTAATCAAAATGGAACAAGCACTCTACAAGTAAACAGCTATAAACAACGTACAAAGAAGCTCCTATCAAATAGATTAGAACATACAATGCTATTATGCTGTAAAAATGTACAAAAAAAAGGGTTAAACGAATACACAAACAGACACACACAAAAAGAAAAAGATTTACAAATTCACAAGAGTTAGTTAAGAATATCTAAACGCCATGCCAGCTAGTTCGTTGGGGGGGGGAGGGGGGCTATTCGTCGAAACGGGAGCTTTTATACCGAAAGCACTCCATATCACTTTATTTAAGATTTACCCTCTTGCTCGACCCTTTTTAACCTTCTTTCTCTCTTTTACACCCAACCACCCAACAAGACTCGTCCATTTTCACCGCTTTCCTTCACTTTCCACTCCCTCCAAATTCTCTTAAACATCTCTATATTTTTTCTGTCTCCGCTCCTTTTTGAACAGTAAGATGTTACTTATTGTTTTTTTTCTATTTTATTATATGAAAAATTTGAGCATTAAGGGGAAATTAATATCATATATTTTTATTTTAATTCAACTCTTAATTAATAGCAGCTGCCTGAATATTTAAAAACAGTGATTCACGTTTTACTGTCTCAGGTGGGAAAGTTAACGTTAGACTAACGTTAAATTAAAGTTAAATTAACGTTAAAGTAGCGTTAAATTAACGTTAAAGTAGCATTAAATTAACGTTAAATTAACGCTATATTAACGTTAAAGTAACTATAAATTAATGTTAAGGTAATGCTAAAGTATAATGTTAAATTAATGTTGAAGTAACATTTAATTAACGATAAAGTAAAGTTAAAGTAAAGTTAAATTAACGCTGAAGTAACGCTAAAGTAAAGTTAAATTAACGTTAAAGTAAAGCTAAAGTAAAATTAAAGTAAAGTTACACTGAAAAAAAATTCTGGTTAGGGTATATTTAACACGATATTCTAGTTAAAACAACCAGAATTCTGGTTATATTAACTAGAATTATGGTTACCCTAACCAGAAAAGTTCTGGTTAGGGTATATTTAACACGAAATTCTAGTTAAAACTGGGATTTCTGGTAAATCCAACCAGAACTTTTTTTTCAGTGTAAGGAAAAGTTAAATTAACGCTGAAGTAACGCTAGAGTAACGTTAAATTAATTTTAAAGTAATGCTACAGTAATGTTAAATTAACTTTAAAGTAACGTGATATTAACGTTATAGTAACGTTTAATTAACGTTACATTTTCGTTAAAGTAAAATTGAAGTAATGCTACCGTGATGTTAAATTAACGTTAAAGTAACGTTAAAGTAATGTTAAATTAACGTTAATGTATCGTTAAATTACTGTTAAAGTAACGTTAATGTAAAGTTAAATTACCGTTAAAGTAACGTTAATGTAAAGTTAAATTACCGTTAAAGTAACGTTAATGTAAAGTTAAAGTACCGTTGAAGTAGCGTTAAAGTAAATTAAATTTAACGTTAAACTATAACGTTATTTAACGTCACTTTAACGTTACTTTAACGTTAAACTAACGTCAAAATAATGTAATAATCAGACATTAGTGACGCCTGGGATTAAAATAATTATTTTCTCTCAAGAATTAAAATTTTGAGGGAAATTCGTCGCCTAATGTTAAAAACAAAAAAGTTGTTGAAACCATAAATGGTTTTTTTAAATTTTAGAAAAATTTTTGTTAAAAATATAAAAAAAATAAACATTATATTATATGCTCGATCCGGTTTTCAAATGCATCTCGTTCGCATCTATTTATACTTCCATTTACCTGATGAAGAGAGCGAGTAGAATTAGGTGAGAGAGAGAGAGAGAGAATATTTTCAAAGAAGCTGATAATCTTTTTGCAATTAAGCAACTTCTCTACTATTTGGCACAAACAGGAAAGATGAACAATAGATGTTGATAGGAAATAAGAGGAATATATATATATATATATATATATATATATACATTTTCATAATAACTATAAGGAAGAATTTATAGCTAAAGTAATTATAAAAGAATATAACTAAAATTACTATAGAAAATATTTATATTACAATAACTGGAGAATGAATTAACAGTAAATTGAGAATATATTATTTCGAATAACTAAAGAATTTAATTACAAATATAGAAGATGATTAAAATAACTAAATATATAATTAAAATGAACTATATAGAGAATATAATGAAAATGGGGAAAAAATAATTACCGTACCACGTATCTAGTGTACATAAAGAAGTTTAATTAGAAATTTAAATAAAAATATAACTAAAATTAAACTGAGAAGAATTTAATTATGCATCAACGGAATCGAGAAAGTTTATTTATAATGTTATAATTTTAAGATTGCTCTCAGGAATTATTGTGCATTTTTAACGACAATGATAATAATAACAACAAAAATGATCCTGAGTTATTATTATTATTATTATTATTATTATTATTATTATTATTATTATTATTATTATTATTATTTAACTTTTATCTCAGAATTTTTCACGAAACAATTAGTTAATTATTAGTCCCCCATTTTTTCATGGCTTTAAATTTGTTTTTCAATTTATATTATTATTATTATTGGCTTCGCAATTATTAGTTTTATTATTTTTATTTTTATTGTTATTACTGCTATTTTTAATACTATTATTAATATTTTTATTATTTTGACTATTGTTTATTTTTTGTTTTCCACGTTGAGAAACGGAATTTTTCCAGCTTTTTCAAACTATACATTTATCATTTAATTAGAAAATTATTTGAAAACTCGAGAATTCAATTATTTTCAAACGTATAACAAAATTCTTCGCAAAAATCCAATTATGTTCTCAAAATTACGAAAAATTTCCGTCAAAACTTAAATAATAATCTTTATGAATAATCAAATTTTTTTTTTCTAAAATTCAATTATTTTCAAAAATTTGGAATAAAGTTCTTCAATGAAAATTCAATTAAAAAAAAAAGATCAATTATTTGAAAAAAAAACTGTTTATTTTTAAAGTTTAAATAAATGAATTCTCGTATAATTTTCAAAATAAATAAATTTTTTTTTGTAATATATAATAATTCAATTTTACTTCCAAATTTTTACTGAAATTTATTTTTAATTCCATATTTATTAGAAAATTCTACAGGAAATCAATTATTTAACTGTAAAAACAAACAATTTATTAAAATAATTCGAATGTTTTATAAAATTAAATTTTCATAAACATTTTTGTCACAATTTAAATATCGTGTTTTTCTTATTATTATTTATTGTCAAGAGATAATTTAAAAAAAAACAAAATTTAACAATAATTTCAATTTTTCGCGAGAAATTTGATAAAAAATTTGTATGTACTAAAAAAAAAATTGAAATTTTGACAAGAATATTATTTAAAAAAATTTTTAAAAAAATTCTTGAATTTCGGAGAAAAATGTAATTATTTATAAAGTTTATTTAAATTTTGTCAATTTTGGAGCATAATTGGATTTTTGCGAATAGAAATTATATTACGTTTGAAAAATATTTGGATTCTTCAGAATAATTTTATTTAAATTTCGGTTAAAAATAATAATAATTGAATTGTTTTGGAAAATTTTTATTAAAATAGCAAGCATTGAAAATAATTTAGTTTGAAAAAATTTTTTGAAATCAATAATTCTATAAAGAATTTTTGATTAAAATTATTTTTAAAAAAATGGAATTCTTATAGGACAGAAATTCGTTATATTTTTTAAGAAAGTTAAAATAATTCTTTGAAGAATAAATAATAAAAAAATATTTGAATTTATTTGCTTCAAAATTGAATTTGTTTTAACGTTTTTAACTTTACTTTAGCATTACTTCAGCGTTAATTTAACTTTTCCTTAACTTTACTTTAACGTTAATTTAACTTTACTTCAACGTTAATTTAACATTATACTTTAGCATTACTTTAACATTAAATTAGCGTTACTTTAACGTTACTTTAACATTAATTTAACGTTACTTTAACGTTAATTTAACATTATACTTTAACTTTACATTAACGTTACTTTAACGTTTAATGTAACATTACATTATCGTTAATTTAACTTTACTTTAGCATTACTTCAACGTTAATTTAACTTTTCCTTAATTTTACTTTAACGTTAATTTAACTTTACTTTAGCGTTACTTCAACGTTAATTTAACTTTACTTTAACTTTACGTTATCGTTAATTTAACGTTACTTCAACGTTAATTTAACATTATACTTTAGCATTGCTTTAACATTAATTTATCGTTAGTTTAACGTTAATTTAACGCTACTTTAACGTTCATTTAACTTTAACTTAACGTTAGTCTAACGTTAACTTTCCCACCAGAGACAGTAAAACGTGATTCACTGATTTAAATATTATTATTTTACAAAAGTGTTACTAATCATATAATTAATAATTACAAATAGGTTTAAAAAGATGCAAAAAGGTACCAATAGGTACAAAGTGGTACCAAGAAGTACAAAGTGGTACCCAGAGGTACAAAATGGTACCAAGAAGTACAAAGTGGTACCAATAGGTACAAAATGGTATCAAGAAGTACAAAATGGTACCAAGAAGTACAAAGTGGTATTAAGAGGTGCAAAGTGGTACCAATAGGTACAAAATGGTACCAAGAAGTACAAAGTGGTACCAATAGGTACAAAATGGTACCAATAGGTACAAAGTGGTACAAATAGACTTCAAAAAGGTACAAAGAGGTTCCAAAGAGGTACAAAAAAGGCTCCAAAGACGGTATCAGGATGCCACAAGGAATAAATAAAGATGTTCCAAAAAACGTGTAAAGGAACGTTAGAAGAAGTTGTAAAAAAGCTCCAAAAGAAGTTAAGAACTATTCAAAACTATAAATTGTCTCACAAACGTGCCATATATATATTTAAATTTCCCCAATGAAAACGGAACCAAGATAGCAAAAGAAGACTATACATTCTATTGTTATTCTAACTGAAATGAGTCGATACAGAGGAGTTTAATATGAGGGCGCCTGATATGGGATCCGTATCAGGCGTTGCGTGTGTATCGCGTAATCACGAAACTGCGGCAGTGCTATATATATATATAGGTCCACTCATTCAGCGTATATATCATCTAGGAGTTTGAATACACCATCACATGTGTGTGATTGTTGGCGTTTTGGTATTCGTGCAACATGCGGGTGACATAGGTGGCCTCAATTAAGATATCGCTAATATAAGATTTAATAACGAGCCATAACAGAAGTGTCGACAACAAATAATGACAGGACCATTTGCATTGTGTGTAATATATATCGAAAGCGAGAGTTGCAGATGAGAAGAGGTGTCTTTTTGTCAGTTGGACATGCCATCAATCGAATGCGAATTTGATTTTTATTTCTTCAGCTTCTTCTTCTTCTTCTTTTTTCTAGTCTCCTTTATTTTCTCATTCTGATTCTTGGTCTTCTTCTGCTTCTTATTCTTATCTTCTACTTTTTTTTCTGTGGTTCTCTTTCTTATTCTGCTTCTTCTTGTTCTTCGTTTGTTTTTTCTCTTCTGCTTATTATTCTTTTTCTAATTTTTTTATCGTTCTCTTTCTCTTTTGCTTTTTATTCTTCTTCTTCTTCTTCTTTCTCTTTTGTTACATATTCTTTTTCTTCCTTCTCTTTTGTTTCTTCTTCTTCTTCTTCTTCTTCTTCTTCTTCTTTTCTCTTTTGTTTCATATTCTTTTTCTTCTTCTTTCACTTTTGTTTCTTCTTTTTTCTCTTTTCTTTCTTATTCTTCCTCTTCTTTCCCTTTTGTTTCTTATTCTTCTTCATCTTCTTTCTCTTTTGCTTTTTATTCTTCTCCTTTCCCTTTTGTTTCTTATTCTTCTTCATCTTCTTTCCTTTTTTGCTTTTTATTCTTCTTCTTCTTTCTCTTTTGTTTCATATTCTTTTTCTTCTTTTTCTTTTGTTTCTTCTTCTTCTTCTTCTTTTCTCTTTTGTTTCATATTCTTTTTTCTTCTTTCACTTTTATTTCTCCTTCTTTCTATTTTCTTTCCTATTCTTCTTCTTCTTTCGCTTTTGTTTCTTATTCTTCTTCATCTTCTTTCTCTTTTGCTTTTTATTCTTCTCCTTTCCCTTTTGTTTCTTATTCTTCTCCATCTTCTTTCTTTTTTGCTTTTTATTCTTTTTCTTTGTGTTTTGCTTTTTATTCTTCTTCTTCCTCTTATTCTTATTCTTCTTCTACTTTTTTTCTGTCGTTCTCTTTCTTATTCTGCTTCTTCTTGTTCTTCTTTTGTTTTCTCTTTTGCTGCTTATTCTTCTCCTAATTTTTTTATCGTCCTCTTTCTCTTTTGCATTTTATTCTTCTTCTTCTTTCTCTTTTGTTTCATATTCTTTTTCTTCTTTCTCTTTTGTTTCTTCTTCTTCTTCTTTCTCTTTTGCTTTTTCTTCTTCTTCTTTCTCTTTTCTTTCTTTTTCTTCTTCTTCTTTTCCTTTTGTTTCTTATTCTTCTTCATCTTCTTTCCTTTTTGCTTTTTATTCTTCTTCTTCTTTCACTTTTGTTTCTTATTCTTCTTCTTTCACTTTTGTTTCTTCTATTTCTTCTTTTTCTTTTGTTTCTTATTTTTCTTCTTTCTTTTTTGTTTCTTATTCTTCTTCTTCTTTCTTTTTTGTTTCTTATTCTTCTTTCTCTTATTCTTCTTCTTTCTCTTTTGCTTCTTATTCTTCTTCTTCTTCTTCTTTATGCCAATTTTTTCCTTCTTCTTATTCTGCTTATTTTAATATTTTTTCGACTTTTCCTTCATTGTCTATTAGAAAAGTGATAAAATACTGAATAAAGTGAAAAATTCGATTTGAATCTGTTTGCAATACGTTTAGTCACATTATTCTCAGTGGATCGATTAGCCATTCCATAAATACCACTATTATACGCTATATAGAATCTATTATACGCAGAAGCATATATATATAGCTAGATAACATTCTATTTCATTCTTTCTTGAAAACTTGAAAAGACAATATTTTGGAAAAAGTAGTTCAAAGTATTCAGTCCAAAATTTTAATTCTTGTAAAAAATGTATTACGTTAATAATAATCAGTATATATATACTTTATGTTATTCGGTCATAAATTCTGGTCTAGAAATTAAAAAAAAAAAAAGAAGCATTTGAAACTGTGGCGAATATTTGGTTACATTTTCCATTAGCTACATCCGAAAGTGTATAATTATATCATATAGCATTACATTCAACTCGGTTGTAGCTTGTGTTTTTGCTTAATGGAACCCCCACGTTCATCTTTTCATTAGCCTTTATCTCTCTCTCTCTCTCTCTCTCTCTCTCTCTCTCTCTCTTTTAAAAAATATATTTAATAATAATAATTAAAGAAAAATATTATTATTTTCAATTAATATTAATATTACATTATATTTTCCTATTTTTACGTATCTCTGAGGCATTCCATTTAGAAACGACCCCCTTTATATATAAACAATTCTCACTTAAGGCGAATTTTTAAATAATTATTTCTTTCAATTATTAAATTTGCACTGAGAAAACGATTTATTTGCTTCAAACCCATATTTTTCTTTAAATCAAACTTAAAATATCTTTGCTATAAAGTCAAACATTTAATAAGAAACCTATTTTTTGCTTCATTTATAGAAATAGTTATATTCAATTCAAACATAATTTATAGTTTGATTTAAAAATATTTATCACCAAACTTTTAAGTATCAATCAAACAGAAAATTTTTAAACATGATTTCTTCTTTAAACCAAAACAGAAAAACAATAATATTATTCAAACAAAAAATTATTTTTGAATCAAAGCGCATAGTAATTATATTTTCTATATTAAATTGGAAATTAAGCTTAGAAATAGAAACTAATTTCAAAAAAAAAAAATCGCTTAAAATTATTTTTTTTACTTGAAACGAGTATATATAATATTTTCTCAGTGTATTATTATTAATTAAATTTCACATAGATTTTGATTATATAAAGGTATAATATATTAGAGATAATAATTATTACTTCTTCTTCTTCTTCTTCTTCTTTTTATTTATATTTATTAATTTAGACGAATTTACAATATACGCGCGCGCGTATATTATATTGTTAATCTTGAAACCGCGCCTATAAGAATTCACTTAATGAAAATTCCGTTGGACCCGGCGAGAGTGAGTGAGTGGGAGAAAGAGAGAGAGAGAGAGAGAGAGAGAGAGAGAGAAGAGGACTCTCCAATTGGTCCGCTCCGAAGGAAAACCACCGATCGAGGGCGGCATTGTGAAGCAATTAATAATGTCATATTGCGTCCCCCCTCCTTGGTTCTCTTTACCCTTTCGGTCTTTCTACAACCCCTTCCAATCAAGCCACCCCCCCTCCCTTCCCCCTCTATATAATCCCCCCTCTCCCCCCCCACCGTACATCCACCCTTGCCTCTCTGTCGTTCTTCGGTACATCGCCCTTAGCATTATAGGTAACACATATATATATATACACGGAAAAACTTTTTTCAAGAGTCATTACTAAACTTATTCAAGAACTCAGGATATGGAAATAAAACAAGAAATGCTACAAAACCATAGATTGAAACATTATTTTAAGCTGTTCGGGGATAACTGTAGTAAATTTCTGGACTACTTGTTGAATTTTCTTGAAAAAGTCCTGAACTGGTTTAAGAATAGAAAAATGTAAAATTAGCGAAAAAAATTTGCCCGCCTGAGTAGTCGAACTTGAGACCTCGAGACTCAAGATCGCTCCGCCTTATGCCACTCGGCTGCAGGGACGCGTTACGATACTTTAGTTTTAGATCGTTTTAAAGCGTTTAAAGCCAAGTGGCGCTGTATACCTATTGGTTACGCTTCGTCTTCTTTCTTAAATAGTTCGAGACTTTTTCAGGGCGCAGTGACTGAAGAACTCAGTCGCAGCGTCAAGAACAATTATTTCCAAGCCATTAGAAAAACTCCTGAAAATTCTTTAATGAATATTTAACTTTTCTAAAACAAGTTCTAAATTTTTCCCATATCCTGAGTTCTTGAATAAGTTTAGTAATGACTCTTGAAAAAAGTTTTTCCGTGTATACAGAATATATATTTTATATATATATATGTATATATATATATATTTACAATATGTATGTGTTTATATAGATATACGTTCATATCCCTACGTATAACGGTAGGGTATAGGCTGTTGTGAATATTACATTCCTTGTTGTATACATATACACATATAGCTGCTTTATATATATAATATATATATATATTCTGTCAGACAATAAGATGGCCCTCGCAATTAATTCTCGGGCAGCTTTGCTAATTAAATTTTTGGCATCTTCTTTTACGCGCACCACTTTTTTCTATATATATATATATATGGGTGATTCTATACCGAAATACTCCTTTTTGGTGAGATATACAAACAGAAAAGAAAAAAAAAATATTATTTATGGATTAATGCAGTCAATTATATTGAGTTTACAATAATCTACCACCTCTATAGCATGATCATGCTAGCTTTTAGCTTTTAAATTAAAATTTACAAAAAAAAAAATTAAGAGCTTAAAATTTGGCGCCGGTGTTTTTTATTATATATATATATATATATATATATATATATATATTTCTATTTACAAAAAATTATTTCATACACTCGGGTCGCAAAGTTTCAGTACATTTTGACTGTTTACTTGTAAATGCTCGCTCCACTTCAAATTCAAATATTTCTGTAAAAAAAAGATGCAACAGCTATCAAACAAGGATCATTTTAAAGCTCAATAAATTTAGAGTCAAATAGGCAAAAAAAAAATAACCAATTTAATATTGTAAATTTGAAAATATAATTCTTTAAAGTTAGAGATTTTTTATGAAAATTGCGATTTCGGAATCTGGAGTTCAAGCGAACGCCAATTGAAGAAAAAAATTTCTTTAAGATTTGACAGTTTTACAATATAATGTACAAATTTCACTCTTTAATTCGAGACCAAAATCTTTTATAAGTATTCAGTATTTGCCTTAAATTCTGTAAAAATAATTACTCTTGCTTTCTAAAGTTTTCAAGGAATATAAATTGCAAATTCGTCATTTCTGTTCACTTGTTTTATCAATTAACGAAATTTTTGAAAAATGTGCATCTCTTTTTTATTGTAAAATTTAAAAAATTGCACCTTGAAATTAAATAAGTAATAATGCGAGTTAAATATTGTAACATTATAAGAAGAGGGATAAATTTCATGTAAATAATTTAAATTTACTACAGTCAAGAGGTTCAATATTTTTCAAAAGTGTGGCTAATTGATAAAACAAATGAATAGAAAATAGCTTTAAAATGATCCTTGTTTGATAGCTGTTGCATCTTTTTTTTACAGAAATATTTGAATTTCAAGTGGAGCGAGCATTTACAAGTAAACAGTCAAAATGTACTGAAACTTTGCGAATTAGGTAATTTTTCAAAATTTTCTTAAAAAATTACCAAAACTGTTTGCCGTGAAATAATTTTATACCCATACAAAAATTTGGAAATTTTCCCAAAAATCCAAAGTTTTAGGGAATATTTTCCAATTATATTATTTAGGTAATATTTCACAATTTTGGTAGAATTAGCAAAAGTTCTGGGGTAAAACGACTTTACCCCAAAATAATATGAGAAATTATCTATAAGAAATGTTAGGATAATTTACCAATATTTTTTAACAGTGTATATAATATATACATATACAGTACCGGTCAAAATTGTTAGTCCACAAATTTTTGAAAGAAGAAAAAAAAATTTTTTAACATAAAATTTATAAAAACTAAAATTGTTTTTTGGTTTATGTTTTAAAAGACGATAAACTTTTGAAAATAATATGACCTTATTACAGAAGTCATTTGGCAAAAATTTCAACAAGATATTCTTAAAATTGGTCATTTTCAATGTTTTACAAAAAGTTGAATAACTTCTAAAATAATTAACGCTTTTTTAATCATCTTAAGCTTATTTTAAATGTCATTTTCTACGGAATAGGAATTACTTATAGGCATTAACCTGTAATTTTTTGCTTAAAATAAGCATGACGTCAAACTTGGACAAAAAAATTGGAAAAATTTGAAACAAACAAAGGTTTGTCAATATAAAAAGTTGATTTCAATTTTACACTTTATATAAACGTCTATAAGAGGCAAGTATAGTCACTTTCCATAGACACAAGCATGTATTTTTTTCATATATTTAGACATGGTTTTGAATCGATTACGAGAAAAGCGCGACGTTTCAAAGCTTTATATGTATTATTTCTATGTATTATTATTATTTATATTATATTATTTATATTTTTATATATTATATTTTTATATTATATTTATTATATTTATTATATTTTTATATATTATTTCTATATATATGTATTAAGGCTACTGAATTCGAATTTAAAGTCAGAATTGACAGAATTGCTCGAAATTTTGAGCTAAATTCTAAAGAACTACTCAAAAAAAGGGAATTAAAATTTTTAAAAAATTAGAAAAAAGTTATGTAACATATAACTATAGTATATTTCTATGAATTTTTCCCCGCCGCTGAACTATATATGGAAAGGAAGGGAATAGAGACAAAAAAATTTAAAAAAAGAGACGAAAAAAGAAGAGAATGAGGACGAATACACAAAAATGAGATGGAGGAGGAAGAAAAAGAGAGAAAAAGAATGTTTGCGAGGAGACAAAGAGAAAGAAATTGCAACAAGGACACTGTGAGATGAAAACAAAGAATAGAAAAGGAGGGACAATGTGTTCGCTGTCAATTAGCAGAAGAACTCTCTCTCTCTTCTTCGTCTTCTTCTTTTTTTTAACTAAAGAGTGAATTCTTATTAAGAAAAAAGAGAGAAAAAAGATAGATATAGGAATTAAGAGAAAGAGAGAGAAAGACAGAGAGAGTAAAAGAAGAGAAAAGAAGAGAGAGAGAGAGAGACGGGGAAGATAAGGAAAGAGAGAGAGAGAGAGAGAGAGAGAAAGAAAGACGGGGAAGATAAGGAAAAAGAGAGAGAGAGAGAGAAAGAGAGAAAGACGGGGAAGATAAGGAAAAAGAGAGAGAGAGAAAGAGAGAAAGACGGGGAAGATAAGGAAAGAGAGAGAGAGAGAAAGAGAGAAAGACGGGGAAGGTAAGAAAAAAAGAGAGAGAGAGATAGAGTAATAGAAAGAGTGAAAGACAGAGAAGGTTAGAAGAGAGAGAGAGAGAGAGAGAGAGAGAGAGAGAGAGAGAGATGGGGAAGGTAAGGAAAAAGAAAGAGAAAGAGAAAGAAGGTTAGAAAAGAGAGAGAGAAAGAGAGAAAGACGGGGAAGATAAGGAAAAAGAGAGAGAGAGAGAGAGAAATAGAGAAAGACGGAGAAGATAAGGAAAAAGAGAGAGAGAGAAAGACGGGGAAGATAAGTAAAAAGAGAGAGAAAGAGAGAAAGACAGAGAAGGTAAGAAAAAAAGAGAGAGAGATAGAGTAATAGAAAGAGTGAAAGACAGAGAAGGTTAGAAAAGAGAGAGAGAGAGAGAGAGAGAGAGATGGGGAAGGTAAGGAAAAAGAGAGAGAAAGAGAAAGAAGGTTAGAAAAGAGAGAGAGAAAGAGAGAGAGACGGGGAAGGTAAGGAAAAGGAGAGAGAAAGAGAGACAGACAGAGAAGGTAAGAAAAAAGAGGGACAGAGAAAGAGGGAGGAAGACAGAGAGAGAGAGTGAGAGAAAAAGAGAGAAAGACAAGGAAGGTAAGAGAGAGAGAGAGAAAGAGAGAAGTCCGTTCGTGTTTTTACGAGAGGCTGCAGGGTTTGCGAGTCGTTTACAGCCGAAGAGAATCGGGCTCGGTGCCCTAAATGACCTCAACTCTTCTCTCCCTCTCAATGAACATTCAACCCACCCCCCACCCCATTGCCTTTTCAACATCATCACTATACCCCACCACCACCACTACCACCCTTCGCGTACAAGATTTACGGCGATTCGTTTTTTGCCATCTTAAGTGCTCTCACATTATCTCACACTGCAACTAAATATATATACTCACGTCGACATGAGTAGCAGCACAGATACGACTTGTAACAAGTATATTTGCCTTATAGTACAAATAACCTTCCCGAGACACCTTTAACACCTTTACTTATTTTAATTGAATCACCCGTTGTTTTTTTTTCCTTTCGTTTTTCTTTTAAACACTATATACTTTTTGCCTCTTGTCCTCTATATATATACACTCTCCATGCCTCGTATTATCTAGAGGAGTAAAACGGTTGATTTAAAAAAAAAAAAAAAACCAAAAAGAGAGAAAAATTAATTTGGGGAAGTATAGTCAAGGTTGGACCATACTTAGAAAATCAAGTATGTAAAAAAGGGTTGTTCTTTGAGAAGCAGAAGAGAGAAACGTTAATAGGGGAAAGTATTAATTAATTCATAGGTTGAACCTTTCGCAGTAAGAAGGTATAGGTAAAAGGGTTGATTCTTGAAAACCAGAAAAGACAAAAATTACTAGAAGAACATATAGTTAGGATTGGATCAACTTTAGTAAACGGGTAAGTAAGGAAGTTGATTTTTGAAAACCAGAAAAGACAAAAATTAATAGAAGAACATGTAGTTAGGGTTGTATCAACTTTAGTAAACATGTATGTAAGGAAGTTGATTTTTGAAAACCAGAAAAGACAAAAATTAATAGAGGAACATAGTTAGGTTTGGATCATCTTTAGTAAACAGATAAGTAAGGATGTTGTTTCTTAAAAACCAGAAAAGACAAAAATTAATAGAACCTAGTCAAGGTCGTACCATCCATAGTCAGCAGGTAAAGTAAAACAGTTGTTTTTGAAAACTAGAAATGACAAAAATTCAAAAAACCTAATCAATGTTGTACCATCTTTAATAAACAGGTAAGTAAAACGGTTGTTTTTTGAAAACAAGAAAAGACAAAAGTTAATAGAAGAACAGTGTTAGGTTTGGACCACATCTTTAGTAAACAGGTAAGTAAAACAGTTGTTTCTTGAAAACCAAAAAAAGACCAAAGTTAATAGAACAATATAGTTAGGTTCGGACCACACCTTTAATAAACCGGTAAGTAAAGAAGTTGTTTTTTGAAAACTAAAAAAGACAAAAATTTATAGGAGAACTTAGTCAAGGTTGGAACCATCTTTAATAAACAGGTAAGTAAAATGGTTGTTTTTTGAAAACAAGAAAAGACGAAAATTAATAGAAGAACATTGTTAGGATTGGAGCATCTTTAGTAAATAGGTAAGTAAAACAGTTGTTTCTTGAAAACCAAAAAAGACAAAAGTTAATAGAACAATATAGTTAGGTTCGGAACACACCTTTAATAAACCGGTAAGTAAAGAAGTTGTTTTTTGAAAACCAGAAAAGACAAAAATTTATAGCGCAACATATAATAAAGATTGAAGCATCCTTAGTAAGCAGGTAAAGTAAAACGGTTGTTTCTTGAAAACCAGAAAAGACAAAAATTAATAGGGTAACCTATTAATTAATTAAAACGTTGGACCTTTTTTAGTAACCAGGTAAGTACAACAGTTGCTCCTTGAAAACCAGAAAAGACAAAAATTAATAGGGGAACCTATGAATTAATTAAAACGTTGGACCTTTCTTAGTAACCAGGTAAGTACAACAGTTATTTCTTGAAAACAAGAAAAGACAAAAATTAATAGGGTAACCTATTAACTAAATAATAGTTTGGACCTTTCTTAGTAAACAGGTAAGTAAAAAGGTTGTTTCTTGAAAACCAGAAAAGACAAAAATTAAAAGAAGAACATAGTTAGGTCCCTATATATGTACATATACAAATATGACTACTCTATACTCTCGAGCATGGTTTTCCATAGAGCCCAACAGGAGAGTAAAAGAGAGAGAGAGAGAGAGTCAGTGAGTGAGTGAGTGAAGGCAGACCCCGGCTAATTAAAACCGCGAATAGTAATTAATTAAGCGGACGTCAGGGAAAGCCTAGGATTCTATATGTACACGAACAGAGGTTCTCAAAATAATTTTCACTTAGATTGAAAAAAGAAAGGAAAAAGCATTCTCCTCATTCCTAACAAGGAGAAAAATTGGAGTATTTCTTTTTTCTCCTTTAATTGAAAGTACAACTCCGAATGTTTTCTTTTTTTTTTTTTTGACTGAGCTATAGAAGAACTACTTTGAATTCTTTTTTTTTAAATTAAAAGTAGTACCTCGAATGATTTCTTTTTGAATTCGGAATATAGGTGATGAAATAAAATTAATTTACTAGAAAAAAAAATTAAAAATTTGAAAAAGCCCGCGCTTGAATTAATTGCCAGAGGGCGCAATCGTCTTTCTCACAAGTGGTAATATTTTCCCACCAAAATTTGTTTTCTAATCCGTTTTCTTCTTTTATTTGTTTTTAAAAAATTGACCTTCCCTCCCTCCTCTCTATTTATAAATCGAAAGGAGGGAGAAGTCTACTCTATAGATCGCTTTTTCCACTCGTGTCTGTTTGCCGGGTCTTTACATTTGAAAATCGATTTTCCTCGTGTGTGTGTGTCTATATATTTTATGCGCTTCTTCAGCGCGTGTATATCGTTAAGTATTGGCGACTTGCCACGATTAAAGGACTGTTATAACCGAGGAAAATTGGAATTCTCGCAGGGAATACGAGGAGAACCTTCACCCAACCCAAAAAAAAAACTTGTCTCTCGATTGCTTACATAAATACAAATTTTATTCTCAGTATATGAGTGTGTCAATAACAATAAACATAAGAAGAATAGACAATTGTGCCAATTTTTTTTTTTTTTGTAATTTACGATTTATTGTGATTATAGCTGTAAAATATTATACTCTATACATTGTAGTTCGATTCTTTTGAGTTGATATTAATGGTAAATAAAAATTTTGTCCTATTAAAGAATTTTCAAGGTGTTTATTTATTTTTAGGATCATTTTCGCTTATACGACTATGGGAAAAGTAACCTTATAGCCTTTATAGTTCTTTAAGGTTCATTTTCGATTGTCTATGTACTGGAAAATGAGCCTAAAGGGAAAAATTCTATTTTTAGGTTCATTATCGCTTGTAATGCTACGTTGCTAGTGGTTTATTTTTCTTTTTTTTAACATAATCTTAACATAAAACGAAATTATGAAGAAGGAGCATATGTCCAATATTTATTGTTATTATTATTATTTTTTTTTCAATGAAATCGTTATATTGATTTTTGACACACAAAGTTTGATATTGATTATATTTATATATATATATATATAGTGAATTCACTAATCAGCTAATTGGACGAAGGGACCTCATCTCCAACCATCAAACTCATCAACTTTACTAACAAATGAAATTGCTTTGCCAATCAGTTGAGTGATGTTAATAGACCAAGGTCCATGTGCAAACTTGTGTCACTTAATAAATTTTCTCCTTCTATTTGTATAATATTTTGCATTATACATTTGAATACGAAAATGAGAGATGAGATGAGAGTTATTTTCGACAAGTTTTCAAAAGATGCGCATTTACTCTCTCTCTCTCTCTCTCTCTCTCTCTCTCTGGCTTCTCTCTTTTTCACTCCTCTATATTATTTATCACATTCACAAAATATAAGAAAATATACTTTTAATGTTGCATATGTATCACTTAAAATATTTGGTCACTATTCAAAAAATTTTGCATTGACCTAAATTTTGACGCATTTTTTCCGTGTTCCATGAAAATTTACGTTCTTATTATATAATGAAACTTGAATTTTTTGTTGAAGAAGAATTTTTTTTTAAAATTTTGAAAATGTTTAACATTACATTTCAAGTAAGATTTTAGTTTAGAATAAAATATTTGACCTGAACTTATAAATGTTTAAAATTACATTTGACCTAAACTTATAAATGTTTAAAATTACATTTGACCTAAACTTATAAATGTTTAAAATTACATTTAACCATATAACTTTCTGGTTTAGAAAAAAAATATTGGACCTAAACTTGTAAATGTTTAAAATTGAAAAATTGGTTGAAAGTTAAAATTGGAAATTGGTTAAATTGAATAAAAGGCCAAATTGGAAATTGGTTAAAAAACCAAATTGGAAATTAGTTAAAAAGACAAATTGGAAATTGGTTGAAAGGCCAAATTGAAAAATTGGTTGAAAAGTCAAATTGGAAATTGATTTAATTAGATAAAAGGCAGAATTGGAAATTGGTTGAAAAGCCAAATTGGAAATTGGTTAAAAAGCAAAATTGGAAATTGATTTAATTAGATTAAAGGCCAAATTAAAAGTTGGTTGAAAAGCCAAATTGGAAATTGATTTAATTAGATAAAAGGCCAAATTGAAAATTAGTTAAAAAGCCAAATTGAAAATTGGTTAAAAAGACAAATTGGAAATTGGCTAAAAAGCCAAATTGGAAATTGATTTAATTAGATAAAAGGCCAAATTGCAAATTGGTTAAAAAACCAAATTGGAATATGGTTGAAAGGCCAAATTAAAAAATTGGGTGAAGAGCCACATTTGAAATTGATTTAATTAGATAAAAGGCCAAATTGGAAATTGGTTAAAAAGCCAAATTGAAAAATTGATTGGAATGTCAAATTGGAAATTGATGGGAAAATCAAATTGAAAATTGGAGATAAATCCAAATTGGAAATTGGTTAAATATTATAAAAGACCAACATTGAAAATTGATTATAAATTGTTTCAAAAACTAAATTGGAAATTGGTTGAAAGGCAAAATCGGAAATTAGTTAAATATTTTAATAGACCAAATTGGAAATTAGTTAAATATTATAAAAGGTGAATTGGATAATTGTTTAAATTCGATAGAAGGCCAAATCGGAAATTGGTTAAAAAACCAAATTGTAGATATTGGTTGAAAGGCCAAATTGAAAAATTGGTTAAATGGCCAAATTGGAAATTGGTGAAAAAGCCAAATAGGAAATTGGTTAAAAAACCAAATTGGAAATTGGTGGAAAAGCCAAATGGAAAAATTGGTGGAAAAAACAAATTGAAAATTGGTGAAAAATTCAAATTGGAAATTGGTGAAATTAGTTGAAAGGCAAAATTTATTTTTTTTATGTACGTGTATACACAATGTATTTATTATATTTGACCATAAAATTTTCAATTCACAATATTATTTATTGATTAATTAAAATAAAAAAAAAGAAAGTAATTAAATAAGTGTTTACTTTTGGAGAGTTAAATTAAAAGTAAATGTAGAATTTAATGGTATATTTATTTCTACAATATATATATATATATATATATATATATATATAGCTACTGGAATTTTGTAATATAGAAAAGTTTGTATAACTTGCAGTGATTACTACGGGAGCAGGCGCGCGCGCGCTCTCTCAACTCATTGTGATTGAGCTTATAGCAATTAATGTTATTGCTTGGGGTTGCAAAAGCCCCCTCGTTTCATCAAATTCCCCTCTCCTACCCCCCTCCCTATCTTTCTCTCTCTCTCTCACACACTCTTGTTTTCATTGATTCTAGAATACTGTCTCACTTTCTCGGATGATAGAATATATATATATATATATATATAGCTTTCCCAGACCATCGAAGAAGGATATAGGAACCAGGAGTGTTGAAGATAGGGGCTTGTGTATACACTGGTTCTCTTGTCGTTCTTGTATATATTGTGTTCGATAAGAGAGAAGGTGGGATGAAATGATACAAGCGAGAGAGAGAGAGATATATATATCTCTCTTTCTTTCTTTCTAAAATGAGAATGCAGAAAGAGATATAAAGACCAAAATAAAGAATGGGTCCAAAAAGATATTTTAAAATATAGTTAAAGTCAAAACCCCCTCCCCCCTTAACTTTGCTTATAACTTTTTTTTTTCTTTAAATGACTATCGACAACTGGACAAGTTTATTGAAAATAATTTTATTTTTATAATAATAGAGTATTTTTTAAAATTATTTTGTATAAATTAATTTTTTTGTATATATTTGAATTCAAAACAGAATACTTTAGGTCAAATAAGAATTTTTTTGTATAGATTCGAATAAAGTTTAGATCTAAAGTTAGACGAGTAAAGTTCTGACTTAAATTTGGAGGTTAAAATAATGGTTTGATCTTAATTTAGAGGTTAGAATAAAGTTTGGATCTAAATTTGTAGGTTAAAATAACGTTTTGATCTAAACTTAGATGTTAAAATAAACTTTTGACCTAAATTTTTAGGTTAAAATAACGTTTTGACCGTAATTTAGACGATTAAAGTTTTGACCTAAATTTGGAGGTTAAAATAACGTTTTGACCTTAATTGAGACGATTAAAGTTTTGACCTAAATTTGGAGGTTAAAATAACGTTTTGACCTTAATTTAAATGTTAGAATAAACTTTTGACCTAAATTTGTAGGTTAAAATAAAGTTTTGATATAAATTTAGACATTTAAAGTTTTGACCTAAATTTGGAGGTTAAAATAACGTTTTGACCTTAATTTAAATGTTAGAATAAACTTTTGACCTAAATTTGTAGGTTAAAATAAAGTTTTGATATAAATTTAGACATTTAAAGTTTTGACCTAAATTTGGAGGTTAAAATAACGTTTTGACCTTAATTGAGACGATTAAAGTTTTGACCTAAATTTGGAGGTTAAAATAACGTTTTGACCTTAATTTAAATGTTAGAATAAACTTTTGACCTAAATTTTTAGGTTAAAATAACGTTTTGACCTTAATTTAAATGTTAGAATAAACTTTTGACCTAAATTTGTAGGTTAAAATAAAGTTTTGATATAAATTTAGACATTTAAAGTTTTGACCTAAATTTGTAGGTTAAAATAAAGTTTTGATATAAATTTAGACGATTAAAGTTTTGACCTAAATTTGGAGGTTAAAATAACGTTTTGATCTAAATTTAGATGTTAGAATAAAGTTTTGACCTAAATTTTTAGGTTAAAATAACGTTTTGATCTCAATTTAGACGATTAAAGTTTTGACTTGAATTTTTAGGTTAAAATAAAATTTTGACCTCAATTTCGAGGTTAGAATAAAGTTTCCACCTCAATTTGGATGTTAAAATAGCGTTTTGACCTTAATTTAGAGGTGAGAATAAAGTTTTGACCTAAAATTCGACGTTTTAATATCAAACAGAATACTTTAGGTCAAATAAGTATTCTAAAGGAGTTAGTTTAGGTCAAATTCGTTAAGGTCAAATAAGTATTGCAAATAGGAGTTTTTTTGGTCAAATAAATTTCCACAATCCAAATAGTTCAGGTCAAATTTAGGTATTCTAAGCCGCAAATTATATAACCTAAAAATGTCTTTCTTCTAAACAGAAAATTTTGACTTTTAAAAAATAAAAATTAATTTCTTCTCAACGATTAATTTCAGGGATTTTTCGATCAAGACGTAAAATATTTAGGTTTATATTTATTTTTAAGTTATTTTTAGGTCAACATGCAGTTTCCAAAGTCTGTAAATTTAGGTCAATTGAAAATTCAAAATAAAAACTTTGGGTCTTAATCATTTATTTAATTTTCAAAGCTAGTGAATTAAAATTAAAATTTTTAATTTGTCAAAATTTTTTTATAAAAAACAAAGGAAGGGGATAGAAATGTCGAGAAAAGAAGCGTTGAGGGGGGTGGGGGGTGGGAGTAAAACAACAGAAAAGAAAGAATTTATACTGAACGAGAAACAAGTGATAAACCATCTACGCACGTATAGTTAAAATATTCGAAATAATCCCTTTTTCACGTCCATAAATTAAAAAAAAAAAAAAGACGGGATTGAAAAATATTCGCGATTTTATATTGAACGCAAAGAAAAAAATATATCAAGATGACAATAAACGAACGTATATATTTTATTGCCGAACTGAAAAAAACTGCGTTAATGATAACGAAAAGTGTATATTAAAAAGCTGAATGTCCTCTTAATGTATATATATATATATATCAATAAAAAAGAGGCGCTCGATCAGTAAAAATCGAAAAATCTGTCGAAAAGGAAACATTATCATTATATGAGTGGAATTTTATTAAAAGAGTCTTATAAAATATCTTCTTCATTCATTCATTATTATCCTCTTTTTATATATATATATATATATATATGTATATAAATGAAAAATGTATATAAACATTATCTTTCTCTGAAATAACTACGCGCTATACAATGTACAACACACTATCATTATTTCAAATCATCATTTCCTCTCCTCCGTTTTTATTACATAATAATATGAATTATCATTTCTAACCATCGAATATTCCGATAGAGAGAGAGAGAGAGAGAATAAAAGAAAATTTGCTGATAATAATATTGCTCTTTAATTCTGTAAAATAGAGATTATTTTATCTATATTATACTGGAATTAATTCCGGGATAAATTTGTAAACGTTAGAATTATAATTTGCAGTAAAATTGCTGCTTTCAGGACGACAATCGCCCTATAAATTGTCGAGATTTTTTATTTATGTATAATATATTTAGACAGTTTTGTCTCTTTTATTTGTTAAGAATTTTTTTTGAAAAGAATGTTTTTCACCTAAATTGACAGGTTAAAATAAAGTTTTTATCTAAATTTAAAAGGTTGAAATGGTGTTTTGACCTTAATCTAGAGGTTAGAATAAAGTTTTCACCTCAATTTGGAGTTTAAAATAAATATTTGAACTTAATTTGTAGGTTAAAATCTAAAATTCGACGATTAAACTTTTGACCTTAATTTAGACGTTAGAATAAAATTTCCAACTTAATTTTGAGGTTAAAATAACGGTTTGATCTTAATTTAGAGGTTAGAATAAAGTTTTGACCTAAATTTGGAAGTTAAAATAACGTTTCGATCTAAATTTAAACAATGAAAGTTTTGACTTGAATTTTAAGGTTAAAATAAAATTTTGACCTTAATTTCGAGGTTAGAATACAGTTCCCACCTCAATTTTGAGGTGAAAATAGCGTTTTGACCTTAATTTAGAGGTTAGAATAAAGTTTTCACCTCAATTTAGAGTTTAAAATAAATATTTGAACTTAATTTGTAGGTTAGAATAAAGTTTTGATCTAAAGTTAGGCGAATACAGTTTTTGAAATAAATTTGAAGGTTAAAAAAATGTTTGGTCCTTAATTTAGAAGTTAAAATAACGTTTTGATCTAAATTTGAAGGTTAAAATAACGTTTGAACCTTAATCTAGAGGTTAGAATAAAGTTTTCACCTCAATTTGTAGTTGAAAATAAATATTTGAACTTAATTTGTAGGTTAAAATAACGTTTTAATCTAATATTCGACGATTAAACTTTTGACCTTAATTTAGACGTTAGAATAAAATTTCCAACTCAATTTTGAGGTTAAAATAGCGTTTTGACCTTAATTTAGAGGTTAGAATAAACTTTGGACCTCAATTTGTAAATTAAAATAACATTATGACCTTGTTTCAGACGAATAAAGTTTTGACCTAAATTTGGAGGATAAAATAACGTTTTGACCTTAATTTAGAAGTTAAAATAATATTTTTGTCTTAAATTTAGAGGTTAAAATAACATTTTCATCTTAATTTGCAGGTTAAAATAACGTTTTGACCTTAATTTGAAGGTTAGAATAAAGTTTGGATCCAAAATTCGACGATTAAACTTTTGACCTTAATTAAGACGTTAGAATAAAATTTCCAACTCAATTTAGAGGTTAAAATAACGTTTTGACCTTAATTTAGAGGTTAGAATAAAGTTTGGATCTAAAGTTAGGCGAATAAAGTTTTGACCTAAATTTGGAGGTTAAAATAACGGTTTGATCTTAATTTAGAGGTTAGAATAAAGTTTTGACCTAAATTTGGAAGTTAAAATAACGTTTCGATCTAAATTTAAACGATTAAAGTTTTGACTTGAATTTTTAGGGTAAAAAAAAATTTTGACCTTAATTTCGAGGTTAGAATAAAGTTTCCACCTCAATTTGGAGGTTAAAATAGCGTTTTGACCTTAATTTAGAGGTTAGAATAATGTTTTGATTTAAATTTAGCGAGGTTAAAAAAACGTTTTGACCCAATTTTAGAGGTTAGAATAAAGTTTTGACCTAAAATTCGACGTTTTAATATCGAAAGTTCCCTAAAAAATGTGGAAATTGTTTATTTATGAAATACTTTTTACACAATTTTGACTTTTTTACATGTTAAGTAAATTTTTGTTTATATAACTTTTTTTTTGACCTAAATTTAATGAAAAAAATTGCTTTTCGACCTAAAATTCAGGGTTTTAAGGTCAATTGTCACTAAAAAATTGATATTTTTTATGTGTATAATAAATACACTTTCCTATAATTTTTTCTTCTTAACTTCGTGCACTTTAGTATATTTAGTCTATAAACTATATTTTTGACCTCAATTTAAAGATTAGGATCGCGATTTAACCTAAATTTAGGTCAAGTTTTAGGATCAATTGCCCCGAAAAAATTATTAAAAAAAAAAATTCTTTCTCAATTTTTCACCTTTAATTGGAACTAATTTTTAATTCGGTTTGAACCTAACTATGTAAACAACGTTTGTACCTAATTTGAAACTAGGTTCTGACCTAATTTTCAAAAATATTATTACAGAATCTCTTACCTTGAAATTGATGCTATTTTTAAATTAGGTTTAGACCTAATTGCAAACTATGTTTGCACCTAATTTTACAATTAGGTTCGGATCTAATTTTCAAAAATATTTTGACGTAATCTATAACTATATCTGATTGAACCTAATTATTAATTAGGTTCGGACTTAATTATAAATTAGGTTCGGACCTAATTATAAATTAGGTTCGGACCTAATTATTAATTAGGTTCGGGCCTAATTATTAATTAGGTTCGGGCCTAATTATTTATTATCTTCAAATCTAATTATTAATTAGGTTCGGACCTAATTAATAATTAGTTTTTAATATTATTAATAATTAGGTTCAGACCTAATTATTAATTATATTCGAATCTAATTATCAATTGGGTTCGGACCTAATTATTATTTATATTCAAATCTAATTATTAATTAGGTTCAGACCTAATTATTAATTAGGTTCAGACCTAATTCTTAATTAGGTTCGTGCCTAATTATTTATTATCTTCAAATCTAATTATTAATTAGGTTCGGACCTAATTAATCATTAGATTTTAATATTATTAATAATTAGGTTCGGACCTAATTATTAATTATATTCAAATCTAATTATCAATTAGGTTCGGACCAAATTGTACACAAAGTTTGCACCTAATTTTAAAAAAGATTTTGACCTCCTCTGTAACTACTTTACTGCACCTAATTATGAACTTGGTGTGTGGAACCTAATTTACGTTGGCACCTAATCGTGAATTAGGTTCGGACCTATTGTTCAAGTAAGGTTTGCACCTACTTATCGACCAGATTTCGATGCAAAAGTGAAGTAGGTTCGGACCTAAATATTAATTTGCTCGAAGCTTTAAAATTAGGTTCCAGAATTAGGTCCCTATAACTTTTTACCGCAAAATGGAATTAATTAAAATTTTTGTTAAGAAAAAGAAGAACTTCTCCTTTGGATGATGAAAAAGAATTAATTAAATTTTGCTTTTTGAAAGTTATTAAATTGAGTATCAATTTTACAGACGGCAAATGATATCAAATCTCAATCGGGTCATCTGGAGTGCAACTATAGGATTACGTTTCTATATATATATATATAGTATATGGTAACTGGACACTGAAGTATGTGCAACGAAAGCAACGCGCACAAATACGTACAAATACATTTTCGCATTTATATATATAGAGGAAAAGTTCTTATTCACATGAAAGGGATGTGTTTATATTCGTGTACTTAGACGAAAGAGGAAGTATAAACTAGTATGTGTGCTTGTGATTTAAGTGTGTGTTTGTATATGTGAATGGAAGGATGGCCAGAGGCCAGCTAGCGTTTATAATATTAACGCTAATGGACTACCTTATACCTTATACACACACCATAGTCTCATCCTCTTTCTTCAACTCCTCGTTTTAGAGCTTTCTCTCACACCCTCGACTCGTCATTTACTACCCCTTTTTTCAAATGCACATATATACTTTTTTTTCTTTCTCTTCTCCTCTTCTATATAGAATGTATTGAATTTGCTGGCTTTTAAAATATTTACCAATCCTCGTCTCTCTCTCTCTCTCTCTCTCTTTTTTTTAGTGGTTAAATTATAAATATACTCCCAGGGAAGATGGAAATAGTGGAAAAAGCACGCGTTTCATTTTATAAATAAGAAATTTTCGCTAATGCAAAGGTGAAAAAGAAGGGGTAGGGGTATTTTTAGGCGAAACACTAGAGAAAGAAGCGATAGGCACCAACTGCGCAGGGAAAAGTACCTCCAGATGTTACTGCGCAGCGTATAAGAATTCTTACAATACACCTGCGCAGTACTTTCTATAACAGTTTTTTTCTGCGCAGTTCATGCTAATCGCTTCCCATCGACACTAAATACGACAAGAAACCATTATTACCCCTGCCTAAACGATTTCAACCGTAAAACATTGGATCTAATTCCTCAAACTATCAGTTTTTTGACTAAAATTCCGTTTCAGATGGAGGAAAAAAACGTATTTTCGGACTTTTATTGTCCTTGAGGAAGCTTGTATTACAAGGTGAGGAAAAATAACAAAGCAGACAGGCAAAGAGAGAGAGAGAGAATGAAAAGAAACGAAAAACTTGTTATCGTGAACCGATGTTTGCACTATCGTTATCGCCAACAAATTACTGAATAAAATGCGCCTCGCTTCGACTATATCGCGGCCCATATATACGCAGACATAATTATTTGCTACGGAAGTCGTATATCAGTTTTCAAGAGTACCCGATAAGTGTATTACAAGTTCTGTCAAGAACACTACGATCAACGATAAATTTATCCGCACAATGAAAAAAGGGGTTTCAGTTGAAATTAAAAAAAAAAAAAAAAAAAAAAAAGCAAGAAGCGTGGAAAAAAGAAAACTATATCATAAAAAATGGTAACGCTCGATAAGATCGTTTTGCCTTGACTTTCTTCTTTGGATATAAGCGTACTGTTTTAACGATGTCTCCAAGTTGAAAACGGCGCACGGCACTTAACTTTTAATTAATATTATATAGCTAATTAGTCCAGGCTTTGAGGAGGAGGGGGAGGGGGAAGGGGTTTTGTATATTAATTTAATTTTCAATCTCACGGGGTAATTCTTGGCGCAACGTTAGTTTTAATCAACCCTCCTCTCTCTCTCTCTCTCTAGTTGCCTTCTACCGCTCTAACCATCCCCCCTCCCATACACCCTTTTCCCCCCTCCACTCTATTCTTGACGTCCTGCCGCAGAAGCGAACAGTACGTGCGGTAAAAGAGAGGAAACTCGTATACGGAAAAAGGATGGTGAGAAAGAGAGAGAGAGAGAGAGAGAGAGAAAGAAAGAAAGAAAGAGGGAGAGAAAAGAGAGAGAGAGAGGGAGTTACTCTACTATACCTACGCGGCTAATAAAAACCGGCAATAAAAAACCACCCCTTAGGGTCACCCCTCGGGGGTATCTCTCCTCTCCTCTCTCTTCTCTCTCTCTTCTCTCTCTCTCCTTCTTCTGCGCAAAAAAAACCATCTTTTTCTTTCATCTTTTTCTCTTTATTGACTCCTCCACCTGCTTGAAATTAAGGCTTCAAGTTATTACTTTTTCGGAAGTGATTTGTTGTGCAAGCGGATTCGGGGATTTTTCTTTGTTCTTTTAAAGATTTGAAGGATTTAAAAATTAAAAAAACAAAAAAAAAAAAAGAATCCAGGTTTTTTAAACTATACATTCATTGGAAGATTATTGGAAAAGTCAAGAATACAATTTGTTTTTTTTTTTTAAAGTAACATAAATTCTTGCGCAAAAATAAAATGAAAACTAAATAAAATATATTCAAAAATTGCCCAATAAAAAAAGAAAACAAAATGAAACATATGAAAAAATTGCAAAAAAAAAAGAAAATTTATAAATAAAATATTTAAAAATTGTCCAAAATTTCAATAATATTTATAAGAAAATAAGAAAAATTTTCTCCAAAATTAAATTATTTGCAAAAAAAAATTGTTTTTAAATAAAATTCTTGTCAAAATGTTTTGACCTTAATTTAGACGAAAGTAGTTTTTGACCTAAATTTGAAGGTTAAAATATCGTTTTGACCTTAATTTAGACAAATAAAGTTTTGACCTAAATTTGGAGGTTAAAATAACGTTTTGACCTAAAATTTGAGGTTTTAAATATCGTTTTGACCTTAACTTAGACAAATAAAGTTTTGACCTAAATTTGGAGGTTAAAATAACGTTTTGACCTTAATTTCGAGGTTAAATACAAGTTTTGATCTTAATTTAGAGGTTAAAATACCTTTTTGACCTAAAATTTGAGGTTTTAAATATCGGTTTGACCTTAATTTAGATGTTAGAATAAACTTTTGACCTAAATTTAGAGGTTAAAATACCGTTTTGACCTTAATTTAGACAAATAAAGTTTTGACATAAATTTGGAGGTTAAAATAACGTTTTATCCTTAATTTCGAGGTTAGAAATAAGTTTTGATCTTAATTTAGAGGTTAGAATAATGTTTTGACAAATATTTGGAGGTTAAAATAACTTTTTGTTCTTAATTTCGGGGTAAGATGTAAGTTTTGATCTGAATTTAATCGAATGTTTTGACCTCAATTTAAAGGATAAAATAACATTTTGACGTTAATTTGGAGATTAGAATAAAATTTGGATCTAAATTTAGACGAATAAAGTTTAAACCTAAATTTGGAGGTTAAAATAAAGTTTTGACCTAAATTTTGATGTTAAAATATCGTTTTGACCTTAATTTAGTCGAATAATGTTTTGACCTAAATTTAAAGGTTAAAATAACATTTTGACGTTAATTTAGAGATTAGAATAAAGTTTTGATCTAAATTTAGACGAATAAAGTTTTGACCTAAAATTGGAGGTTAAAATACCGTTTTGACCTTAATTTAGACAAATAAAGTTTTGACATAAATTTGGAGGTTAAAATAACGTTTTGTCCTTAATTTAGAACCTCAATTTGGAGGTTAGAATAAAGTTTGGATCTGAAGTTAGGCGAATACAGTTTTTGAAATAAATTTGAAGGTTAAAATAATGTTTGGTCCTTAATTTAGAAGTTAAAATAACGTTTTGATCTAAATTTGAAGGTTAAAATAACGTTTTAACCTTAATCTAGAGGTTAGAATAAAGTTTTCACCTCAAATTGGGTGGTTAAACGTTTTGACGTAAATTTAGAGGTCAAAATAACGTTTTGATCTAAATTTGGTGATTAAAATGACGTTGTGACCTTAATTTCGAGGTTAGAATAATAAGTTTTCACCTTAATTTGAATGTTAAAATAGCGTTTTGACCTCAATTTGGAAATTAAAAAATAAATATTAGTTTTGATTTAAATTTAGACAAATAAAGTTTTGACCTAAATTTGTAGGTTACAATAACATTTTGACCCGGAATTTTAGAGGTTAGAATACAGTTTTGACCTAAAATTCAATTTTTTAAAGAATTTTAGTAAAAAAATCTTTTTATTGAATTCAATTATTATTTAAAAATTTTGTTGATAAACTTCTTCATGTCAATTGAATTTTAAAGAAAAGTTCAATTATGTAATAAAATGTTTATTTTTAGAGTTAAATAAAGAAATTCTCGTAGTATTTTCAAATAAATATAAATATTTTCCAATAGAATATTCAATTATACAAAAATTCTTCTATAAATCCGTTATTTTTAATAATCAAATATATATATATAAATTAAAAAATTTAAATAATTTTAAAAGAATTTTAGTTGTTGAGTTTTTTAAAAAATCTAGGTTTCAAAATTTTTTTTAATGAAATTCATTTAAAATTCGAATTTTCACGTTTTTATAAACGAAAAATCGTAAAAGAATTTTTTTAAAATTAAATTCTTCTCTAATTGTCATGAACTTCAATTTTTAAGAAATTGTCACTTAGGATACAATTATTAAAAAAGAACATGATTTAGAATCAAAAATAAAAATACCGTACCATTATTTTTTTATTTTCGTTTTTAAAAACGTTGTAGACTTTAGTTTCATGAGAGTCAAAAAAATTTAAATATAAAATTCTCTATTTAAATAAATTTTAAATTTTAATTATAAAATTAAAAATTAATAATTTTAAATTTTAAATTTAATTATAAAATTCTTTATTTAAATAAATTTTAAATTTTAATATATATTAAAAAAAAATTTATTTTGTTATAAAGAAACTAAGCTTTTCGCTAAGCCAACTTGGCTTAGAGAGAAAATATATTTAAAAATTTTCCAAAAACCAAAAATTATTCACGTGTCACATATTAAGTGTAATAAATAAAAATCTGTCGATAAAGAATGACGATTATAGATCAGATGTTTATTATGTAATGGAACAAAAAAATATATCCAAGGCGTATACACGCACGCAATGTTATAACGATGTTTATCAGTATCCTGCTATTTTTAATTAAAATGAATATAATCATTGTCATCATCGTCCCCCTCTCTCTCTCTCTTGCTCGACACATGTGCTACGTTACATAGATATATATATATGAAATATATATAATTTCATAATAACTGACTGTCGCATTATTGCCCCATGACGTAATATTCGTGAGAATGAAATATTACACTCAAAGCCACTTGCGTCTATATACATATAGACATCTTTTATGTACATACACATCTTTTTTATAAATATACATACTTTTTTTTCCTCTACATATACATACTTTTTTTCCTCTACATATACACACCAATTTTCCATACAACTCTACTTTTTTATTTTTGTACCTGTATGCACAATCTTTCTTGTAAAAAAGAACAGTTTACTGCTATGTTAGAGTAATAAAGTTCCTTAGAGAGATAACATAAAAATAGTTAATACAACCTGTGTATAGTTATAATAATAACTTCAGTATATTTTTCCTTAAGGTTTAATACACAAAACCAGGAAAATCACTTTTTAAACTTCATCCCCTTTTTTTCCCCCAATTTTTAAAGTCATAAGCTCTAGGTAGAGTCAATTTTATGTTTAAAAATAGGATAAAATTACTGTAATTGTTCATTGTATTCGTGAAGAGTACAAAAATGGACCGATTAGCACGAACTGCGCAGAAAAAAACTGTTATGACAAGTACTGCGCATGTGAAAAGTAATAATTCCCATACGCTGCGCAGTAACACGTTCTGCTATTTTCCTCTGCGCAGTTGGTACCTACCCTTTCCCCTCCACATTCCCCATCACCCTTTCCTTTCACATACTATCCCCCTCCCGTTCCATCAGCTAAAATTCTATTCTTCCCCTTCCATCAGCTAAATTTCTGTTTTTTTGTCTTTTTAACGAACTATCACTACAATTTAATATGAAAAAGTATTAAAAAATTTTTCGAAAAAGAGAAATTGAGTAAAAAAGGTAAAACAGAGAGATTTCGAAGATTTGAAGTGGAGAAGATTTATAAGTACGTATATATGTATACGCAAATGCATAGAAAGTATATATAGGGAAGGTGAATCTTTTCTTATTTTTTTGAGAACAATACGTTTATCTTATGGCCAAGGACATCATGTGTCTCTCTCTTTATATATATCTCGCTCTCTCTCTCTCTCTCTCTCTCTTCTCCTCTCTTATTTTCTGTAACTTGATCGTTTCGATTGAATCGCGCGCGGTGTGTGGTACCGACGGTTACCACATGCCGCTCAAGGAATCGTGTGCGAGACTCGATAAGGGCCTAATTATGTACGTGAAAGATCTTATCAGAACTGCACTCACCGCGTTATGCAGCTTAAACTAATTGGACGGGACGATTCAAGCGATATGGTCGCGCATATAACAGAAACAAAAACAAAAAAAAAAAAAGAAAAGAGATGAGGGTACAAAAAAAAGGATGATGATGATAAAATGTCCATAGTTTTGTATCTCTGCTTTGGATGAATGTGGATGATATCAAAAAGAGAGAGAGAGAGAGAGAAAAGGACACTGGGGGATTAAAATTTGAAATATTTTCACACTTCAAACATTGCGAGGCTATTTTGGAAACAACCAGTCTTTAGTAAACAGTTAAGTAACAAGGTTGTTTCTTGAAAACCAGAAAAGACAAAAATTAATAGAAGAACATAATCAAGATTGGAACCATCTTTACTAAACAAACAAGTAAAACAGTTGTTTCTTGAAAACCAGAAAAGACAAAAATTAATAGAGGAACATAGTTAGGTTTGGATCATCTTTAGAAAACAGGTAAGAAAGTTGTTTTTTGAAAACCAGAAAAGACAAAAATTAATAGGGGAACCTAATAATTAATTAATTAATACGTTGGATCTTCCTTAGTAAACAGGTAAGTAAAAAGGTTGTTTCTTGAAAACCAGAAAAGACAAAAATTAATAGAAGAACATAGTAAAGATTGGACCATCTTTAGTAAACAGTTAAGTAAAAAGGTTGTTTCTTGAGAACCAGAAAAGACAAAAATTAACAGGGGAACATAGAAAGAGGTGCAGAAAAGCGTAGAAAAGGTTCTGCAAACTTTCTCGGTTGATAAGTACCTCTTGAAGCAGTTTCTATGTTGTCAAAAATTGGGTACATCTTTAGTTTGCAATAAAGAAAAGATTAGCTACCAACAGTAAATCAATTTTGAGGTTTCTATGCAAATTACCTGTATCAAGTAGACCAAAAATAGGTGATTTGACAGAGGCAGAAAATGTCTTCGATTCTTTTTCGTTCGTTAAACATCTTTAATGGGACAACTGTTCCAAAAATTATATAGGTTACATCTTTAGTAGCATAAGGTCAGTAGTTATCCTCGAGGATTAATTTTCAGCTTCTTATGCAACTCAACTACAGAATGTAACATAGAAAACATTAATTTGAAATGAGTAGAATTATATTTTAATATTTTTAATACAAAAAAAAAGAAAAGAAGAAACAATCACCAAAAGACACAGGAACCCTCAATAAAAAGATTCTTGACCTCCGTAAAGAATAACTCTTCCCAAAAAATTCCTCTTCTCTCGACATTAGGGGGGAAAAAACGTGGGCATTTAAAAAGATTTCAACAAACGATAGAAATTTTTGAGAAGAATGACAATAATACTTTCACCTTATGATATGATTATAGAAATCGAAAGAATTAGAAACAAATTTTTTGATTGAAGGGCAAGGAAAGAATCAAAGGCAAAAAAAGGAGGAATGTAGAGCAAAAAAAAATTACAGGACAAAAATATTTACCCACATAGAGCTTGGGTGTGGAAGAATTTTCAAGAGATGTTGTATAAATGTAAACAGTTCATCCTACTTTTGAGCTTCGTCTCCTACCTCGATATTGCAAGTGCCTTTTGGCATTGTGCCAAAACTCTAACGTGTCTAGTCTATTTGTTTCGTACTCGATGTATTTCTTCTCCCTTTCTCTCCTTCGTTTTTTGCTTCGAAACAACATTTTCCAAAATCTTCAAACGTGCCCCTCATCCCATCATGTTCTACTCTCTTAACATAGCGACACGATCAGCCGACAACCACGTGGTTTTCGAGCGCCTGCGTAAAATTCCCCTTTTTCACTGTCTCGCTATCTCTAGATTTTATTTTCCAGCAAAAATTAATAATTCTTATATTAAAATAACATAATTCGAAAAATCTAATTTTTAGCTGCATTACTGTTTTTTTTTGGTAAAATGTTAACATTGCGGATTTTTGAAAATAACGAATGTTTCAGCTGCGAAGAAAGTTGTGTATAGCTGACTAATGGAATTTTTAGCTTCAGTTAAATATTTATTAGCCAAGTTATGACAATAAGTAAAGTTCTAACTAAGTTTTAACAATTAAGGCTTCAATTTGTAAATAGGTTCTAACAATAGGAAAAAAATGTTTCAAATTCTAACTTGATTTGAACATTAAGGAAAGTTTTTAAATCGAAACTATAGGTTTTAACAATCAGTTTTAACCCGTTTTAATCGCATATAATATATATAAGCACGTTTTAACAGTGAAAATAGTTTTCAATTTTTGACAATAAAAGTTTTAATTTGTACCTATTTTGACCAATAAGAATACTTTTCATTTGTACCTATTTTGACCAATAAGAATACTTTTCATTTGTACCTATTTTGACCAATAAGAAAACTTTTCATTTGTACCTATTTTTAAAAATAAGAAAAGTTTCAATCCGTAACTAGATTTTTACATTTGAAACCTATATCGCACTCAAAAAGAAAAGTGAAAAATAAGACCTGATTTTGGTTATTGTATAAAATAGAACCGAATCAAAATTTTATACCAAAATTTGAACAAAATAAAAGTTTTCTATTATAGGAATTAATTAATAATATTAATAATATTAATAATATTACTTATTAAATTATTAACTTATTAAATAGGAATCGTACTATTAATTAAGTTAAAGAAAATATTATTAAGAAAAATAAATTAAGATTTAAACATCAACTTCGGTTTTCTTGAAAAAATAAATTTTTACCTGTTGATTCTCTTTTATAAGAAGAAGAAAAGTTAAAAATTGCTAATAATAATAATTTAAAGATTTTTTATATTGAATGTGTAAAAATGCGACGAATTTAAAATACAAAAATTTGCTGAATATCCAATTTCTTTGCATATACGTTTTCTTATCTAACAGTTGAATAATTTTACGAGAATTGTATTTCCAGATTAGAATTATATTGCACTGATCGTGTTTACATAGTCAAAAGTCGCTTTAAATGCCATTTAGCAATATATATAACGTTACTTTGGGGAATTTGCGAATATAAATTCTTTTTTGTAGCGTGAAATTGTTTTTTTATCGAAACCAAAGAAAAACATTTTTCTATATTATAACAATAAATAGAACGTTTCGAAAACATTTTTAACAATAGTAACAATTTTTAAAATATTTTTTTTTAGAGAAAAAATTGAAATTCATGAGAAAATTAAATTCGAATTCAAAGAAAAGAGAATTTTTTTTTATTCTGAATTTTCCTCAATTTTACTTGTTTGATTAACAAATTTCTAGATATTTATTATTACTATTCTTTAAATAATAATAATAATAATTATTATTATTATTCGTCTTAATTATTTAATAATAATACTTATTATTATCCGTCTTAATTATTTAATAATAATTATTATTATTATTTGTTTTAGTTGTTTGATAATAATAATAATAATAATAATAATAAAAATAATAATAATACTATTTTTATTCCATTGTTTACTGACTTGTTTCTTTAAATTCAAATGTAATTAATTCCAATTCCTTCTAATTTGAATAATTCAACTTGTCTGAAAATAGCTTGAAATTAATAATTAACTCGAGTTCTTTATTTTTAGTTACATCTAAATTCCACTTTTACTATCTTTATTCCACTATTTACGATTCTAATTCAGGTATTAATTTTTGAAATTTCTTTAATAATTGTTCTAAATCCATTATGTATACAATTTATAAGTTGCTTATATTTTTTATATATTTTTTTAAATTGTTTTTTACTATCCTTATTCCAATATTTACTATTCTAATTCCAATACTTACTATCTTAATTTTAATATTTACTATCCTAGTTCCAATAGTTACAATTCCAATTCTAATACTTATTCTCCTAATTCCAATAGTTACTATTCCAATTCCAATATTTACTATTCTCATTCCAACATTTACTATCCTAATTTCAATTTTCACTATTCCAATTCCACTATTTACTATCCTAATTTCGCTGTTTACTGTCCTAATTCCAATAGTGAATACCCTAATTCCAATATTTACTATCTTAAATTCAATATTTTCTATCCTAGTTCCAATAATGACTATTCCAATTCCAATATTTACTATCTTAATTTCAATATTTACTATCCTAGTTCCAATACTTTTTATCCTAATTCTAATAGTTACTATTCCAATTCTAATAGTTACTATTCCAATTCCAATAGTTACTATTCCAATTCCAATATTTACTATCCTAATTCCAATGTTCACTATTCCAATTCCAATACTTACTATCCTAATTCTAATAGTTACTATTCCAATTTCAATATTTACTATCCTATTTTCGCTGTTTACTATCCTAATTTCAATATTTACTATCCTAATTCCAATAGTTACTATCCTAATTCCAATACTTATACTATTAATTCCAATAATGACTATTCCAATTCCAATATTTACTATCATAATTCTAATATTTACTAACCTAATTCCAATAGTTAATATTCCCATTCCAATGTTTACTATCTTAATTCCAATTAATTACTATTATAATTCCATTAATTACTAATAAAATGACAAAATTTATTTATTTAATATATGCTATATCTAAACTCTTCTATGCATACGCAAAACTAGTTTCTTTATTTATAATTCTAATTCGTTAAATTGCTATACTCTAATTCCATTCCCTACTATCTTAATTACATTATTTACTTTATTTTTCTTGTAATTTATTGCAAATATATTTAATTTAAATTTACATAAATTTAATTCGTGTTGCATTTCTAATTCCATTGATTACATTTAAAATCCATTATTTACTATCTTGACTTTATTTAAATTTCGATCATAATTCTGCTTTTTACTATCTGAACTTTATTTATTTACTTTTATATTTTCGTAATTTACAATTCTAATTCACATATTTACTGTCTTAACTTCATTATTTACTATTTTAATTCCTATATTGACTATCTTGACTTCCCTATTTACTATCTTAACTTAATTATTACTATTTTAATTCTTATATTTACTATCTTAACTTACTTATTACTATTTTAATTCCTATATTTACTACCTTAACTTACTTATAACTATTTTAATTCCTATAATTACTACCTTAACTTGCTTATTACTATTTTAATTCCTATATTTACTATGTTAACTTCCTTATTTACTATCTTAACTTACTTATTACTATTATAATTCCGATATTTAATATTTAAACTTTTTGATTTACTATTCTATTTCCATGATCTACTATCATATTCCTATTCTAAGTCCGTTAATTTTTTATACTAATTCAATTAATTACTATTCCAATTCCATTAATTACTATTCCAATTCCTTTAATTACTATTCCAATTCCTTTAAGTACTATTCTGATTCCTTTAATTACCATTCTGATTCCCTCAATTACTATTCTACTTTCTATAATTACTATTCTAATTCTGTTTTTTACTCTATTTACCAATCTAATTCCTTTTAATTTCTATCTAAATTCAATTATTTCCTACCTGAACTCTTTTAATTACCACTTTAATTCCATTATTTAGAATTCTAGTTCCATAAATTACTATCTAAATTTTCTTTTCCAAAATTAGTATTAAAGTTTGATTAATTCCTATTTTTTTATTCACTATTCTCATTTTTTATTTACTATTTATTTATATTTACGATACAATTTTCAAATTTTACTATCCTGATTCCTATTTTTTTATTCACTATTCTTATTTTTTATTTACTATCTATTTATATTTACTATAAATATTTCAAATTTTACTATCCTGATTCCTATTTTTTATTCACTATTTTTATTTTTTATTTACTATCTATTTATATTTACTATAATTTTTAAATTTTACTATCCTGATTGCTTAAATTATACTATCCTCAACTTATTGCATTCACTATTCAAGAATTTTGCTTTTAGTAAATTGCATGCAAATTCAAAGTGCAATGTAAAATTTACGACTATATTTTGATTTATAATCCCAATTCGAAATTTTATTACCAAAAATTTCTTCTTTTTTTTCTAATTTCTTCAATTTTATTTTCATTCTACTTCCTTGAATTTACAGTATTTTTTCCATTCTTTTAATTTCGTAATACACCTTTTGTTTACTATTCCCAAATTCCTCACAAAATCGCCTCCAATTTCTCTATAATTCTTTTTAAAATGATTTAATTCAAATTTAAAATGATTCAACACTTTGTTTTTTGAGTCAGAATTACTTTTTTTTTTATCGAAAAATGCAAAAACAAACCTGTGTCGGTCCTGGAAACATGCGTAGGCTTGATGAAAATAAAACCCTTCACACAACAAAAATAGAAATATCTTGAATTTAAACAACAACAAAAAATACACTTCTTTTCACTTTTGTTGTTTAAAAACAACAACAACAACAACAACAAACACCACGAAGAACCAAAAGCACTCAAAAAATATATATATATTTCTCCAGGTATAATTATTAATATTTATGACAAGAACTTCTTTTTTTTCTCTTTCACAAAATTCTCTGTGCCAAACACGTTCACGTATTTTTATTATTATTATTATTATTGTGAGAGCAAAATTTTTATTTCTGCTATCCAATATTTTAAACACAAAACACACACTCACAATTTTTACTCTCCACAAAGAACAACAACAACAACAATAACAACAAAAGAAACACAGTTTCTATTTTGCTGAGATTTATATATTTTAATTCAAAAATTCTGTCTTGAATGACTCTAAATAAATAAAAAAATCCACAAGAATTAGGAAGATTATCTCACTGACACAATAATGGGGACGACACTCGGTATTTATTTTTTTTTTGCAAATTTTTTGTTATACATACAGTTGAAAAAAAGTAAAGTGGCAATTTACAATCACACGAGAGTAGGGGGAAAAAAATTGTTTTTGTTTTTAATTCGTTCGTTTTACTTTTTTTTTTTATTTATTTTTTTATTATAAGTCGATAAATGTAACGATTCAAAACCTACTCGGCACGACGGCGGACGAGCGAGTGTGGCTCTGGGGAGAGACTTCCCCTACTCTCCACGCTCAACGGTGAGTGGAGAGAGAGAGAGAGAGTGAGCGGTGGGGGGGAATGATCCTCATTGGTGGGGAGAGTTTTACTGCTCTAAACTTGAATCCTCGCATTCAGAGCAAGAGAGATGGTGCGAGAGTGGGGAAAAGCGAAATAGAGTGAGAAGAGGAGGAAGGGGTGGGGGAGATGGTTCGGAATACTAGTGTAGACGGACGTGAGAGGGGCGTGAGTAAAGGAGGGGCGTCTCTCTCCCTCTCTCTCTTTCTCCACGTGTTCTCCCTTCTCACTCGCTCTGTCGTTACCCCCCACCCCCTCCCCACTACTTTTCTTCTCTCTCTCTCACTCACTCACTCTTGCTCTCCTACTCCTATAAACCAATATATTCCTCGTACGCTCACAAGTGAAACATTTCGCGGGTTCCGTGAGGTGGGATAGTTGAAGAGGAGTGGGGGGATAGCAGAGAGAGAGAGAGAGAGAGAGAAAACCAAAGAGCGAAGGAGAAAGAGAGAAAAAACAGAACGAAAGGGAGAGAGAGAGAGAAACAGAGAACAAAAGAGAGAGAGGGGGAGAGAGAAGACAACAGTATTCCGTTAATTGAACGACTCGCGCGACTGGTGTGTTATGGTCGTGAAAAAGGGGGAGGGGAGGAGGAGGAGGAGGGTGGGAAGTTACTTGAAGTAATTACTTATTTTTATTACGCTCCGCCCTCCCTTCTATCCTTCTATCCCCCACCACCCCTCGCATGACCCGTGACGTCCATTATGATCGAGAGTCGATCTCTCTCTCTCGCGCACTTTCGATATTATTAAAAAATTATGAAAAAAAAATCCCTTTTTTTCCCCCATGGTATAGGGGAATTTTTGATCATTCTTTTTTTAATGAGCCTATATCTCTGATTAATTATAATTTTGAATTTAATTAATTTGTGTTAATTAAATATTTTTCATTATACTATATATATATATTATATATTTATATATATATATATATATATATATTTATATATATATTTATATATATAAATAATTATATATATATTTATATATATAATATAATATATATATATATATAAATTTATATATATATATATATTTATATATATATATTATATATTTGCCCTAGTTTTCTGCTGCTTTTTCTCCATCGCGATTCTCTCGTAATGCTTGTTAATTTTTGCGGATTCTTTACGCCGTTTACATATTTTTCAATTCCATATTTATTTTTTGCTTTTATTATTCATTTCTATAGTTACTGTTTACTTTCTTTATTTACCTATTCTTAAACTCTTATTTGCATCTCTTTATAAAATAGTTTATTATTTCTATTTTTACGCAGTATATATAGTTAGAATATAGGGAAATAACATTTTCATATAGCGTGCGCGGAAATTTAAAATAAAAGCGATTCGAATTGTCAATGTGTGCAGTAGCCGAGTGGTAACGAACCGCGGTCTCTTCAACTCTCCGCTCGGGGTTCGATTCTCACCGGGGGAATTAGCTTTTTATTTTTCTTTCGCAATTCGCAGGAAAGGCTACAAATATTATGAGATCAGTGTAATAATAATATAATAATAAAATTGCAATTTTCACGTTTGTGTCAAATCAATACAATGAAAAAAAAATTATTTCATATTTTATTCAAATACAGTTTATTTTTGATTCAAATAAAAAATTAATAAGTAAATATTTATTATAAATTATTATATTATATATTATATATATATATATATATATATATATAATATTATATATTATATATATATATATATAATATTATATATATTATTATATTATTGTTATTATATTATTATTATTATATTATTATTATTATATTATTATTATATTATTATAATAATAAAAAAATTATATTATAATATTATAATAAAAATTATATTATGTTATATTATTACTATATTATTATATTATATATTATATTATAAATTTATTATAAATTTTTATTTATTTTTTTTCCAGTATATTGAGTGCGCGTAAAAAAAGTAGAAAAGTGAAAAAAAATTAAATTCTCCTGAAAAAAGAAAAAAAAAATATTTACAGTCTGTAAATGCGAAACATTGTTATTAGTATATACGATTTTTGGAATATAAAAAAAAGTGAGAAGAGGAATAAGAGTATAAAAATAGGGAAAGTATAAGCCATTTGCGCTATATATATATGTATAAAAGAGAAAAGAAAGAAATTTTTTTTTCTTTTGTCCACACGCGCGCACTTTACATCTCTGTAATATAGTAAACATTTATGTTTACTATCGTCTCTCGATATTATTATGGGTGTAATATTATTTGTTACAAGGCAAGAACACGCATAATGATAGGCGTACAAAATAATATTTCATATATATCATCATATCTTCATCATCGTATCACAGCACGCAATATTATATGCTATATACAATGTCGCGCGCATATTTCCGCATTGTTCTCGGAGAGACACAGACGTATCATTCCATTTTGGCGAAACGGTCGCGTAATGCGATAGATGCTATTTTCCATCAGACAAATATTATGTGTTTCTCTCTCTCTCTCTTTCTCCTTTTCTATACCATCTATATGGTATATATATATATATAGGAAAGGAGAAGAGAGACATTCCTTCTTTATTATTACACGCGTGCGGGACTTTATACGTTCAAAAGCCGCGAATATTGTGTACTTTTCTATTGCGCCTTTGTGTCGCCAATGTTATACAATAATATACGAGTATAAGTACATTATGACGTCTTTAAAATATTTTCAATTCCGCAACTTTTTTATATTTCGGTTATGAAGAAAGGTTTTCTAGACTCATCCTTGATATTTCTGCGCAGTTGTTGCCAAATTACCTCTTTGTGCGCTATACTTAGTGCAATCGATTTGGTTTTTTTCGCTAAACAATTTGGTAAGTATTTTTTTTTATTCGATAAGTTGTTAGTATGTAAGTGTTTTTTTTTAAACAGGTATAAGTATAAGAGAGTTGTTTTTTTGAAAACCAGAAAAGACAAAAGTTAATAGAACAAAATCAAGGTTGGACCATCTTTAGTATAAGCAGGTAAGTAAAACAATTCTTTTTTTAAAAACCAGAAAAGACAAGAATTAGAATAGAAGAACATAGTAGAAGTTGGATCATCCTTAATGACCAGGTAAGTAAGATGCAGTTTTTTTTAAAACCAAAAAAGAGAAAAATTCATTGTGGAACATTTAGTCAATAAGTTGGACCATCTTTATAGTAAACAGGTAAGTGAAACAGTTGTTTTTTGAAATCCAAAAAAGACAAAAATTAATAGAAGAACATAGTTAGGGTTGAGGCATCTTTAGTGAACAGATAAGTAAAAAGATTGTTTCTTGAAAACCAGAAAAGACAAAAGTTAATAGAACAAAATCAAGGTTGGACCATCTTTAGTGAGCAGGTAAGTAAAACAATTCTTTTTTTAAAAACCAGAAAAGAAAAAAGTTAATAGGGGAACCTATTAAGTAATTAATTAATAGGTTGGACCATCCTTAGTAAACAGGTAAGTAAAAAGGTTGTTTCTTGAAAACCAGAAAAGACAAAAATTAATAGAGCTATTAATAAATTAATAGTTTGGACCTTTCTTAGTAAACAGGTAAGTAAAGAGGTTGTTTCTTGAAAACCAGAAAAGACAAAAATTAATAGAGCTATTAATAAATTAATAGTTTGGACCTTTCTTAGTAAACAGGTAAGTAAAGAGGTTGTTTCTTGAAAACCAGAAAAGACAAAAATTAATGGAACAAAGTCAAGGTTAAACCGCATCTTTGGTAAGCAGGTAAGTAAAACAGTTGTTTCTTGAAAACCAAAAAAGACATAAAATTATCGAAATCCGAAAGGTTTTCAATAAATAAGAATAGAAGTTGTTTTTTGAAAATCAGAAAAGACAAAAGTTAACAAAGAAACGTAGTTAGGATTGGATCAGAGCTTTAGTAAACAGGTATAATTAAAAAGGTTGTTTCTTGAAAACCAGAAAAGACAAAAATTCATAGGGGAACCTAATAATTAATTAATTAATTAATACGTTGGATCTTCCTTAGTAAACAGGTAAGTAAAAAGGTTGTTTTTTTGAAAACCAGAAAAGACAAAAATTAATAGAAGACCATAGTAAAGATTGGACCATCTTTAGTAAACAGGTAAGTAAAAAGGTTGTTTCTTGAAAACCAGAAAAGACAAAAATTGAGAGGAGAACATAGTCGCAGAGTTGGACCATCTTCAGTGAACAGGTATCTAAAACAATTGTTCTTTGAAAACCAAAAAATACCTAATACTTTCGAAAATCGACAGCATTATTTTTTCAATAACGAATTGAAAGTAGAAAATTAATTAAAAAATTAATATATTAGAAAATTAATTCATATTTTGGAAAAAGTTAATTGAAATAATGAAAAAAAAGTTAACCCTATTAATTTTTGTCTTTTCTGGTTTTCAAGAAACAACCTTTTTACTTACCTGGTTACTAAGGAAGGTTCAACCTATTAATTAATTACTTAATAGGTTCCCCTATTAATTTTTGTCTTTTCTGGTTTTCAAGAAACAACCGTTTTACTTACCTGTTTATTAAAGTTGGTCCAACCTTGACTATATGTACCTCTATTAATTTTTGCCTTTTCTGGTTTTTAAAAAACAACCTTTTTACTTACCCTGTTTACTAAAGGTGATCCAATCCTAACTATATACGTATATTTCCTTATTAACATTTTGTCTTTTATTCTGATTTTCAAAAAACAAACTTGTTTACTTAATTTATTGAAAACAAATGCTTTCGATTTCGTCTGTTTTCGAAAATATTATGTCTTTTCTGCTTTTTAAAACACTGTTTTACTTATAGGTAACAAAAAACCTGTCTGTTTTCGATAATTTTATATATGCCTTTTCTGGTTTTCTGAACCATAACCTTCCTTATGCTACTAATGATGTATCCCATTTTTGACAATAAATAGATGTACTCAACTGTTATTTATACTATATGACTGGAAATGTTTTCGAAAACATTTTTACTTTCTTAAAAGTTATCGAAGTATATAGTTCTTGCTGTAATCGGTAATAGTAAATAACTCGATAGTTATTCACGTATACGCAATTTATAATATTTAACCCTTAAACTTTCTTATGCAACTATGATGTGGTTGTAATTTTCAAAAAAATATTTTTCCCTCTTTAGATGTTTTTCGGTGAAAAGAATTTGTATAGTATATCTACTCGGTTCTGTGCACCTATTCTTGACTACTTCTTTCTACATATTATTTGTTACAATCCAGATTATTAATCATTTTTGGGAATATAATGGCGCGCGACACAAGTAATCGACTCGCATTTCCCACGCAGAATATTATTTTTTTTTTCTTCAAGTAATGTTTTTATATATATATATATATATACTTCTTTTGCATATTTCCAAGTTGCGACTATAAAAATATTTTATTCCCGGAGAGTCGGAAATTTATTAGCCACGACGCAAAACCGCACCTTTCACGGAATCTAAGATCTTATCAGGAAAGCAAAATAGTTGAACGTAAAAGTAAATCTTCTGAAGCTGTGAACGGGTGGTCACCAATGATAATAATAAATAATGAATAAGGCAATAATATATATGCCTTCCTCCCTAATTTTTTTTTTTTTTTTATAAACATTTATATTTAATTAATATTCGCGCTTTTATGCGCATTTGGCCTCGTACATATATCAAATAAATAAAACTATATTCATAATATTGCAAATATATATATATTTTTTGAATTATACCTCACATGTTGGTGCGACAAGTAAAATATATTTTCTCACAACTAAAATATATATATACTATAAAATACTATAAATATACTATAAATATTCTATAAATATTCTATAAATATACTATAAATATACTATAAAATACTATAAATATACTATAAAATATTGGAATTTTTCGAAATATTCTTTTTTTAATCATACTGCAGTAGTTTTAGAACACTTTTGGGTATTTTTAATTTTTCTCTTTTGAAATTATAGGGTCGAAATTATGTAAAATCTAGAGAATTATTAATTATTATTAAAGAAACGAATGGAATGTAATTAATTTCCGGAGGAAAAACAAGTAAATATTCTCGTCTAGCTTTTTAGAACTTTTTAGAGGCGAGACACCCTCTTTCTGCGCGTTTCTCTCATTAGGAGAGAAAAGTTTAGAAAGAAACTTTAAAGATACCGACTTCTGATTATATTAGGTGGAAAACAATCCGAAAAACCTGACAAGCTCCCTTTTTTCGGTTCGACTTGGTGTTTTTTTTTTTTTTTTGCTTATGGATATTCTAATGACAAGTGACAGGGATACCGCAGTTTCTGGTCCAGCGGCACCTTTTTTTTGAACAAGAAACAAATCACTATATATATCTTATTGAAAAGCTCCTTTTCTCTTTCCTTTTTTTCATTGTAGAAGTACCATAACTTTTAGACTATTATTTTAAAAAGAAATAAGTCTTCTTCTAATTCAATAATTAGTTTAGAAATACATTTTTTTATATAGTGTTTAGTGAATTATTTAAAAAAAAAACTATTTCTTTATTGCAGAAGTGCCATAACTTTTAGACTATTATTTTTAAAAGAAAGTCTTCTTCTAATTCAATAATTAGTTTAGAAATACATTTTTTTATATAGTGTTTAGTTAAGTTTTTTTTAAAAGAACCTATTTCTTTATTGCAGAAGTGCCATAACTTTTGGGACTATTTAATAAAATCAAGTTGACATCTTTTTTTCTCCTCTAATTCAAATAATTACCTTGCAAAATAAATTTTTTTAAAATTGTTTATAAAAATAGATTTAAAGTAAAATCTATTCTTTATTGTATAGAAGTGGCATTAACATTTAGACAATTTTTTTTTCAACGATGTTCACATTTCTAATTCAATGAATTAGTTTAGAAATAACTTTCTGTGCCATTACTTTTTTGTGGAGAAAGCTATATATATAATGTAGTGATTCGAAAATTGTAAAATAGTTTTTTGTATTTCCAACTTTTTAAAAGTTGTTAGCGAATATTTATAGATATAATTTAAATAAAAATGAATTTCTATTCAAAATTTTCACTGGAATGGAAGTGAAAATTTTTTTTAAAGAAAAATCTTTATTTTTTGGATCGTTAATACAGGAATATATAGAAAAAATGATTGTAGTTTGAATGCATTGCTATTGCATATGGTATATATGTAGGGTCAGAGGGGTATTTCCTAGATTCTAGTGAAGTATAAATACTATACACTTTGTGCATGTATATATATATATATATATATATATACATATATAGAGGTCGACGTCATTTGGCCAGTATTGTCAGAATCTGACTATCCTATAGCGTTTTAGGAATACGGAATTCGAGCGTTTAGCGATATCCCCATCAGAATTTATATGTAATTTTTCGTTCTCCCCATTCCGCGAACCAAAATCATCGATAAAGATCTTCACGCCTCGAATATCTAAATCCCTATAGGTATATATGTTGTAACAATACTTTTCTCTCTACATTCACCTATATATATATATATATATCTATAAGTATAAAAATTTAATCAAGATTTTCAAGTTTTTTGAACAAAAAATAATAAAATCGACTTGTTGCTGTAAATAAACGCTCGCTTGTTCATCTACATATACTCTAATATTACTGACCTAAAAAAGATTTTAAATATCTCTGCATAGTAAATATTGGACCTAAGGGTAATAATTTCACTAATTTTTTAACATTTTTTTCATTAAAATGACTGCTTTTGAGAAAAATTCTAATTCACTTTAAATTTTTTAGGGCAATGTGGTCAAGGAACGTTGGATCATCTACATAGTATCAGAAAAGTATACGAACAATTTTGTTGAAAACTTGAAAAGACATATAATCAAATTTTCAAAAAGGTCCAAATTCTTCAAGTCTTTTTCAATAATATAGGTAAGTATATATGAGTTTTCGAAAATCATTAAAATTCGAAAGTTATTTTAATAATAGGAAAGTAAAAAGTTTTTTTTCAACAGATTCAAGAGACGAAAATTAGTAGGGAAACATATAGTCAAGATTGCATCACCTTTAGTAAACAGGTATAAGTAAAATGGTTGTTTTTTAAAAACCAGAAAAGACAAAAATTAATAGAACAAAATCAAGGTTGGACCATCTTTATAGTAAGCATCAGGTAAGTAAAACAATTCTATTTTTGAAAACCAGAAAAGACCAAAGTTAATAGAAGAACATAGTTAATATTGAACAATCCTTAGTGAACAGGTAAGTAAAAAGGTTGTTTCTTGAAAACCAGAAAAGACAAAAATTCATAGAGGAACCTATTAATATAGTTAGAGTTGGAGCATCTTTAGTATAAACATGTAAGGAGGAATAAAGTTGTTTTTTGAAAACCAGAAAAGACCAAAATTAATAGAGGAACCTATTAATTAATTAATTAATTGATTAATACGTTGAATCTTCCTTAGTAAACAGGTAAGTAAAAAGGTTGTTTTTTTGAAAACCAGAAAAGACAAAAATTAATAGAAGACCATAGTTAGAGTTGGAGCCTCTTTAGTAAACAGGTAAGTAAGGAAGTTGTTTTTTAAAAACCAGAAAAGACAAAAATTAATAGAACATAGTCAAGGTTGGACCATCCGCAAAGTGAACAGGTAAGTAAAACAGTTCTTTTTTGAAAATCAGAAACGACAGAAATTAATAGTGGAACATTTATAGTCAAAGTTGGACCATCTTTAGTGAACAGGTAAGTAAAACAGTTGTTTTTTGAAGACCAGAAAAGACATAACATTTTTATAAACTTTTCAAAGTCTCTATAGGATCTCATTTTTATACAATAATTATTGTTATTGTTATTGTAATTGTTATATACACAAATAGAGCGATATATTTATATGAATAGAAAATTGGATTTGAGAATTCTGGTTTTTTTAATATTTTTTTATATATTATAACTTTTGAGAAAATATATAATGATCTATTTAAGGGAGCATTTTGAAAAACCGAATGAGTCAAATGGGAACAAGTATATATCGGATCTTGGGGTTCTCATATATTTATATATATTTATATAATATAAATGTACATATGGGAAAACGAACTCGACGATCAAGTGAGCCAATTATCCGGTTACCCTGGCAGTATGTGGAATATTTTTCTACGTGCCCATACGGAAATACTGAAGCGTACTCGACTCCAGTCCAAGTACTCAGACGTATTGGAACGCATATGCAAGCACCTAAGTTGATTTGCGTGCGCATTTGTTGGTCAAGTACGTAAATCTACTATATATATATGTATTTATACTCATATGCTTTTATCAAAGTACATGAGCGCCTTTGTAAACATCAGAAAATAAAATAAATCATAGAGAGAGAGAGAGAGAGAGGTCCATCTAAGTAAATTTACTTACTACTTTTTTTTTTAATTCCAATTAGAAAGAAAAATTTCTTTTGTATCGAATTATATTGTTATAAAGTCCTCTTATTTTGTTTTTTTCAAATTTTCTTCATTTTAATTTTTTTTTCTTCGTTTCTTTTTTTTTGCAAGGAGAGAAGGAATGGTCATTACAAAGTACATAGGAGGGATCCTCCTGAGAGAGGGAGTTTAATATTTCATAAATTTTTTTTTTTTTTAATGTCCCTTTTATATAATTTTAATAAATTTATAATTTAAATAAAAAAAAAATTCTAATTTTGTTTTATAAAATTAGTTCTTTTCTAAAATTAAAAAAAAAAGATGTGTATGATAAAAAGGGGGGAAAAAAGTGAAGAAGAGTGACAAAAATTCAGAAAAAAATCAGATGGGGGAAGGAAATTATGATTTATCTAAAGACCAACAGTAAATGACAAAGAATAAGTGTTTAATTAGAGAAGAGAAAGATTTAAGAGGATTCTTCTTCTTCTTCTTCTTTTTATTTTTTTTTGTTTTGAATTTAAATGTGAGTCAAGATATGAGAGAGAGAGGATGCTTTTAAAGAGTCTAATATTGAAAAGAGATCTATGGGGGACACCCGCTGCGTCCTAGGTAAATGGACCGTAATTGGAGGGCTGGAATGAGAAGGTGAATATATCGTATAATATATATATATATATATATATATATATATATATATATATATAAGAAAAGGATTCAGAGTCCAGGTTTTGGCACTTGTTTGCCTTTCACCTCTCAGTTTCAAATTAGGGATGCTTTTCATTTGCCTGACGTCCAGCCCCGCCCTTCTTTAGCTCCTGCAGTAGCGCGCACTAAGTTTCAAAAACTGGTCTGTCCACCCTGCATGTCCATTAGGTCACACCAATTCAATAAAACACAAAAGCCAAAATAATCATATAGTAATCTAACAATTATGTATTAATAATAGTAATAATAGTAATAAACGTAATAATAGTAATAATAGTAATAATAGTAATAAACGTAATAATAGTAATAATAGTAATAATAGTAATAATAGTAATAATAGTAATAATAGTAATAATAGTAATAGTAATAATAATAACAATAATAATAATTCCATTGTGTTAAGGCCGATTCGATTTAAAGTTCCCTTGAAAAATAAAATAATTATGTAAATATAAAATACAAAAAAAAATAAAATTTACATTTTTTTAAAAGAATGGTAATACGTTTGTATAGAAGTGTTTATAATATATAAAATATAATAAAATAACTCATTTTTACGCACGCGCGGATAGAATAGCGACTAGAAGTTTGAATGTGTGCAGTGGCTTCGAGGAAAAGTGCCGGTCACTCTAACTCACCGGCCAGGGTTCGATTCTTCTCGGAAGTTGGTTTTTTTATTTTTCTTTTCGTATTACGTAGGGAATTTATTATGACGTTAGTAGCAACAACAACATGGAAAAATAACAACAACAACAGTAATAATAATAATTAATAATAATAACAATAACAACAATAATAATAATGATACTAATAATAACATAATAATAATAATACTAATAATAATAATAATAATTAATAATAATAACAACAAGAACATAGTAATAATAATAATAATAATACTAATTTTAAAAATAACATAATAATAGTAATAGTAATAATAATAATAATAATAACAACAAGAACGTAATAATAATAATAATAATAATAATATAGGAAACAAAAGCAAACAAATAATATCAACAATAAAACAGTAAATATAATAAAAATAATAATAAATAATTAAAAAAATTTACCACCTCTTCTACCATTTTTTTTTCAAATTCGATTGGCTGGGAGTTGAGGGGGGGGGGGTGGAGGAATCAGAGCTAAGTTTTTGTTTTTTACTCTGAGGACAAAGAGAATACAAGAAGGAAAAACGGGATTAAGGGACCAATTCTGCGAAACTAACTTGCACCAATTAAGAACCGCCCCCCTCCCCCTTCTCCACCTTCCTCCCTCTCAACAACTCCACTTTAAGGCAGTTGTATTGTATACTGGTCCGAGAAACTATTAAAGAAACATTTTTGAACCAAAAAAAAAAAAAAAAACAGCGCAGACATGCGCAGTAGTGTAATACGTCCCCTAGGCATGCGCAGAAGCCTAATACGACTCCTAGACATGCGCAGTAGTGTAATACGACTCCTACACATGCGCAGTAACGTAATTCGAGTCCAAAACAAAACAATACGATGTTAACAAAGGCAAAAAAATCAAAAAATAAAGTATTTAACCCCTACAGTCATCAATATTTCGATTTAAATAATTAAAAAATATTCAAATTTGGTAATAAAATACGGTGTGACAAATTTTATTGTAAAATTCTTTCTACTTCTAAAGTATGTAATATGTGGAACATGATTTATATAATAGAATCTATAGACACTCGACACTTTTGTTTCGTCGTAATCCCTCCTGTTCTCCATGGCTAAACGTCAAATGACTCAGATTCTTAAAAATACAAATATACATATATATATATGGTGATGAAAGTCCATTGACTCGTTGAATGACGTAAGCAATTAGTGCGTGCCTGTTTTGTTTGCAAAGAAACGCCATCAAGGTTCTTTAAAGTTGTGTTTGACTTTTGAGTACTCTGCAAAACAATTCCCTCTCTGTTCCATAGTCAAATTTTTTAATATCGTATATTTCTTCCAATAGAACTACTTTTTAACGAAAATTAATCAATAAAATGTGTTTTCTCATCAAGTTTCTTATTTTTAAAGGCTTGCATTTTTTTTTCTAAAGTTGTAGATAAATATAAAGATTGTTGCGGTGGGGTTTAAAAGATAAGGTGCGGTTTTAATTCTATATAACAATAGTTTTTCAAAAAAGACCTCACGAACAAAATTATTAAAAAAAACGATATTTTCTTTGACGAATTATTAGTTTAGAGAGAAAATAATTTAAAAATACAGGATAATTAATATTTTTTTCCGTAACATAAAATATAATAAGTTATAACAGAGGAGGAGAATATTCATAAATTATAACGTAATTAGAAAAAGAATTTAAATATTCCATTTTATTTTATTTTTTTTTATGATTCGGAAGGTCGTAACTTAGATGTTATTATCATCGTTTGACTGAAATCGAAACACAAAAGCCTGTGAAACAAGAATCGATGCGTAGGCGAATGTAACGAATGGATCGCAAATTAGAAAACGTGGCCTGTGTGTCTGAATTTTTTTTTTACTTTTTTACGATCGTCATCTTTATTTATTTTTCGCGTGTGAGATAATTAAGCAAAAATCTTTCAATAATTCTCAAAAAAAAAATTCATTTTATCTGGAAATATAATAAGACAAAATTTTTGCAATTTTTTTTTCTCCAAGGAAAAAATCCGCAATTTTTTCAAAGTTGAGAACAAGAAAATTTTCTGCTTTTAAGGAAAGAACAATTTTTTTTTTTTTTTTTTTTTTTTTAATAAAAATTACTTTTTTCTTGTCTTAAAATTGAAACAACAAAAAAATTACTTCTTTTGATTTTGTAATTATATAGGGAAAAAAGGAAGGGAAAAATCATTTTATTAATGTCAGTGTGAAACCAATTAAAAGGCATTTATGCGCTGACTAATTCGTGATCGCCGCATTCACGTCAGTGCGCCTGCAAATGTTGAATAGAAATCCGGATGACGTATTAACTCATATTTGTCTCCTTACAATGCCCAACTAAACTCCACTGCCCAGGTGTCCGACATTTTACACTCTTTCATCTGATCCCCACTCTTTTTTTTTTTTTTTTTTTTTTTTTTTTTTCTTTTTGACGGACGGATGGATGCGAGCACAAACCAAAGTCATTATAATGAGATGCTACATCATATATATATAAACCAAATCACTTGGGAAACCATCGAAATTAAATTTCTTCTATTTTTAATATTTTTCTTCTCTTCTTTTTTTACCCTAAAAATTTTATACTCGGAATTTTTCTCAACAACAAAGAGAGAAAGACAGAATTAATCACTTTTTTTTAAGGAAATTTCCAATTTTTATGGACATTATTTTTATTTTTTTTTACTTTTACTTTTTTTTTAATTATTCTATTTTTCACTTCTTGGAAAACTAATTTTCGTTTACTATTTATTGACTGTGAAAAATAATATTCGTTAAAGAAAATATAACTTTTGACTTAGGGGCAAAAAAAAAGTGATGATTGATTAAATAATAAAGCGAAAATAATTTTTTTTATTCTACATTTACGATTGAAAATCACTTCAGGAAGAATTTAAAACGAAAAAAATATCCTAACTAATTATAATTTGAAAAAAAGTAATTATAGAAAAATTTTTTTTGTAACAAAATGATTTATTTTTATTATTTAATAATTTTTTAACTTATTTTTAACGTTGCAGTGAATGTTTATGAGAAAAATTCGTTTAGTTTTATTATTTAACAATGTTGTAAATAATTTTATAAACAATGAACAAATTAAGAATTAACAACAATTGAAATTGAATAATTGTTATTTATAATCTTCCACCGACAATCAAAATGTAATTTTTTTCATCCACTTTTATGCTAATTCGGAATTTGTTTATAAAAATTGTTCATAAAAATTGATAATTTAGAAATATTATTAATTTATTTACGAAAATGGTTTTTCACATTCGAGAAAATTATTATATTAAAAATTAATTTCAAGCATTAGGATTTATTGGCTTTATTAAAAAAAAGTGTAGTGAAAAAAAATTTTTTTTTCATATTTAATTTTTGGTCATACATAATTTATGTTTTAATTGTTTATAACAATTGTTTAAAAATTATATAAAAAAGTATTAATAGGTGAATTTTAGATTCAATTTTCATTAATTCTGTAGAGAAGAAAAAAAAATATTTGCAGAACAAAGTAATCTTTTCACCTTTCATTCATTTGTTGTTAATTCGGAAATTGTTTAGAAAAATTATCAATTGTGATTAATAAATATCTCGAAAATTTATTAAAGAAACAGTAAAAAAAAGTCAGTGGAAAAAGAATTTTTTTTGTTTCGGCTTCAATTGTTATAGATTTTTAATTTGTTTATAAAATTGTTTATAACATTGTTTATAACATTGTAAAATATTATTCTACAATTTATATTTCAAATTTTTACTTTAAATATTTATTGTTAATATCAAAAATTAAGAGATATATAGACCAAATCCTTTTTAAACAATATTTTTGTCTTTCATAAAATAATTTGTTTATTCAAATTATTTAAAAATATTGTTAATTTGTTTACAATGAATTTGTTAAAAACAAATTTGTTATAAACAATTTAATTTGTTTAATTAATTATTAATTTGACTTAATTTGTAAATTTAACGTTCAGTTTTTATTAATCCTTGTGAAATTATTCCTATAATTGTTAATTAATTGTTATCAATAATTTTTATCTCAAAAAACCAAAAAAAAGGGTAAAAATTCGGTGAATGAAGAAATTATTTTTTTTTTTCAAATAAATTAAGTACATAAATTAATTAATGATTAATAAATAATTTAATTAATTTATTATTATTAATTAATAATTAATAATTAATAATTAATAATTAATAATTAATAATTAATAATAATTAATAATTAATAATTAATAATTAATAATTAATAATTAATAATTAATAATTAATAATTAATAATTAATAATTAATAATTAATAATTAATAATTAATAATTATTAATTATTAATTAATAATTAATAATTAATAATTAATAATTAATAATAATTATTAATGATTAATTAATTAATTAATAAATTTGAAATAAATTTGTTGTAGTAAAAATTTGTTGTCTATTTTTTGAATTTGTTTACAAAATTGTTCACAACACTGTTTATAACATTAAACAATAATGCTATCAGAAAAACTATTTGCGGTCCGTTCAAATATTCAAAGCAACTGAAAATTAAGAGATTTGTGAATAAAGAAAAATGTTTTTCGACAATTTTTTTTTGTCTTGTTAATCATAATTTGTTTATGAAAATTGTTTAAAATAATGTTAAATATTAGTCATCAGTGGTAAAATTTTATTATATAGACAGCGAAGAATAAATATTTACATATTTAATTCAATATGTTCAATATTCAAATTAATAAATAGAAGTTTTATTTTCTTTTTTAATTTTCTTTTTAATTTTCTTTTAAATGCCGAGAAGATTTAATTAATGAAGGCAAAACTCTTGGAGAGGATATATAATATCAAGCATAGTTTATACGCTTTCCATATAGCAAGCAGATCGTTATGTTTCACATATGACTTTGTGCTTTTTATCATTATTATTATTATTATTATTATTATCATTATTTTTTTTTGTCCAACTTTAATTAGTATAGAATTCATTTGCCTTCATTTATGAAAATTTCTATATAGGGATTCGCTTGAGAGGGCGACGTATGTACACGCACAAAATTTATAAAATACAAACGCATCCATTTCTCGTTCGTTGAAGTACGATCAATGATTTTTGAAATTAATTAAAAATCTGGCAATCAAATAGAAATATATATATATATATAGATATTTATATATATTGAAAGGGAAAAAAGTGACTTTTTATATTGTGGAAAACATTGATTTTAGTATAGCACAAGTCATAGAGAGCAAGAGAGAGAGAGAGAGAGAGAGAGAGAGAGAGAGAGAGAGAGAGAGAGAGAGAGAGAGAAAGGGGGTGAAGAAAAGGGAACAATATTCACATGTACAATACATGTTCTCTTGTATAGAGATGTGTGCGCATTGACTTCTTTTTCTAGCATCAGATTAAATTGGGCAGCAATATTACGAAAAGAGCTACTAAAACATTAATTCATCTCGTTGGTATAAATATATAGTGTTCGAGGGGTGTTTAGGGGTGGTGGGTGGTGGGGTTCTATTGAAAATACCCGATTTCAGTAGTTTTATATATATAATTGTTGTTTAGATGTGTATGTGTGATATACAAGACGAAAATGCTCGGCAAAGGTAATTATATTTACCTTTTAGGTTTTATTATTTAGAAGACGAAAAGGTAGAGAATGCACACAAAATACGATAATTTTTCTTTTTTATTGCAAAATGTCTATACATTCATATATATATACACTTCAAGAACATTAAAAAAGAGAAAAAAAAAGATTCAGTGCGTTTCTGTATTAAAATTTGAAAAATTATAATCAAATTCATTAACAGTGACGTTGAAAACCCCCAAAAGTACCGATTTTCAAGCGAATGGAGTAAATTAAAAAAAAAATAGTCCGCCATATTGGATCCGCCATTTTGAATTTAAAAAAACTAACCCCGAATTCGTAATCCCCGACCCCGAAAACCCCCCGAGTGACAAGTTTCAGTGGAATCCAGTGACTTTTTGAAAAATCGTCTGCCATATTGGATCCGCCATTTTGAATTTCAAAAAACTAACCCCGAATTCGTAGTCCCCGACCCCAAAAACCCCCGAGTAACAGTTCTTAGGTGAATCCAGCAACTTTTTGAAAAATCGTCCGCCATATTGGATCCGCCATTTTGAATTTTAAAAATCTAACATTAAATTCGTAATTAGCGACCCCGAAAACCCCCCAAGTGACAAGTTTCAGACGAATTTAGTAACTATTGGAAAAACTCGACCGCCATATTGGATCCGCCATTTTGAATTTTAAAAAACTGACATTGAATTCGTAATCAGCGACCTTGAAAACTCCCAAGTGACAAGTTTCAGACGAATTTAGTAACTATTGGAAAAACTCGACCGCCATATTGGATCCGCCATTTTGAATTTTAAAAAACTGACATTGAATTCGTAATCAGCGACCTTGAAAACTCCCGAGTAACAAGTTTCAGACGAATTTAGTAACTTTTGGAAAAATCATCCGCCATATTGGATCCGCCATTTTGAATTTTAAAAAACTGACATTGAATTCGTAATCAGCGACCTTGAAAACTCCCGAGTAACAAGTTTCAGACGAATTTAGTAACTTTTGGAAAAATCATCCGCCATATTGGATCCGCCATTTTGAATTTTGTAAAACTGACATTGAATTCGTAATCAGCGACCCCAAAAACCCCCGAGTACCATTTTTCAGTTGAATTTTGTAATTTTTCAAAAATTCGTCCGCCATATGCGATCCGCCATTTTGAATTTTAAAAATCCAACCTTGAATTCTCAATTCAACGCTTCTAATGCAACGAAAAAATTAACTAAAAAATAATTTTAAAAAACCTAATAATTTCAATTTTTTTTTGCGAACGAATCAAAATATATTCAAAAAATTCCATTTTCTAAGTTTTCGTTTTGAAAAATGTAAAAAAAAGTGAAAAGTCAAAGAATAAATTTTTAAAAAAGAAAAAGTATTATATATAATATAGTAAAGAAGAGGAAATTGTCAAAAGTAACGAAGGTACTTATACTTGTCTTTAAACCGGAAGTGACATTGCAAGTATACTAGCGGAAATTCGTACTAGAAATTTCGATAGGTTCAAGAGATCCAGGAGGGGGGAGGGTTAGAGAAGGGGGATGAAGAAGGGGTGGTGGGGGGAGGGGAGGGTTGGCAACAATCAAGGGTAGACTCGGCATTACACTCCATTCATCTCTATGCTGGCAACTCACCTCCCTCCCTCTCTTTTTCTCTCTCTCTCTCTCTCTCTCTCTGTGCCACAATCAGCCCCGTTCTCCAAACCAACTAACCCTCTCTCCCCAACCTTTCCCCCCTTCCACAATCTGCGAGGGTACCCCAACAGTATTTGGCTGACAATTCTTCATTTGCGTGCAGCATTCTCCATACACAGACACACAGACACAACTGCGTCAAAATCGAAAGCCATAAATTTCAGTTTTTTCTCTATCTTTGAAAAAAAAATAATTTTTTTTTTTACAGTAAAATTATTATAACATAAAAAGAAGATAATTTTGTTGTTTTGTCAGTTTTTGCTTCTCTAATCAAGTCAATTTTTTTATTTTCAGTTTGATATGCTGCGTTTTCTATCAAGTTATAAGTATAGTGTTAATTGTTTTTGTTGAAAACCAGAAAAGACATGATACTTTTGAAAAAGCGAAAATTACATTAGAAAGAGTTTCTTTTTAATAACAGGTATAAGCAAAAAAAGGTTTTTTTTTGAAAACCAGAAAAGACATATTAATAAAGATACGAATAAGATACTTTACTTCTCAACTATATGTATAGTGAGTTTTTATGTTATATAGACATTGTTCATCGTTGACTTAGGCTACTGCGCATGTCTAGGGGTCGTATTACACTACTGCGCATGCCTAGGAGTCATATTACGATACTGCGCATGTCTAGAGGTTGTTTTGCCCTACTGCGCATGCCTACGAGTCATATTACGTTACTGCGCATGTCTAGAGGTTGTTTTGCCCTACTGCGCATGCCTACGAGTCATATTACACTACTGCGCATGCCTAGGAGTCATATTACGTTACTGCGCATGTCTAGAGGTTGTTTTGCCCTACTGCGCATGCCTACGAGTCATTTAACGCTAATGCGCACGTCTGCAAGTCATCTGACGCTTGTGCGCATGCGTAGACACCGAAAACCACTACTGCGCAGGTCTAGAAGTCGTACTACGCTAGTGCGCACGCGCTTTGAGTAAAAATTCTAATATTACAAAAATAACTCAATTATTTTTTGTAATTATAAAATTAAATTGAATTTACTATTAAATATTTTGTAAAAATAACCCGATAAAGTGTAAAAAAAAGAATAATAATGATTAATAAATCTTTGGAAAAATTGGAAAATTATTACTTAATTAAAATATAAACCCGCAGTGTTATTATTTTAGACGCGAATATTAAATAACATTATAATAGTAAATAGAATTTTTCTTTTCTTTTTTTTTTGATAATAAAATCGATTACGATCAGAAATAAAATAAGCGCCGAGAGGGAATACAAGAGAGATATTCATCCCATTGGCTTATAAAATATTGCGTGGGACGCGCGATAATTACAAACAGTTGTACAATGAAAGAAGTGTCTATTCGAGTGTGTTTGATGACTATTCCAAACGATATGGCTAAAAATAATTATTATAATTCATAGAAAACGTGAGAAAGCACGCAGGGCTTGGCAAAATTGTTTAGTATATATCCACGTATATAAACATTTATATATATATATATATATATATATATATATATATATATATTTATTTATTTATATATATATATATATATATTTATATATTGTGACTTAAAAAATAAATTTTATAATCAATTTCCTCTAATAATTAAAATTTAAAGTTAACATCTATTTTCATGATATAATGAACAGAAGAAATTATTCTTTTGTAAATATAGTGAAATAATTTTCTTTATTTGTAAAACTTTATAGATTTATTAATTTATTAATAAATTAATCAGTTTTAATTTTATTTTTACTTTTTAACAATTTTTTTTTATTTGTATAACTTTATAGATTTATTATTTTATTAATTAATTAATGTCTTAATTTATTAATCAATTTTAATTTAATTTTTATGTTTGAACAATTTTTTTCTATTTGTAAAACTTTATAGATTTTTATATTTTATTAATTAATTAATTAATTTCTTAATTAATTACTCAATTTTAATTTCATTTTTATTTTTGGAACATTTTTTTTTTATTTGTAAAATTTGATAGATTTTTTATTTTATTAATTAATTACTTAATCTCTTAATTAATAAATCAGTTTTAATTTTATTTTTAGACCATTTTTTTTCATTTGTAAAACTTCATAGATTTATTATTTTATTAATAAATTAATTAATTTTAATTTAATTTTTATTTTTAAACCATTTTTTTTATTTGTAAAATTTGATAGATTTTTTAATTAATTAATTAATTAATCTCCTTATTAATTAATCAATTTTAATTTCATTTTTATTTTTGAATCATTTGTTTTATTTGTAAAACTGTATAGATTTTATTATTTTATTTATTAATTAATTAATATCTTAATAAATTAATCCATTTTAATTTAATTTTTACTTTTAACAATTTTTTTTTATTTGTAAAATTTGATAGATTTTTTATTTAATTAATTAATTCGTTAATTAATCTCCTTATTAATTAATCAATTTTAATTTCTTTTTTATTTTAGAACCTTTTTTTTATTTGTAAAACTGTATAGATTTTTTTATTTTATTTATTAATTAATTAATATCTTAATTAATTAATCAATTTTAATTTCATTTTTATTTTTAGACCTTTTTTTTGTAAAACTTTATAGATTTATTATTTTATTAATAAATTAATCAATTTTAATTTAATTTTTATTTTTGAACCATTTTTTTTTATTTGTAAATTTTGATAGATTATTAATTAATTAATATCTTAATTAATTAATCAATTTTAATTCAATATTTTTTTTGTAACAATTATCTTTATTTATAAAAAACTATAGATTTACTATTTTATTAAAAAATTAATCAATTTTAATTTAATTTTTACTTTTAACAATTTTTTTTTATTTGTAAAATTTGATAGATTTTTTACTTAATTCATTAATTCATTAATCTCTTAATTAATTAATCAATTTTAATTTAATTTTTTAACAATTTTTTTTTATTTGTAAAAATGTATAGATTTATTATTTTATTAATTAATTGAACAATTAATTTTATTAAGAATAATTTATATAGTAATTTATATATAAGAATAATTTATAGTTTCGTTTAGAAATAAGATTTTTAATTTTTTCGTCAAGAAAAAATTTCTGTTTTTTTTTTTTTTCGATAAATGTAAAAGGCATCTTAATAGTTTTTTTTGTTCTTCTGTTTTCTTTTTGTGCTACGAGTGAATTGGACTCGAACGGTATGGCAAAGATTCAAGTCACTCAATTGTGCCTCCACAATGGCGTAATGTTTCAATTACATTAGGTTTGGCCATCAACGCACCGTGAAGCGTCTTTTCTTCATGTTTAGCGTGCTTCATCTTCTTCTTCTTCTCCTTATTTCCTTTTTACCAGGAATTTTACCCTTTAACGACGAAAAACCACTGAATTTCAATCTCACTTTTTACTCCCGCACCGTTTAGTGAAATAATGAGAGAGACTCTCTACATGGTCGGAAACTGGGCCAGAAAAAATTTTTTCCTCATCGCTATTAATATATATATATATATATATATATATATATATATGCGATTTACGATATTTTCGATATTTACGATATAAATGCTGTGGTAAATTTGACTCCATTTGATTAAAAACGAGAGAAAAAATTATTTTCGGCCATTTCCAGTTGCTTACGAACTTTGTGCGCATTTTTTGCAAGCACAGGAGCGTTCTGCGCAACCCTCGGACGCGTAGCGGTCTTGTGCGCAGCATTTGGATGCGCGACGAACTTGTGCGCAATCTGTCGCGTGCGCGCTAGTATTCGGCGCAATGATTAGATGCGCAGAGGTTTCGTGCGCAACCAACGAATGCGCACTGATATTCTACGCAATCTACAAACCGTCTTGAGTGTTACCGCCCAAAACACTTTAATTTAATTAATTAAATTGATTTTTTTACTTAATTACTATATTAGAAAAGTGAATTAATTTATTAAATTACCAATTACTGTAATCATACAGTAATCACTATACATAATAATATAAAATACTATATCTAAGTAACTAATTACGAAAAAATTAAATTATTAAGTTACTAATTACGATCACAAATTGTATAATTATAATTTACGATATTATAAGACAAAACGAATTTGTAAACTATTTGGATAATTAATAAAATTTTATTATCAAATTTCTACAATCTGACTTTTGATACAGAAAAAAAGGGGGGGGGCGAAACGCTCGCGTTTATCCTGAATGGAGAATCTTGAAAAGGGATATTAACGACGAGGCAAGGAATATAATTTTTATGGAGAAGGTCTCTGTGTGTATAGAGCAAAAAAAGAATTTCTCTCTCTCTCTCTCTTTTGCAGGTATTTACGATGGCACTTGACCAGTGACATGGGTTTCTGGGACCAATGAATTTTAATTCCATTCTCCTGGGACCATTCTCCTCGTGAGTCCCCTCAATATAGAAAGGTGGACCCTTCGCTCTCTCTTTCTCTCTCTCTCTCTCTTCTATCTTGGTTCCTCTCTTATTTGGATAGCCCGCTGTGACACAAGAACGATGATTTAATATTTTAAGAAAATTAAGGGTCCCACCCTTAATTTAAAGTTTTCAGCTTACCATAAGTGGACGATGTTTTCGAGACAGCGGGATATCGACAGAGAAGGAGAGAGAGAGAGAGAGAGAGAGAGAGAAAGCATATTACATTCGACAGTTATTGAATGCCTCCAATCTATACATTTTATCGAAATTCTAACCTTGTTTTTGGAATAATAATAATCACATTCCTATCCATACCTCATTTATCTTTATAGTTTATTAGGTTTAGAATTTTTTTTTTCTACTTTACAGTGAATAAATTTTATTTGCAATTATTATTTGAAACTATAGACAAACAGGAAAGTAAGTAAAAAATGAAGTTTTAGGGAAACATAACCTTGAGATTTGCAGAGAATGCTAAAGAATGCGCAGAAGAGCGTTGCGCAAGTGAATAGAGCGCGGAATACGACTGCGCATGCGTTGGTTGCGCACAAGACGATTGCGCATCTGCATAGTGCGCGGAATACCACTGCGCATTCGTAGACTGTGCGCGCAAAAATTACTCAGAATTCGACTCCTTCAAGTGTTTAAATAAACATAACCTCAAATTTTTCCCTCTAACGTCAAAATTCAACTTGTTTAAGTGTGAATAAATAAACATAACCTCAAATTTTTTTCTCTAACATCAAAATTCAACTTGTTTAGGTGTGAATAAATAAACAACCTTAAATACCTCTAACGATTTCAATGTATCAACGAAAAAAATTACAAAAGGAGTTTTACTAACAAAAAAATAAACTTTTGAAACTTTTATTTCAAATATTTGACATTCAACATTATATCTATTCTAATGAAAAATATTCACACGCCAAAAAATAATTGCGAAGAAAAGAAACACTTCACCTATATCTTATTCGATCGTGTTTTGTATATATATATATATATATATATGTCAGTACTTGAGAAAGTTATGCTTGGAATTTTTTTTTGTCTCAGATCAACCCCAGTCCATCTACTATATATACGAGTAGATTAAAACCAATCTTATTATACCGGATGACGAGGTCACGTGATCAATCACAAAAACCAACAACGGAACTATCACGAGTTAGTAAGAGAAAGAGAGAGAGGGAGAAAAAAGGTGGTAGTGGTGGGGGGAAGAACGATAGTTAAGAAATGGACCACCCGTTGTGAACTCGGAATGTGGAACTGTTCCTCTCCATGTGCACCGTGAGTCTGAATCACACAACTCCCTATGATGATATTTAACTCTTATAAATAATTTTCTTCTATTTGTCAAAAAAAAAGAAGAAGAAGAGAGAGAGAAAGAGAGAGGTACTTGAAAACTTGATTAAACGATTCATTAAAGTTTGTTAAGAAACAAATGTTTCTTATTTATTTTCAGTTCGTTTATTTGGCAAAAACAATGTTTTTACACCCTATTAATGACAATTTGAATAGAAAATGTATTTTTAATTATTATTATTACTCTCTAAATCTGAATTAGTAGAATTCTACTCATAATTAGTAAAATTTTACTAATTTTTAGTAGAATTCATGAACGACTTTTCACCATTTTAATTAGTAGAATATTACTAATTTTTTAGTAAAATTCTACTAACGTTTTAGTAGAATTCTACTAATTAAAAGTCGCACTTTTTCACTAAATGAATTAGTTGAAACTGTTTTATCGACTATTAATAAAACAGTTCAACTAATTGTTAGTCGAATTCTACTAATCAATTAGTAACGCTCTACTGACAATTAGTAAAATTTTACTAATTGTTAGTAGAATTATTACTAAATCATTTAGTGGACGACTTTTCACCATTTCATTAGTAACTTTTCTACTAATTCAGATTTAAAGAGTAATAATAATACTCTCTAAATCTGAATTAGTAGAAAATTACTAATGAAATGTTGAAAAGTGCGGATTCGTTTACCAATTTGAATTAGTAACATTTTTTTTTACTAATTTTTAGTAGTTTTTTACTAATTGCTAGTAGAAAATTACTAATTAAATTAGTAGACCGTATTTTTTTACTATTTCAATCAAATTAGTAAATTTTCGACTAATAATTAGTAAAAAAAAACTACCAAAAATTAGTAAAAACAGTTACTAATTGAATTGGTGAACGAATCCGCACTATTTCATTAGTAGAAAACTACTAATTCAGATTTAGAGAGGATCTTGTTGATAATAACAATTTTTAACAATTGCTAATTGCAATAAAAAGCAAAAAAAGGTAAATTGAAAATTTTTGCACTTTACAATTTATTTTTTAAATAATAAAATTTTCTTATTTATTGAACTTTGAATATTTCTTTTAAGATAAAATATCTAAATTCAATTTTTGAAACGATAATTCAGTTAAATATGGTAAAGAAATTTTTTGATAATTAAAAAAACTTTTAATAAAATTCTAAAAAAGAATTTAATTATTTTCATAAGGAATACAACTCTTCAAATAGTTTTAATTACTTTCAATGCTATTTCAAAATTAATTAAACGAATAATTTAACTATTTTTACAAATAATGTTTTCCACAAGAATTAATTCATTTGAAATACAATTTTTGTAGATATTTATTAAGTTTCAAAAAAATTAATTATTTAAAACACGCAAGTCAATTATTTAAAAACTTTTTTCAAAAAATCTTTTAGTAAGAATTCAATTCGTATCGTGAATAATAAACATTTCTTAAGAATTCAAATATTATTTCCAAATATTTCAGTAAAATTGTTTGAAAGAAATCAATTAGTTTAAATACAATTAGAAATCCCTTTTTTTAAATAATTCAATTTTTCTTTTGAATTTTAAATTCTTCCCCAGAATTCAATTATTTACACAAATAATTATTCAAGAGAAATAAAATTTTGACGATAAATAAAAAAAAATTATCGTCCAAAATTCAAACATTTTGATGAATTTTAATAAAATTATATGTAAAATTTAATTTTTAAAGAGATAGTTTTGTTAAATATAATAATTATACTTTTGATAATGTTAAAAGACGATAATAAAATAACTAAAAGATTTCAATTTCCGTTTTGTAGAATCTCATAATTTTTGCAATATATTTTACTATTATTTTCTAAAATTTTACGAAAGAATTCAATTTTAACCAAATTTTCAATATTTTTCGAAAAAATTTAATTACTTACTAAAATTTTAATAAATCCTTCGAAACAATTCAAATATTTAAAGATGTTATATAGTAAAATTAAATTATTTTTATAAATAATAAAATTCTTCTCAGGACTTCAATTATCTATTGAATAATTTGAATAAACGTTGTGAATAGTCAATTATTTAATTATAATTTTATTATCAGTTACGAAAATTTTCAAAAGTTGAAAAAATTGTTTGTTTATAATTCAATTACTTTTTAAAACTTTTCGTTTAAAATGAGATATTTTAAAAAATTTCATTTGGTTTTAAACGGAACTTAAAGAAATTCTTCAAAACAATTAAATTATTTACAAAAATTTTTCTAGTAAAATTATTTAAAAGAATTTAATTTTGAATCAATAATTTTAATAAATGTTTAATAGTAAAATTATTTTTCGTAATTATTAATAAAATTGAGTATATTCAATAAATTAAAGATATTTTTTTACTCTCTAAATGAAAATTAGTAGTTTTCTACTAATGAAATAATGCGGATTCGTTTACTAATGGAATTAGTGACTATATTTACTAATTTTTAGTCTTCTTTTTTATTAATTTTTAGTAGTTTTTTTTACTAATTATTAGTAAAAAATTTACTAATTTGAAATAATAAAAAATACCGTCTACTAATTTAATTAGTAATTTTCTACTAGTAATTAGTAAAAAAAGTACTAAAAATTAGTCAAAAAAAATGTTACTAATTCAAATTGGTAAACGAATCAGCACTAATTCAGATTTAGAGAGTAGTCAGAATCGAATTACTTTAATTATTTTCTATAGTTTAGAAAAATCCTGTAATTACAGCTTTCTTAAAAGTATCAAGTTGATACCAAATTGAGTCAAAATAATTCAAAAATTTTTATCAAATTATGATTTGATCCACTTTTCGGTATCAATTCGTTGCCATTTGATACTTTCAAGTTAACAGTGAATATAAATTATATCATCTTGGAAAAACTTGATTTCTTTTAGAAACTTGAAAGAAAATGAATAATTTTAATGAATATAACTGAATATAATTATATTTTTTGATTTTTTTTTTTAAATCTTGGCTTCAGGCAATGTTTTTCTTCAGTGATGTTAATTTACTGAAAATATTCAATATTTTTTAATTTCAAAAATAAACAATTTACGTTATTACACAGAAAAAAATAAGTGTTAAGTGTGTTGCGTGTAGTTTTTAGATTATGTTGTTTTAACACAATTTTGGTGTTATTTTAACCCCATTTAAAATGTATATTAATTTAACACCCTCTAGTGTTAATTTAACAGTCTCTATTGTTATGTTAACACCAATGTAGTGTTAAAACCACACAGTGTCGGTTAAAAATGTTGCGTGTAGTTTTAACACTACTTTTAGTGTTAAAATAACACTTCTTTTTTCCTGTGTAATTTTAACTAATTGATTCGTAGTAATTTCTTCTCACTATATACCAATCAGTAGTGGTTATATATCACTATTGATTAAATTAGTAACATTTCACTGATTCAAATTTAGAGAATTTATTAAATTCATTTTAACTGAAATTGAAGATAAAAAAAAAGAATTAATAAACTTCGTTTCACACGTTTATATATAATATACGTGTGTGAATACATAAAATTGATGTTGAATCATATTATTGCGAAAGGTGTGACTTTCCGCGTTTCGGAGAAGTTTTGCAGACTAAAGAGAGCAGACACCTCGACGAGTCTTTAAAACCCGGCCTGTATACCGACACGTCCAGCACGACAACTTCCTGAGATAAGACGCACAGACAGACGATAGAGGCGTAAACCCCCCCCACCAAACCTTACACCCTCACTCCGCGTCTTCTATATATCTTGTCTCTTCTCACTCGCCTTTGCTTTTTCCCCCTCCACTCTCCTTCTACTTGCTTCTCTTGGGTTCTAACAGATCATCTTTTGTCTCCCTTCCTTCTCACACCCCTTGTGTTCCGCCGAGCAAAGAATCCTATCTTATCTATACTACAAACAAGAATTACGTTTGCCGCGTAATCTTCACGCGAGTCACACGATTTATTATCTCTCTCTCTCTCTCTCTCTCTCTCTCTTTTTTTTTCTCGTTTTGAACCGTTTGAAACCATCTGGGCATCTAAAGAACTTGTTTCGTTATTTATTTATTTTTCTCTACCTAGAAATAGAGGGTTGCTTTTTAATTCTTTTTCGATACTCTTTGATCAGTGTTTAATTGGTTTTTTTTTAAATTTTATTCGCTCTTGTATTTTTCTTTTTTTATTTTTGAGTTTGCGGTTCTTTTTTATTGTTTTCTTTTAATTTTGTTTCCCATTTCGTTTTTTTTTCTATTTTTAGTTTTTGTTGTTCATTTTTGTTTTACTTCGGTTTTTTATTTTGAAATTTTTTTTCTGTTTTCTATTTCCAGTTTTATTTTAATACTTTATTATTATTATATTATTATTATTATTATTCTTAGTATTCTTAGTATTATTATTATTATTATATTATTATTATTATTATTCTTAGTAATCTTAGTATTCTTAGTATTATTATTATTCTTAGTATTCTTAGTATTATTATTATTATTATTCTTAGTAATCTTAGTATTATTATTATTCTTAGTATTCTTAGTATTCTTAGTATTCTTAGTATTATTATTATTCTTAGTATTCTTAGTATTCTTAGTATTCTTATTATTATTATTATTATTATTATTATTATTATTATTATTATTTTAATCTTAGTATTCTTAGTATTATTATTATTCTTAGTATTCTTAGTATTATTATTATTATTATTATTATTATTATTATTATTATTAATAAATAAGTCAAATTAATGAAAATGAAAACATTCGGACAAAGTAACCGATTTAGATAATTTTGGATAAATCTTACGAAATGATTCTAAATTTTATTTCAAGTAATTAACGTGATAATACTCATTGTGTTTCATTCTCTGTTCTTATTCATCTTTTTTTTTTTTTATTTGTTTTTGTTTGTCTCTCTTCAATTAATGTTCATTTCATTGTAAAGTGTCGTTAGTGTTTGGAGCTCAGTTTTAAATTTGACTTTGCAGTTTGCAATACATTTTATTTTATTATTTTGTGATTTTTATTTTTTTGTATATTGTGATTTATTATTTATTTATTTATTTATTATTATTTATGTGTTTCTAAGACGAATTATTTATTTATTATTGTATGTTAATTTTATTTTTTATTTCTTTTTACTTTATATAAAACTTTATATAAACAAAAAATATATAAAACTTTATATAAAAATTTTTATTGATTTTTCAAAAATTTATTTATTTATTTATTATTGTTTCTTCATTGAGTTTTATTTAATATTTACTTATTTTATTTCTAATTTTTCCAATTTGTATTTATTTCTATTTTTATATTTTTGATTCTTTCTAATTCAATTTTTATTATTTTCTGACTCCTGACTCTATACTCCATTCGTCAGCATTTGAATTTTAAAGTCTTTGTTTATTTAATTATTATTTTTTGGTAAGATAATTTTTTGAATCTGTACTTTATTTATTTTTATTTATTGTTAAAATAGTTTTTTTCATTTTTTAATTTTGTAAATATATTTTTTTTTGAATAGACTCCCTGAAGAGGAAATCGATTTGATTTCGAAACGTTGGAGTAAATAAAAATTTGTTACTTTGTCCGAATTGTTTTCATTTTCATTAATTTGACTTATTTATTAAGTATCTCGGACGTTAAAGACTATTTAATTAATTATTATTATTATTATTCTTAGTAATCTTAGTATTATTATTATTATTATTCTTAGTATTATTATTATTATTCTTAGTATTCTTAGTATTATTTTTTTTTTTTTTTTTTTGCATTCTGGCGGGTAGCTAACATAAACTTTACAACCGAATAAATCCAATTGGAAAGGTTATGAAAACAGTAAAATCTTTTATAGAGAAACAATTTGTTTTAAATTGAATCATACAGGACTCAATCGATTGCCTTTTGTTTTAGACATCAGGACTCACATCGACCATACCATGTTAAAAACCCATTTATATTAGACCTATTATTCACCTACGGAACTACCTAGGGGCTTCTGACTTCGTAGATGAATGGTCCCGTTTAGTCGCTGTCGCGACTCTTCCGTGCCGCTCTTGTTCTGGCCTTATTTTCTTCTTGTCCTTGACAAAGTCTTCTTGGCTTCCTCTAGGGCAGATCTGAAGACCTTGCATCCTCCTGATCCGGCGACATGTTGGATACTCTCCTTCTCGCCGAACTTCGCCTTGCATAAGAAGCAGCATGGGCGCTTCTTACAATCTGCTGCCTTATGGCCAGCTTCTCCGCACTTGAAGCACGCAGCTGACCTATCTACTGCTTGGCAGTCTCTGCCTACATGGCCATAGTCAAGGCACCTGTGACACCTTGTGACCATAACTCTCCTACTCACTCTGCAGGACACAAAACCGACCTTAATGTGCCCCATCTTCTCCAACCTGGCAGCGTCCTCCTGGGTGGTGACCACGACCGCGAGCTTCATACCTCGCTTATTTGGTCCGAGGACCGTCACCTTCCTGCTTCCTGCTGGTACCGTAGAAACTTGATCCAAGGCACCCAAGACGTCTTCTTTCTCAGTAAGGCTGTCCATATCGCGGATTTCCAGCGTAGTTTGCCGGTCCGCCATCTGCACCTTACCCAGGTCACCGATCACCTTAGTCACCTCCTCGGTGAACAGCTTCTTGTTTGAAGACCCACCAATCTTAATAAGTAGGTCTCCCGTTTTAGTGGGTAAAGCTCCCACAACCCTTGTCTGACTGGCCTCCAGGTCAGCCTCTTTTCGAACTTTCGCCAGTACTTCGGCGAAAGTTTTTCCTTCAGCCACTTTAACGATCACTGTGGCTTTCTCCTTCTTGACCTGATGTGGCTTTGGAACCGTTTTGATCCCCTTGCTTCTAGTCTTTTTAGGTCTCTCCTCCCTTTTCCTTTTTGGATCCTTCGCAGGCTCAGGATCACTTCTCTTCCGCTTCTGAGCATCCAAGACGACGTTTCTCAACACGATTGCGTTACAACGATCTCTTCTAACTCTGCGATCTTGTCTAGCTTCTTCCGACCAGGTCAATCCTTGGTAGAAGCTCTCGTCCTTTTCTGTAGCTGCTGCGTGCTTCAATTTGGTCTCCTGTATGAGCGATGTTATGCTTTTAAGTCCATCCTTGATTGTCATATTGACATTTCTTTGGACTTCGCAGGACTTTATCATCTTACAGACCTCTTCTTCTATTGCTAGAATGCATACCGCCTCTTCTTCCCGCAGTTTTATGCATTCATCTCGGTCCTTGTTGCAGCTAGCAATGTCCTTTGCTGAAGCATTACTGAAGACAGAAATGCAGCTAGCCTGACTCGTCACGCTGCTCGTACTCCCTCGTCTCTCCGCCTTGTCCACGATGATCTGTGGCACTACCAACGCGTTGTTGCCCTCCTGCATCCTTGGGCCACTGGCCACCGCCCGCACGCTCGAAAGCGCTTGACGATCGGAACCAGTGAGAGATTCAGCCGAAGCATTACTCCGCAGGTACTCTTCCTTGTTTTTACAATCGCTCATACTTGGTCTTTTGTCTCGTATCGAGAGACAATCGGGCCTTAACAGGGTACTACCATCTGGCCAGGATGGGCCCTGAACCGCCTCCGTTAGTTACATAGACGTTATAGCATTGCCGAAGCATTGATGCGACGTCTATGATATCCAGTGTCAGGTGAGCTAAGAAACTCGGACCTCGAAGGTCGGTGTATCTCTCCCATGGACCGGAAGTAAACTTCGGGCCATGATCGCTGAGTATTATTATTATTATTCTTAGTAGTCTTAGTATTATTCTTAGTAGTCTTAGTATTATTATTATTATTCTTAGTATTATTATTATTCTTAGTATTCTTAGTATTATTATTATTATTATTATTATTATTATTATTATTATTATTATTCTTAGTATTCTTAGTATTATTATTATTATTCTTAGTATTATTATTATTATTCTTAGTAATCTTAGTATTATTATTATTATTCTTAGTATTCTTAGTATTATTATTATTATTCTTAGTAGTCTTAGTATTACTCTTAGTAGTCTTAGTATTATTATTATTATTATTATTCTTAGTATTATTATTATTATTCTTAGTATTATTATTATTATTATTATTCTTAGTATTATTATTATTATTATTATTCTTAGTATTATTATTATTATTCTTAGTAATCTTAGTATTATTATTATTATTCTTAGTATTATTATTATTCTTAGTATTCTTAGTATTATTATTATTATTATTACTTACTATTATGAAAAAGGCACAAAATTAAACAGAATTTTCGAAAACTTTGAAAATAGCTAAAAAAAAAAAAAAATTTTGTTTTGAGTGTTTACGGATAAAAAACAGGTTGACAAATAGGAAGAGGGAGAGAGAGAGAGAGAGAGAGGGAGGGGGGAGGAAGAATAAAAGTGTTTTTGTTTGAACGTGTTAGCCGCACTGTTCTATTGTAACAGAAACGTCCCGTTTGCAGGAGGATTCTATATCGCGATAAACAACCGGAAAACCCTAACCGCTACGATGACACGAGGTGCGTTGGTGCGGCTTACCTCTCTTTCCGCGTCTCTAACCGCACACACATGTGGACAACTAATTTTGTTGTACCTCCCACCCGCTATGCCCTTGATAACATAAATGACTTTTATCTTCCAATTATTCACCATTATAAACACGTGTACATATATGACATATATCCAATTTTCGTAAATTAAAAAAAAAAAAAAAAAAAAAAAAAAAAAAAAACTTTTTTTTTATTATTGTTTTGAAAAGAAAAACAAAACCTTCCTTCTTGGTTATAATTAAGAGAAATCTTATTTTTAATTTTATATATATATTTTTTTTTCAGGAGAGAGAAAATATGTATTTAGAGAGAAAAAGAGAAAAAGAGAAAGAGAGAGAGAGAGAGCAAAACTCTCTTTCCATCAAGATTAAATTTTTTTCGAGACACGGTCTCTCTGTCCATTAACGCCTCCACCTCCCTGCTTCCAAGCAGTATTATCATTGTAATTTCCACTCGTTCTCTTTTACCAAGTTAATCCTCTTACAGTGGCCGCCGAAATTCTACTTGACAGGTGTGTGTCAAACCGAAACATTAATGCTCTTCAATGTATTCTCCTATATAAACACCCCCGTGGAACTGAAATTAATATATTTTCAGTAAATCAACAACTCTCTAAATCTGAATTAGTAGAATTCTACTAAGAATTAGTGAAATTTTACTAATTTTTAGTAGTTTTCATAAACGACTTTTCACCTTTTTGAATTATTAGAATATTACTAATTTTTTAGTAAAATTCTACTAACGTTTTAGTAGAATTCTACTAATTGAAAGTCGCACTTTTTCACTAAATGAATTAGTTGAAACTGTTTTATCGACTATTAATAAAACAGTTCTACTTATTGTTAGTAGAATTCTACTAATCAATTAGTAAAGCTCTACTAACTCTACTTTTATATAAAGTGAAAAGTAATAAAAAATAAAATTATTACTAGAATTATTACTAAATCATTTAGTGGACGACTTTTCACCATTTCATTAGTAACTTTTTTACTAATTCAGATTTAGAGAGAACACTGAAGAAAAAATTTCCTACTGCCAAAATTTTATAAGAATTCAAAAAATAAATAATTCAAGTTTCTCCAAGATGATATAATTTGTATTATAGGAATTTTTCTAAAACACAGAAAATAATTAAAGTAATTCGATTCTCACTACAAAAAATATTGTTAATTCAGTTAATATAATCTATTTTATTAATAATTACGAAAAATAAATTTACTACTAAACTTTTATTAAAATTATTCCCTGAAAATTAAATTCTTTTAAATAATTTTATTAGAAAAATTTTTGTAAATAATTTATAATTGTTTTGAAGAATTTCTTTAAGTTCTGCTTAAAACCAAATGTAATTTTTTAAAATAACTCATTTTAAGGGCATTTGAACGATAATTATGACGTCACAATTTTTGTAAAGCATGTATTCTAATACAGTGACGCCATAATGGTTTAAAGTCCCTTAAACGAAATTTTTTTGAAAATAATTGAATTTAACAAAAAATTTTTTCTACTTTTCAAAATTATCGTGTCTGATAATAATTTTAATTAAATAATTGATTATTCACAACCTTTAATAAAATTATTCGAGATAATTGAATTCCTGAGAAGAATTTTATTATTTATAAAAATAATTTAATTTTTTCTATTAATTTTACTATATAACATCTTCAAATATTTGAATTGTTTCGAAGGATTTATTAAAATTTTAGTAAGTAATTAAATTTTTTCGAAAAATATTGAAAATTTTGTTAAAATTGAATTCTTTCGTAAAATTTTAGAAAATAATGAATTTTCGAAATATTTTATAACGAATTACGAAAGAAAGATTAAATTTCTTTCTACAAAATATTTTTGTTGAAAATAATTTAATTTTTGTAAAGATTTTACTGTTTAAAAAAATACCTGAAATTCTGCGATGATTTAATAAAAACACTAATTCTGTGAATCGTATAAATATTTTACTAATTATTTATTTTAGTCCTTTTTTAGTAATAACAATTAAATTGTATTGTTTTTTTTTAAAGCTAAATTCTAACCTGAACTTTAATAATTTATAAACATGATTTTCAAACTTATTTTTAATCAAAATTTAAAGAGTAAAATATATTGCAAAAATTATGAGATTCTACAAAACGGAAATTGAAATCTTTTAGTTATTTTATTATCGTCTTTTAACATTATCAAAAGTATAAGTATTCTATTTAACTAAATTCTCTTTAAAAATTAAATTTTACATAGAATTTGATTAAAATTCATCAAAATATTTGAATTCTCGACGATAATTTTTTTTATTTACTGTCAAAATTCAATTTCTTTTGAAAAATTATTTGTGTAATTAATTGAATTCTGGGGAAGAATTTAAAATTCAAAAGAAAAATTGAATTATTTAAAAAAAGGGATTTTTAATTGTTTTTGAACTAATTGATTTCTTTCAAACAATTTTACTGAAATATTTGGAAATAATAGTTGAATTCTAAAGAAATTTTTATTATTCACGATACGAATTGAATTCTTACTATAAGATTTTTTGAAAAAAGTTTTTAAATAATTGACTTGCGTGTTTTAAATAATTAATTTTTTTACAACTTAATAAATATCTACAAAAATTTGTATTTTAAATAAATTAATTTTTCTGGAAAACTTTATTTGTAAAAATAGTTAAATTATTCGATTAATTAATTTTGAAATAGCATTGAAAGTAATTAAAACTATTTGAAGAGTTTTATTACTTATGAAAATAATTAAATTCTTTTTTAGAATTTTATTAAAAGTTGTTTTAATTATCAAAAATTTCTTTACCATATTTAACTGAATTATCGTTTTAAAAATTGAAATTAGATGTTTTATCTTAAAAATAATATTCAAAGTTCAATAAATAAGAAAATTTTATTATTTAAAAAATAAATTGTAAAGTGTCAAAAATTTGTAATTTACCTTTTTGTTGCTTTTTACTGCAATTAACAATTGTTAAAAAAAAATTTTAGGTTATAATTTAACTTTAAGAAAAGCAATCGAATTTAATTGTAATTACCTCAAAGCTACTAAACTAAATAATTAGTAAAATACTTAGGAATTACAGTATCAGTGTCTTTTTTAAAATTAATTATTAATTATTAGTGTTTTTAAAAACAACGCATTAAATTAAGAAACAGCTCGAATATCGAATTCCTTTGTTTTTTCTTTTGTATTCCTAAACGTATATATATATATTTCCTTTAATGTTAGAATTTTGCACTCATACTTTTATTACTATTTTTTCGTTTACTTTTATTTTTTTCATTTTTAAATCTTTTGCTTCTATATTATCTTTATTTTTCCAGTTTTTCCTTTATTTTATCATTAGCTTTTTTTTATTTTTTCTATTATTTTTCGTCTATTTTTATTTTTTCTCCTTTTTTTTGTAGAAAATATTTTTGTCGTTTATGTTTCTAAACTATCTAATCTTCTAATAATTCCAAGTTGTTTTTTCTTCTTTTTAGTCCATCTTTTGGTTTTTAATTTCTTTTTCCTTTTTTTCACTGTTACAAGTTGCAGGCATCAAATCTCCATCAAAAAAGGTAAGTATAAAGTTGTTTCTTGAAAACCAGAAAAGACAATATTTAAAAAAAAAAGTACTTCTGAACGTTCACTATATAATATGATACCCTAAAAATTAGATTAAGTTAGAATTTCAAAAAAAAAAAAGTATTTTCAAAAGTGTAAATAATTTACAAAATTTAGTATATAGGTCAGGGTATACTTTCGCAGCGTATATATAGTGAATTAAATATTGAAAACGCGACAATATTTTTCTTTTTCGTTAAATTAACACAAAGAAAGGCCATTGCCGTGAAGCAATTTGGCGCCTTTTTTTGTGAACCCTTCTTTTTTTTTTGTTTCTGAAGCAAATCCTATTCTCCGTTTCCCTTTGACTCCCAAGGGGTTAGTTTTCACGCGGGTTAGGCGAGTAATATGAGCTGCCACTCAAGGGCCGCCCTGTATTACCGGCCGAGTAATTATAGCAAAACGCACACATGTAGTCGAGAGGTTCTTCATGTACATAAAGAAGAGAGAAAGAGAGAGAGAGAGAATGTTAGGTGAATACATTGTTAACGTTATGAGTTTGAATTGTTGCGCGAGGATGAGAAAAGGAGAGAGAGAGAGAGAGAGAAAGAGAGGGAGGAAGAGAAAAATAGAGAGAGAGAGACAGATTAAGCGTCCCTTTTCGCTCTTCTCTTTGATGCTGGCAAAAGCTTCTAATTAAAATTATTGATAACCTTCCTCGCCTCATGTCCCATTTTTTAAATACTTTCATTATTAATTTTTTAATTTTTAACTATATCATATCCATTTTATCTCTTTTAACTTAGCGAAATTAATGTTGAAAAAATAAATTTTTTTTTTTAAATCAAACTTTATCATCCTCTACTATTAACGAATTAAAAATTACTATATAGTAACTTATTCATTCCCTTAACAAAAAAAAATTTTTATACTTCCAAAATCCGTACATTCAATGTTTCAATTTTATGTGTTCCACAATATTAACGATGCAATTCTCAAAAGGGTATTTTTATTTTTTTTCTACCCTATTGAGAAATCTCGCTAAAAAGAAAAACAGACGTTAGCGAATAAAAATCAAAAAAAGCCCTTTTGTTTCATCACTTGCGCGTTGCATCTCTGAAAATAAAAATCTGTCCTTTTTTTTTACTACTTGATACAGAAAAAACATTTATAACCGCGCACCGCTCCACTATAGAATCAAAATATTTTTTTCAAGATTTTTAAAAAAACAGAAGTAATTTTACATTTTTATTCTTTAAAATAAATATTTATAGGTATGTAAAAAAATTTTATTTCTTATAATAAATACAAAACGTCGATAAGGGAATATTTTTTATAGAAAAGAAAAATAATGGGAGAAAATAGGGAGAAATTTTTTTTTAAATTGTATTTTTTTCCGAGAAAGTATATGTATATATGTGCGCGGAAAGTAATTGTGAATGTACATGTAATATAAATAATGAAAACAAAAATAATCGCGCAGAAAGATATATAAAGCGAGGGAGAAAGTTGGTCGACTGTTAATTGCAATATAGAAAATTAGCGCTTTTCTAACTTTAATTAGACCGCTAATTAATTAATGCATTAGCAAATATACATCGCGAGCTCATCTTCACTCATTCATTATTAATTGCAACTCAATTTTTTAACAAACGAATTTTACTTCAGTTTGTTCAATATTAATTATTACGTTCTTTACTTTTGCTTTAATGAGAGTCGTTAAATTTTAATTTCGAAAAAAAAGCAAACGAGATAGAAGAAGAAAAAGAGAGAGAGAAAAAATGATAAATTATAAGAAAGTCTAACACAAGTATCGATAATATTGTGGAGAAATTGTTTCTTGTCATCGTTTTTCCGTCGATAATTTGGTTTTTGTCACACGTTTTTTTTGTGTAAAGTCGATAACTGTCGATAACAAAAACTATTTTTTTCACTGTCGATAACTGGTTTCGGTTGGTTTTTTTCTACGGTCGGTAACAAAAACTACAATTTATGCGTCGATAACAGATTTTTGTTTTTTTTTCAAATGTCGATAGCGGTTGATAACAAAAAACTTTAATTTATCGGTCGATAACTAATTTTTTGATCATTTTTTCCCACTGTCGATAAGTGTCGGTAACAAAAAACTGCAATTTATCCGTCGATAACTAATATTTATGTCTTTTTTCTATAGTCGATAAATGTCGGTAACAAAAACTGCAATTTATCCGTCGATAACTAATTTTTTTTATTATTTTTCTCACTGTCGATAATTGTCGGTAACAAAAACTACAATTTATGCGTCGATAACAGATTTTTGTTTTTTCAAATGTCGATAGCGGTCGATAACAAAAAACTTTAATTTATCGGTCGATAACTAATTTATGTTTATTTTTTCCCACTGTCGATAAGTGTCGGTAACAAAAAACTGCAATTTATCCGTCGATAACTGATATTTATGTATTTTTTTATTGTCGATAAGTGTCGGTAACAAAAACTACAATTTATGCGTCGATAACAGATTTTTGTTTTTTTCAAATGTCGATAGCGGTCGATAACAAAAAACTTTAATTTATCGGTCGATAACTAATTTTTGGATCAATTTTTCCCACTGTCGATAAATGTCGGTAACAAAAACTGCAATTTATCCGTCGATAACTAATTTTTTATTATTTTTCTCACTGTCGATAGTGTCGGTAACAAAACTACAATTTATTCGTCGGCAACTGATTTCTGTTGTGTTTTCAGATGTTGATATGAATAAACTTTAATTTATCCGTCGTTAACTGATATTTATGTCTTTTTTTAGTGTTGATAAGTGTCGGTAACAAAAACTGCAATTTATGCGTCGATTACTGATTTATCCTGCAATTATTTATCAGATGTCGGTAATGGTCAATAATAATAGATTTCAGCAATTGTTTACACGAAGTCGATAAATGTCGATAGCAGATTTCTCTAATAATTCCTTAGACGTCGGTGAGCGTTGATAATAGATTTCTGTAATAATTTGATAAGCGTTGATCAATGTCGATAACAGATTTCTGTAATAATTAGTTAGACGTCGATAAGTGTCGATAATAGATCTCTGTAATAATTCGTTATACTTCGATAAGTGTCGATAATAGATCTCTGTAATAATTCGTTAGACTTCGATAAGTGTCGATAATAGATTTCTGTAATAATTCGTTAGATATCGGCAATGGTCGATAATTGATTTCTATACTAGTTTGACAAACGTCGGAAACTGTCGATAACAAAGTTCTGTAATTATTTGTTAGACGTCAGTAAGTGAGAGATGTCGGTAAATTGTCGATAACAGATTTTTTAAATAATTCCTTAGACGTCGGTGAGCGTTGATAATAGATTTCTGTAATAATTCATTAGACGTCGGTAAATGTCAAAAACAGATTTCTGTAATAATTCGCCAGGCGTCGGTAAGTGTCGATAATAGATTTCTACACTAGTTCGAGAAATGTCGGTAAATTGTCGATAGCAGATTTCTGTAATAATTCGCCAGGCGTCGGTAAGTGTCGATAATAGATTTCTACACTAGTTCGAGAAATGTCGGTATATTGTCGATAGCAGATTTCTGTAATAATTCGCCAGACGTCGGTAAGTGTGGATAATAGATTTCTGCAGTAATTCGTTGGACGTCGGTAAGTGTCGGTAATAGATTTCTTTAATATTTTTTCCCACCGTCAGTAATAAAGAAAACAACTATATATAGTTTTAAAAAAATTCCAGACACATTCCCATCGATTTTTGACGAATAAGAAAGAAAGGGGGGGGGAGTGAATACGGCGATGTGAAAATTTTGCCCCACGCGAAATCCGTTTGAATTCGCAGAGGTGATCCACTCACCACGGGGCATATAATGATGCCCATCGCGAGAAAATAATGTGAGAACGATTTCTTCTCGAGTGCATCATTATCTCGATCTTCCTTTGGACCCCTCTTCACTTCCCCCCCTCGCTCTCTCAATCTCTCTCTTTTCTCTCTCTCTCTCTCTCTCTTTCTCCCTCAGACTCGAGCTCATCCTTTAAGATTTTTCATTCCTTCTTGTCCGAATCGATCGATCTGTCGAACCGATTCCGTCCCAGGAACACAACCCTGCAATTACTATCTATTATCTTAGCGTGGGTGTAGCAATAATCTCGCGATCGTGTCGAGACTGTCTCATTCTCTACTCTCTCTCTCTCTCTCTCTCTCTCTATGAGAATATTTCAAAGTTCTTCTTTCTTTTCACTTTCAACGTTCTTTTTGAGCGCATGCAAAACGGAATGTATTATATATACACTGAAAAAAAAATTATTTTATTTAAATAACCGAATATTTGACTATTATCAAAATAAATATTTACTTGAATCAAATAATTTTTATTTGAATCAAATATTTCATTATTTGAACCAAATACTATTTACTTGAATCAAATAATTTTTATTTGAATCAAATATTTCAGTATTTGAAGCAAATACTATTTACTTGAATCAAATAATTTTTATTTGAATCAAATATTTCAGTATTTGAAGCAAATACTATTTAATTGATTCAAATAAAAATTATTTGATTTAAGTAATAATAATAATAATAATAGTCAAATAATCGGTTATTTGAATCAAATAAATTTTTTTTCAGTGTACAATCAGAGAAGGAAATCTTTATTATGAATGAGAGAGAAAAATACAAATAGGAAGAAAAAATGACCGAATTTCCCAACGGGAAGAATAAGTTGAAAAAGAAAAATATTTTTGCCGCATGAATAGAGTTCTTGTTTGTAAAAAGCAAAATGGCGGATTCAATATGGCGGCTAAATGTAAAAAGTAGTCGAATAAATGTTATATATACTCTCTAAATCTGAATTAGTAGAAAAGTTACTAATGAAATGGTGAAAAGTCGTCCACTAATTTATTTAGTAATAATTCTACTAACAATTAGTAAAATTTCACTAATTGTTAGTAGAGCGTTACTAATTGATTAGTAGAATTCCACTAACAATTAGTAGAACTGTTTTATTAAAAGTCGATAAAACAGTTTCACTAATTCATTATAAATTTAAAAAAAATATCTTTAACTTCAATAATTTTTATAAAATTTATAAAAATCATTATTAAATTTCCCTCAAAGAAGAGGGAGGGAAGTGACTTTAGTGAAGAAGTGACTTTTAATTAGTAGAATTCTACTAAAACATTAGTAGAATTTTACTAAAAATTAGTAATATTCTAATAATTCAAAAAGGTGAAAAGTCGTTCATGAAAACTACTAAAAATTAGTAAAATTTTACTAATTCTTAGTAGAATTCTATACTAATTCAGATTTAGAGAGTAGGGAACATATGACTTTGAGTATTTTTCGAATCGTATATGTAACGAAAATCGATTGTTACTGTTAGTGATGAGTATTTTTATAACTTTTTTTTTTATGAATGAAACTTTCGATTTTTAAAATTCAAAATGGCGGATCCAATATGGCGGATGAAGAACGTTATTTTTGGTCTTTTTTCGCTATAACTACGTATCACGACAATATTTTTGTGAAAATTTATCAAAAATTGATAGACGCAACTTTTAAGGGTCGATGAATATGAATTCAGGGTTAGATTTTAAAAATTCAAAATGGCGGATCCAATATGGCGCATGAAAAACGTTATTTTTGATCTTTTTTCTCTATAACTACGTATCACGAGAGTATTTTTGTGAAAATTTATCAAAAATTGTTAGACACAGGTTTTAAGGGTCGATGAATATGAATTCAGGGTTAGATTTTAAAAATTCAAAATGGCGGATCCAATATGGCGCATGAAAAACGTTATTTTTGATCTTTTTTCGCTATAACTACGTATCACGAGAAAAAAAATGTAGAATCAAGATATTTTCGAAAGAAAATTCAAGTACGTCTTTTCCAAACTAAATATTATGTTTTAATAAAAAAAAAGTTAGGTTATGTCCACAGTGCTTGAATTTTTATGTGTTAAATTTATTTATTTTTTTTTTGCTTTGAAATAAGGAGAAAAAAAAATATATATATATATATACGACTACTGAATACGTTATCATGCGTAAGTAGGCTCTTGTTTGTAAAGCAGTCTTCCATCCCAAAAGTATCCCTTATCCCTTTTTTGTTCTTAAATTGCACTTTTTTCATCAATAAATCTCCCTCCCCCCCCCGCCTTTTGTTCTCCTTTTTTTACACATAAAAAGCTTTTCGGTGGAACCTTTGATTTTTTTGCACGAATTGAAAGACGCGGGGAAGTACTTAGCTCTTATTTTATATCCATACAGATTTTATCGACGATCTTTCTACAATTTTTCTTTCTCTTCACGAATCTTTTTTATAATCACCTTCTCGTTTTTCTTGTCTCTCTATTTTTCTCCTATTTTCTCCTTTCTCTCTTTATCTTTTTCTCTTTCTTTCTTTCGTTCTTTTTTTTCTCTCTCTTTCTCTCTCTCTCTTTCTTCTTCTTCTCTCTCTCTTTCTCTCTCTCTCTCTCTCCCTTTTCTTCATATTTTTCTCCTTTTCTTTTCATATTTCTTTCTTTCTTTTCTTTCTTATTGACTCTATACGATTTCTATTTTACATCGCGAGAAATTTTTTTTTTCTCTCTCTTACCTTCTTCTTTTTCTCCTTTTCTCTTCTTTCTTTCTCCTTTTCTTTTCATATTTCTTTCCTTCTTTTCTTTCTTATTGACCCTATACGATTTCTATTTTACATCGCGAGAAATTTTTCTCTCTCTCTCTCTTTCTTCTTCTTTTTCTTTTTTTCTCTTCTTTCTTTCTCCCTTTCTTTTCATATTTATTTATTTCAATTCTTCCTTCTTTCTTATTGATTTTATACGATTTTTATTTTACATCGCGAGAAACCAGTTTGTAAATAATGTAAATCAGTAGAAGAAGAAGAAGAAGAAGAAGAAGAAGAAGAAGAAGAAGAAGAAGAAGAAGAAGAAGAAGAAGAAGAAGAAGAAGAAGAAGAAGAAGAAGAAGAAGAAATATACTTGAACTAAAGAAACTTTGCGACTCTTTATAATAAAAGCGATGTGAGGTGGCTTCAATAACAACAACAGCAACAAAAAAAAAGAAGAGGAAAAAGAAGAAAAGAAAAATTATAAACTCTTTCCCCTTTCTGTCCCGTAATTATTTTTTTTCAAATAAATTTTTTTTAAATCCTTTCTTTTTCCATAAAGTATATTATAAATTTATTTCTATATTCATCAAACACACACACACACACATACACACATGCTACTCAATAAATTACGTTATACGATTTATTCACAGAAATATCCATTTCTCTGAAATGTGTCAGAATCCAATTCCCTCATTAATTATTGACAGGTCTTTGTTATTCGATAAGATTGATATGTTGAAATTTCATTTAATTTCCAAATCAAATTACTCGGTGTGTGTGTGTATGTTTTTTTCTTTTTTTAACAGCGGGAAAAAATAATTATGTTCATATTAGTATGTGTTTGAATTTTTGTTCCTTTTTTTTTGAAAAAAATATAATTATATATTTTTTTAAACGGTAGACGGAAAAATTGGGCTGATTGGGACCCCTAAAGGAAAGTTCAAGTTTATAGGATTGGACTAACTTTTAGTAAACAGGTAAGTAAAATAGTTTATTTTTTGAAAACCAAAAAAGACAAAATATTAATAAGGGAACATTGGGTTGGAACAGATAAGTAAGACAGTTGTTTTTTGAAAACCAGAAAAGACAAAATATTTTCGAAAACCGAAAGGTTTTTTATTAGAGGATCAAAAAATCATATAGTCTTCTTCTGGGATATGAAACAAAATATTGAAAACCAATTCTTTTAAGTTTAACAAAAAAATTAAAAAAAAATTAATTAAATTAAAAATTAAAAAATGTAAACCTTCAGATAATTTGAATTTAAAAAATTGAATGACTGTTTCAACTTTTTGTTTTGCAAAAATGTATAACTATTGTTTTCATTTTTTTAACAATTGATTTTGAATTAATTAACAGAAGTTATTAACATTATATTGATTTTAACATTATCGACATTTTAAGAGTAGCAAGTATATACATATATAAAAATAGTGTGTTTTTTGGTTAAAAAAGACTCCTTTCTTATTTTTTTTTTTTTTTAATGATCAACGTCAATGTAAGAGACTTAAGAGCATGTCACACATAATCAGAGGCCGCGGCTTTTTACTCTTGGCGTAGCGAATTAATATAATTTATGAAAATGAGTCTCAGCATCATCAATGGCGGCCAATTCTTTGCATATATTCAGAGACGCGCTTCCCCCACCATTAATATATACAAACACACACACCTCCCCCCACCCCCGCATTCTCGCGGTAACGGACCATTTTTTTGTTCAGAACCAATTCCTTTTTTTCATTAGCCGCAAACATCTTTTAAATTGCATACATATATATACACTTGGAAAAAAGTCTGAGCCATATGTATATTACATATGCAGGTTAACAAGCGGAAATTATGAAAACTTAATGCAATGAATTGTATTTTTAAAAAATAACATTAAATTATATATTTCTGAATTACAAAAAAAATATTCCTTTTTGTTTTTACATTTTTAAAAAACTCCTTCCATTTATAACTCTAGTTTATTAATAATAAAAATCCCTCGGTTTCAAGTTTCAAATCAAGATAGTCACTTAAAAAAAAAAAATACCGCCATTTTGAATTTCGAGAAACTGATATCATATTCGTGATCAGCGACCCCAAAAACCCCCGAGTGTCGATTTTCAGGTGAATTCAGTAACATTTTAGAAAATCGTCCGCCATATTGGATCCGCCATTTTGAATTTTGAAAAACTACTATTATATTCGTTATCAGCGACCCCAAAAACCCCCGAGTGTCAGTTTTCAGGTGAATTCAGTAACTTTTTGAAAAATTGTCCGCCATATTGGATCCGCCATTTTGAATTTTTAAAAACTAACCCCAAATTCGTACTCCCCGACCCCGAAAACCTCCCGAGTGACAAGTTTCAGTTGAATCCAGTGACCTTTTGGAAAAACGTCCGCCATATTGGATCCGCCATTTTGAATTTTTAAAAACTAATCTCATATTCATGATCAGCGACCCCAAAAACCCCCGAGTAACAATTTTTAGATGAATCCACTAACTTTTAGTAAAAATCATCCGCCATATTGGATCCGCCATTTTGAATTTCGAAAAACTAAGCACAGATTCGTAATCTACGACCCCGAAAACCCCCGAGTAAGAAAATTGAGATAAATTTAGTATCTTTTTAAAAAAATCACCAACAAATCGATTTTAATATCAGTTGTTCGAAATTCAAAATGGCGGATCCAATATGGCGGACGATTTTTTTAAAAGTTACAGCAGTCGTTTAAAATTTATTACTTGGGGGTTTTCGGGCTCACTGAATTTGATTCCGGCATTAGTTTTCAAAAATTTAACAACCAGTTTCCTAGGGGATTAAGAGACTCACTGAATTTTGAATTCAATGTCAGTTTTACAAAATCCAAAATGTCGGATGCAATTTTAACTACTGCTTCAAAATTAGTGACCTGAAAAACCCCTGGGGAAAAGATTTTTGCTAGTTTTCTATAAATAATTGTCACAAAAATCGTTTTCTTTCAATTTTAATTCGCCTTTAATATGATTCACTATTGAATTCAATCCGTTTTTCAAAATTCAAAATGGCGATTCCAATATGGCGATAAAAATTGAAAGAAAGAACCAATAAATAGTCAATGTGGAAGGAAAATGTATAAAAATCGCTATTCAGGGGTATTTTGGGTCGAGGATTACGAATTCGGGGTTAGTTTTTCAAAATTCAAAATGGCGGATCCAATATGGCGAACGAATTTTTTAAAAGTTACTGAATTCACGTGAAAACTGACACTGGGGGGTTTTTGGGGTCGGGGATTACGAATTCGGGGTTAGTTTTTCAAAATTCAAAATGGCGGATCCAATATGGCGGACCTTTTTTTTAAAAGGTACTAGATTCATCTGAAACTTGTCACTCGGGGGTTTTCTGGGTCGGGGATTACGAATTTAATGTTAGATTTTCAAAATTCAAAATGGCGGATCCAATATGGCGAATGATGTTTGCAAAAAGTTACTGAATTCACCTAAAAACTGCTATTCAGGGGTTTTTGGGGTCGGGGATTACGAATTCGGGGTTAGTTTTTCAAAATTCAAAATGGCGGATCCAATATGGCAGACGACTTTTAAAAAAATTACTAGATTCATCTGAAAACTGTTACTCGGGGGTTTTTGGGGTCGCTGATTACGAATTCAATGTCAGTTTTTCAAAATTCAAAATGGCGGATCCAATATGGCGGATGATTTTTACTAAAAGTTAGTGGATTCATCTAAAAATTGTTACTCGGGGGTTTTTGGGGTCGCTGATCATTAATATTAGATTAGTTTTTCAAAATTCAAAATGACTTTTCTGCTATGTATGTAAAAACATAAAAATCTTTCTAAATTAAATAGCAATCGATACTTTTACTATCTCTACTAATCTGAAATGTGAATAAAAGGTGTTTTTTACAAAACAAACAAATAATTAGCTATCGTTACACTTTCTAGTTTTCCTTAAATGGTTTGAAAAAAGATCATTGAACTTGTAATGTTTCGAGACCATTATCAAATCCCTAGAACTCACTATGACAGAAGTAACGAACAATAATTTACAATGATTATGTTTACGAGTATGTATATATGTATATATGTGTTTCTGTTCTTGTATTTCCATCCTTAGCCAATCGTCTAAATACAAGGTGCAAACAAGAGAGAAGGAAAGTCACCCCCTCCCCACCCTTATCATTATCTTTCGCATAAATTTCGCCTATCCGTGTCGAGCAACTTAGCTTCAAGAAACGTGCGGGCAAGACTCGTGTCTTTCGTACTTATCTTCAGTTTGTTAAGATTTTTTTCTCTCCTCTCTCTTTCTCTCACACCCATTTTCCCGTCTCACTTACTTGCTTAAAGACTTTCTTATTTTATTTAAACAAACAAAACCAAAAAAAAAAAAAAAATACAATTCTTACAACTAATTTTCAAGTAAATTTTTTTTATCTAAAAAAATAATCTTTTTGTATATATTATAATATTTAATTGCGTATTAAATTCAAAAGACTCACTTCAATTATTCTCCAACTATTTTTGTTTGTTCTCCTTTTAGGTGTCAGCTGTAACAGAAAATAAATAGAAAAAAGTTAATAATTGATGGCAAAAAAGAAATGTTAATATTGATAAAGAAAAGCGAGGTTGAATATCTTAATTGATGAATATAATTACAAGTGGACTTTTCTGTCGAGTACGATTTTAAGAATAAATTTTTTTTGTCGTATTTCTTTTTTTTTCATTTTTTTTTCTTGTCCTCATTGCAATGGAGGATAAATGTTATTTAAGAGCCGTAGGATTAATTTCATTAGGAATTCAATTTATCAGAGGGCATTAAGAAATTAGTTTCACCTAATGATTTGCATTAAAGGTGCTTCCTTCTTGGCAATGCTGCTGTGATTTGACTCTCGCGAAGGCCAAATGAAGCAAAACTTTATTTCACAATCTCGCACGATGGCATGGCGGTATATGCTTAACGATTGCAAATGACATTCGCAATTGAAAACGAGCCGGTTCCGTGTGTAACAATATAATTTTACATTTTACATTAAGCACTTTATCTTGGAATTATAATAATAAAATAGTTGAAAAAGAAGAATTTTTTAATTAAAACAGTTTTTAAATTATTTATTTTATTTTTAATTTTTTATTTTCAGTTTACAAACAGTTCACATCTATAATAATACTTGAATGTAAAAATCTCATAAACGTTTGTTTTTAATTTTAAAAAACAAATACTAACATTTTGAAAAAAATGAACCGCCATATTGGATCCGCCATTTTGAATTTCAAAAAAACTAAGCTCAGATTTGTAATCTACGACCCCGAAAACCCCCGAGTGACAATTTTCAGATAAATCGAGTAGCTTTTTAAAAAAATCCTCCGCCATATTGGATCCGCCATTTTGAATTTTAAAAAACTAACATTGAATTCTTCATCCCCGACCCCAAAAACCCCCGAGTGACAATTTTCAGATGAATCGAGTAGCTTTTTAAAAAAACATCCGCCATATTGGATCCGCCATTTTGAATTTTGAAAAAACTGACCTCGAATTCGAAATCAGCGACCCCAAAAACCCCCGAGTAACAAAAATCAGATGAATTTAGTACCTTTTTGCAAAATCAACCATAAATAGATTTCAATATTATTTTTTAAAAATTCAAAATGGCGGATCAAATATGGTGGACGATTTTTTCAAATGTTACTGGATTCAAGTCAAACTTTGTTAATCGGAAGTTTTCAGGATCACTGAATTTGAATCTGGTATTAGTTTTCCAAAATTCAATCCTATGGAATTATTATGCTCTTTAAATTTGAAATTAATGATAGTTTTTCAAAATTCAAAATGGCGGATCCAATATGGCGGATGATTTTTCAAAAAGTTACTGGATTCATCTGAAAATTTTTACTCCTCCGTTTTTGTGGTCGCTGATTACGAATTCAATGTCAGTTTTTTTAAATTCAAAATGACGGATCCAATATGGCGGAGGATTTTTCAAAAAGTTACTGAATTCGTCTAAAAACCATTACTCGGGGGTTTTTGGGGTCGCTGATTACGAATTCAATGTCAGTTTTTTTAAATTCAAAATGGCGGATCCAATATGGCGGACGTTTTTCCAAAAAGTCACTGGATTCAACTGAAACTTGTCACTCGGGGGTTTTCGGGGTCGGGGATTACGAATTTAATGTCAGTTTTTTGAAATTCAAAATGGCGGATCCAATATGGCGGACGTTTTTTCAAAAAGTCATTGGATTCAACTGAAACTTGTCACTCGGGGGTTTTCGGGGTCGGGGATTACGAATTCGGGGTTAATTTTTTAAAAATTCAAAATGGCGGATCCAATATGGCGGATATTTTTTTAAAAGCTACTAGATTCATCTGAAAACTGTTACTCGTGGGTTTTCGGGGTCGCTGATAACGAATATGACGTCAGTTTTTCAAAATTCAAAATGGCGGATCCAATATGGCGGACGTTTTTGGAAAAACTCGTTGAATTCAATTGAAAATTGTCACTCGGGGGTTTTCTGGGTCGTAGATTACGAATCCGAGCTTAGTTTTTCAAAATTGAAAATGGCGGATCCAATATGGCGGACAATTTTTCAAAAACTTACTAGATTCACCTAAAAGCTCTGATTTTTTTGTGAACAGCTTATTACAACTTTAAGATTAAATTACACTAAAAATTGATAATCACATTATTTTTTTGTAAAAATTTAAATTAATTTTCTACTTTCTATACTATTGAAATTTCAAAATAGATATTTATAAGAAAGTAATTCGTTCAAAAAAAAAAAATCAAACTTACCAGATTTGATAAATTATTATTAACTGGTAAGGGAGTACATATAATGTTGGTTCTACATCGTACAATAAAATTCAGGACAATAATCTCCATTAAGTTTGAATTTCTTAGGAAGTGGAGACATTTAACGATTGGTTGGTTTTGTTGCGCGCAGTTAAAGCGACTAACTGTACATGCAGGCGAGAGAAACAGGATTCTCCAGGATAAGGGCGACGAAAAAAAGGCACCTCGTCGCCACCAACGGGAGGAAACCTGTCCCCCTAATTGATAGGAAATTCCTTCGATGTCTGCATGTTTGATTCCTTCACTCGCCATTATAACTCGATCTCTCTTTCTCTCTCTCTCTCTCTCTCTCTATCTCTCTTTCTATATTCAATCAAAATTTTACAGAATTATTCAGCGAAAAATTTTCAATTCGTTAAGAATTATTTTACTTAATTTTATTCATTTCGTAGCAAAAATTTGTTTTCTAATTATTTTATTTTTGGTAAAAAAATTTTTTTTGTTATAATGGAAAAAATTTAAATAGTTTAGAGTTAAAAATAACGTTCTTTGACAGTTGGTAGAAAAAAAAAACGTTGGTAGAAATTGTTTATTAATGGTAGGAAATAGGATTTTAGAAATTTTTTACAGTTACAGTTATCGACGTCCAGGAAAATGGTACAGTTAATTATTACCGATATTTATCGACGGTGGGTAAAGTAGACAGGTAAATTTTTTTTCTTCAGATTTCATCGACGTGTGGAGAAACGCTAATTAAAAAACTTCTAAAATAATACAAAAAAATCAAAATAATACAAAACATTCAAAATAATACAGAAAAATTCAAAAAAATTCAAAATAATACAAAAAATCAAAATAATACAAAACATTCAAAATAATACAGAAAAATTCAAGAAAATTCAAAATAATACAAAAAAATCAAAATAATACAAAACATTCAAAATAATACAGAAAAATTCAAAATAATAATTACAGTACACTCGATAAATAAACGATTATTCTTACCGACTGTCGATAAAAAGAGATATAAAAATTAATTTACCGACGATGGATAAAAACGATAAGTGCGAATAATAATTTACCGACGTTTTCTTTTAAATTTCTTTAAATGAATTTTAAAAGAAGAAGAAGAATGCAATTTCTTTTAAAGGGGAAGAATTTAATAAACAGTATATCACTAATTTCTTTTGGTTAAAATGGAAATGAATGGAAGAAAATAAAATTCTTTTAGAAGAGATTTATATTAACTGAATCGGGCGGCATTAAAGTATATATATATATATATATATATATATATATATATATATATATATATATGTATGCGTGTGCAATTAACGACACTGAAAAGAAGTATAATGAAGACCGGTTGAATATATATATATATATATATACTATACCGAAAGTGCGATTGAAGTTGGCTGAGAACTACAGACAGAGAAAGAGATAGAGAAACGGGAGAGACCAGTTCATTAGCGACACTCTCCAGGTCGTCACCGAGGCATCTATTTTATTTATTTATATTTATATTTTTAATCTTTTTTTTCACAATTCAAACCCGCCCTCACTTCTTTTCTCAACCATTTTATCATTTCATAATATCATCGAGCATTAAAGTTTCACTAATTGTCGATGATTAAGTTTATAAATTTTCTCTCATATCAAAGTTTCTCGAACGAAAAATAAATTTAAAAGCCTTGAAACAATTTTCCCAGATTAATTAAAAAAGTTATTGGAAATTATAGAACAATTTTCACTCAAGTTCGAAAATTTCTCACGCCTTTTGGCAACTAACAGGTTTGTTATTCAGTTATTTCTCTCTATATAGAAGATGCTTGGTTGGATATTGAAATTCTAAACTCAAATTCGTAATCCCCGACCCAAAAAACCCCCAAATGACAAGATTCAGATATATCCAGTAATTTTTTTAAAAGTTGTCCGCCATATTGGATCCGCCATTTTGAATTTTTGACAACTACCATTATATTCGTAATCAGCGACCCTAAAAACCCCCGAGTGACAAGTTTCAGATGAATCTAGTAGCTTTGAAAAAAATGTCCGCCATATTGTATCCGCCATTTTCAATTTTCAAAAACTAAGCTCGGATTCGTAATCTACGACCCAGAAAACCCCCGAGTGACAATTTTCAATTGAATCGAGTAGCTTTTAAAAAATCCTCCGCCATATTGGATCCGCCATTTTGAATTTTGCAAAACTGACCTCATATTCGTTATCAGCGACCCTGAAAACCCAACCGAGTAACAAAATTAAAATGAATTTAGTATCTTTTGAAAAATCATTCATAAATCGATTCCAATATCATTTTTTCAAAATTCAAAATGGCGGACGATTAGTGACCTAAAACATCCCCAAGTAAAGATTTTTGCAAGTTTTCCATAAATTATTGTCATTAAATAGCCTTGCTTTCAATTTTAGTTCGCTTTTAATTAGTTTCGCTTATTGCATTAAAACTGTTTTTCAAAATTCAAAATGGCCGATCCAATATGGCGGTAAAAATTGAAAGAAAGGTTCATCAATATTCAAGGTGATAGAAATTAATAAAAATCGCCACTCGGGGGTTTTCGGGGTCGAGGATTACGAATTCGGTGTTAGTTTTTAAAAATTCAAAATGGCGGATCCAATATGGCGAAGGATTTCTGAAAAATTACTGGATTCGTCTCAAACTTGTTACTCGGGGGTTTTTGGGGTCGGGGATTACGAATTCAAGGTTAGTTTTTTAAAATTCAAAATGGCGGATCCAATATGGTGGAGGATTTTTCAAAAAGTTACTGAATTCGCGCAAAAACTGTAACTTGGGGGTTTTTGGGGTCGGGGAATACGAATTCGGTGTTAGTTTTTTAAAATTCAAAATGGCGGATCCAATATGGCGGCAAATTTGACAAAACGTCATTGAATTCACGGAAAAATATTATAATTGTAGTAAATTTGTAGATAATAATAATAATAATAATAATAATAATAATAATAATAATAATGATAATAATAATAATAATAATAATAATAGTAATAATACAGAATGTAAAGTAATAATAAGTAAAATAAAATAGTATAAATAAAAACTTATAAAAAATTTTGCAAAGTAAAAAAAATTAATTTCTATTGCGAAAATTAATTTTTAAACGATATTTCAAGTTAATGGTAATGAAATTAGATGAAATTGGAGTGTCGAATTGAGATTAGATAATACAGTATAGTGAAACGCACTCCAGCTGAACGAACACTTAAAATGTCGATGAAGCGACTGCGTACAGATACAAATACATATATTTATTTGAGTGTGTATGAAAGCGTATATAGGAGAATGGCAAATACAAGCACGCGCCATTTATCACAATATTCAGGAAAAGCCTGTGATTTTCAAGCGTACCGAATCGATGAAGCGTGGAATCGGTTGCGGAGTACCGACCAATTAGTTGACCGATGATTGGCGTGTGTAAACCGTAGTGATGACGTCACACTGACAAACTGTAATGTCACTGTAAACACTAAATTTATACAAATTTCCATGTATATATGTATATGAATGACGATTGATAGAAAAGATAAAAATTATTATTATTATTAAATTAGAAGATGAATATTTTGACAAAATTTTAATTTATGGAGAAGAAGAAAAATATTTTACATTATGAAGAGTAATTTGTAAAATAACAATTTTTCTAGGATAGAAGAGAGAAATCTAAAATTGACTTTAAAAACCTCTGAATCACCATTGCATTCGTTATCAGGAACCTCGAAAACTTCTAAGTCACAATTTTTAAACATTTTAACTGACTTTAAAATTTTAGCCGCCATACTGAAGACGCTATTTTGGATTTTTAAAAACTGACATCATATTCGTGATTAGCGACCACAAAAACTCCCGAGTAACAGTTTTTGCACGAATTCAGTAACTTTTTGAAAAAATCCTCCGCCATATTGGATCCGCCATTTTGAATTTAGAAAAACTGACATTGAATTCGTAATCTCCGACCCCGAAAACCCCCGAGTGACAAGTTTCAGTTGAATCCAATGACTTTTTGAAAAAACTTCCGCCATATTGAATCCGCCATTTTGAATTTAGAAAAACTGACATTGAATTCGTAATCCCCGACCCCGAAAACCCCCCGAGTGACAAGTTTCAGTTGAATCCAATGACTTTTTGAAAAAACGTCCGCCATATTGGATCCGCCATTTTGAATTTTTAAAAACTAACACCGAATTCGTAATCCCCGACCCCAAAAACCCCCGAGTAACAGTTTTTAGGCGAATTCAGTAACTTTTTGAAAAATCCTCCGCCATATTGGATCCGCCATTTTGAATTTCAAAAAACTGACATTGGATTCGTAATCAGCGACCCCAAAAACCCCCGAGTAAGAAGATTTATGTAAATCCCAATAAATTTCAGTGCAGGAAATTGTCAATATTATGCTTTTGTTTCAAACAATTCGAGTCAAGAAAAGAAGTCAAAAAGTCTTCATTCTGTGGTTTGAGTCTAGGCTAATAACTGTCGGTAAGTGTCGGTACAGGTATCTGTAGTTAGAAATCGCCATCTTTGTCTGGAAACTGACCAAAAAAAATTGTCAGAAAATGATGATAAATTTTGTTGCAGAAGTCTGTAGTTAAAACATACTGCCTACGATTTGAGTTAAGATTAAATAGCGTCGGTAACTGTCGGTGCAGGAATCTGTATATAAATCTCTCTCTGTATTTCTACATTCTGGGTTTAAATTTGCTCTAAAATATTGGTTTAATTGTCGGTGCAGAAATTTTTACGTAGAAATTCGTCCCCTTTGGTTTGAGTCTCAGCTAAAAAGCGTCGATAAATATTAATGCAGAAGTCTGTAGTTAAAACTTACCGCCTATGATTTGAGTTAAGATTAAAAAGCGTCGATAAATATTGGTGCAGAAGTCTGTACTTAAAACTTACCGCCTATGATTTGAGTTAAGATTAAATAGCGTCGATAAATGTCGATACATAAATCTGTAGATAAATCTCTCTCACTCTCTGTATTTCTATGAGTTTAAGTTTGGGTTAACGAGTATTAACAAAAATTTCGGTGCAGAAATCTGTGGATAAATCTTGCCACATACGAATTCGAGTTTGGATTAAAAAGTGTCGATAAATGTCGATGCAGGAATCTGTAGATAGAAATCACCGTCCCTAGTTTACATTTGTGATAATATTGTCGGTAAATGTCGATACAGAAATTTATAGTCTAATATTGCTGCTATGCTTTGAGGCACGACTAACACGTGTCGGTAAATGTCGGTGAAGAAATCTGTAGATGAAAATTGCTGCCTTCGATTTGAGTTATGATTGAAAATTGTAGGTAAATGTGGATACAGGAAACTACTATTTTCGATTTGAATAATGATTTAAAAATTATCGGTAATTGTCGGTGCAGGAATCTGTAGATAAAAATTGTTGCCTTAGATTTGAGTTATAATTGAAAAATTGTCGGTAAATGTCGGTGCAGGGATCTGTAGATAAGAACTACTATGTTTGATTTGAATTATGATTCAGAAAATTGTCGGTAAATGTCGGTGCAGGGATCTGTAGATATGAACTACTATTTTCGATTTGAATTATGATTCAGAAAATTGTCGGTAAATGTCGGTGCAGGGATCTGTAGATAAGAACTACTATGTTTGATTTGAATTATGATTCAGAAAATTGTCGGTAAATGTCGGTGCAGGAATCTGTAGATAAGAACTACAATTTTCTATTTGAATTATGATTCAGAAAATTGTCGGTAAATGTCGGTGCAGGGATCTGTAGATAAGAATTACTATGTTTGATTTGAATTATGATTCAGAAAATTGTCGGTAAATGTCGGTGCAGGAATCTGTAGATAAGAACTACAATTTTCTATTTGAATTATGATTCAGAAAATTGTCGGTAAATGTCGGTGCAGGGATCTGTAGATAAGAACTACTATGTTTGATTTGAATTATAATTCGAGAATTGTCGGTAAATATCAGTGCAGAAATCTGTAGATAAGAACTACAATTTTCGATTTGAATTATGATTCAGAAAATTGTCGGTAAATGTCGGTGCAGGGATCTGTAGATAAGAACTACTATTTTCGATTTGAATTATGATTCAGAAAATTGTTGGTAAATGTCGGTGCAGGGATCTGTAGATAAGAACTACTATGTTTGATTTGAATTATGATTCAGAAAATTGTCGGTAAATGTCGGTGCAGGGATCTATACATAAAAATTTATCGCTTTTTCTCGTCTTTCAGGTTTTTTTTTCATTGTTTTGGAATTTTTTGTTTGCATTGACGCTGATAATTATGATGCGGGAAAATTTTCTGATAATAATGAAGCCGCATGTATGATATAGAGGTTGCGGGACAGTTACGTGGGATACTAATGGAATTGATTAAAATGTGTTCGACCAACCGAACCTGTATGGCGGAGCCCTCAATTCACTATATGTATATATATATATATATATATATATATATATATATATATATATATATATATATATATATATAATACAACAGCCTCGAAACGCAATCGAATATTTGCGTTTAGGTACAGCGACGCGGAAAATGCTATCTTTGTCAATTAATTCAACCTGTTGTCTCCCGTCACACCTACTAAAGCGTTCGTTTGCCCTCGATCGGCATAATTGGTGGTTTTGCGGTTTATCCAAATATATATATAGAAGAGAGCTTTTCGATATTCATCTTTCACTTGTTGTCGCCGTCGTTGTTCTTGTTGCTGGAAAAAAATTTTTTTATTCTCCAAAGAAAAAAATCTAATTAATTAATTTTCACGCTCTTTCCTTTTTCTTTCCTTTTCCTCTTAAACTTTCTTAGAGGGGAAGATAAAATTTCTTTCTCTCTTTCTTTCTTTCTCTTTTCCCCTTTTTTTCGATTCATTCAGTGCTTCTGATTAATATCTTTTAAAAGGCGTGGGATGGAAATCTCTCAAGTGCGTGTGATGGCACTAGTAACATATACACGAGGTGATATCTGACTATTCACTAATATCTGTCGTGTACGGAATCCATCAGTAGGCGCGCGCCTTATCTCAAACGCGAGAGCTCTAATCTAAAGTGGTTCTCACTTGGTGAGTATCGAGGAGATTGAAGACTGAATGAACTCGAGTTGTCAGACTCTCTGCGGTAACTTGCAAAGAAAACATTCAATAAATCTTCTTCTATATACTTCTATATATATATATATATATATATATATATATATATATATATATAAAAGGAGAAAGAAACATGAAAACAGACAAAACTAATTCTCCATGCCAACTAATTATCTTCTCACGTGCCAAACATTTCGGTTATTTCTAAATAGAACGACGAATTAACACTAAATTCAGGGATAAGAGGCAAAAAAAAATTAATTTTTCAATTCTTGAACATCTTAAGAGTTGACGAAAAAAGGCGAAACAAAAATTAAGATTTCAATCTAAACTCGCGAGTGAAGGAAATTTTGAATTTTTGAAAAACTGATAATTGATTTTAAATTCAGTGACCCGCAAAAAATTCCAAGTAACATAGTTTTTAGGTGAATACAGTAAGTTTTTCAAAAGTCATCCGCCATATTGGATCCGCCATTTTGAATTTTGAAAAACTAACATTGAATTCTTCATCCCCGACCCCGAAAACCCCCCGAGTGACAAGTTTCAGATGAATCGAGTTGCTTTTAATAAAAATATCCGCCATATTGGATCCGCCATTTTGAATTTTTGAAAACTACTATTATATTCGTAATCAGCGACCCTAAAAACCCCCAAGTGACAAGTTTCAGATGAATCTAGTAGCTTTGAAAAAAATGTCCGCCATATTGTATCCGCCATTTTCAATTTTCAAAAACTAAGCTCGGATTCGTAATCTACGACCCAGAAAACCCCCGAGTGACAAGTTTCAGATAAATCGAGTAACTTTTTAAAAAATCGTCCGCCATATTGGATCCGCCATGTTGAATTTTAAAAAACTAACCTTGAATTCGTAATCCCTGACCCCGAAAACCCCCGAGTTACAAGTTTGAGAAGAATCCAGTAATTTTTCAGAAATCGTCCGCCATATTGGATCCGCCATTTTGAATTTTAAAAAACTGATACCGAATTTAAATTCAGAGACCCCAAAAACCCCCGAGCAACAAGTTCGAGACGAATCCAGTAAATTTTCAGAAGTCGTCCGCCATATTGGATCCGCCATTTTGAATTTTGAAAAAACTAACACCGAATTCGTAATCCCCGACCCCAAAATACCCCAGAGTAACAGAATTCAGATGAATTCAGTATCTTTTCAAAAAATCAACCATAAATCGATTTCAAAAAGTGTTTTTCAAAATTCAATATGGCGGACGATTTTTTTTTTCAAAAGTCACTGCACTCGAGTCAAACTTGTTAATCGTGAGTTTTCTGGATCACTGAATTTGAATCTGGTTTTAATTTTCCAAAATTCAATTCCATGGAATTTTTGTGCTTTTTGAATTTAAAATTAATATTAATTTTTCAAAATTCCAAATGGTGGATCCAATATGGCGGACGATATTTTCAAAAATTACCCGATTTGTCCAAAAATGTATTACTCTGGGGATTTTGCACTCGTTGAATTTGAAGCCGAGTTCAGTTTTTCAAATTTCAAAAAGGCGCAAATTTGGGAGTAATAAGGATTACCGAATTCACATCAAAGAACAGGTTTTAAAAATTCAAAATGGCGGATACAATATGGTGGACAATTTTTTAAAAGTCACTGAATTCACTGCAAAACTGTTACTCGGGGGTTTTTGGGGTCGGGGATTACGAATTCAAAATTAGTTTTAAAAAATTCAAAATGGCAGATCCAATAAGGCGGTGATTTTTCAAAAAGTTACTGAATTCGCCTAAAAACTGTTACTCGGGGGGTTTTCGACGTCGCTGATCACGAATATGATGCTAGTTTTTAAAAATTCAAAATGGCGGATCCAATATGGCGGAGGATTTTTCAAAGAGTTACTGGATTCACCTAAAAACTGTTACTCGGGGGTTTTTTGGGGTCGGGGATTACGAATTCAAGATTAGTTTTTAGAAATTCAAAATGGCGGATCCAATATGGCGGAGGATTTTTCAAAAAGTTACTGAATTCGCGCAAAAACTGTTACACGGGGGTTTTTGGGGTCGGGGAATACGAATTCAGTGTTAGTTTTTTAAAATTCAAAATGGCGGATCCAATATGGCGGAGGATTTTTCAAAAAGTTACTGGATTCGTCTGAAACTTGTCACTCGGGGGCTTTTTGGGTCGGGGATTACGAATTAAGTGTTAGTTTTTAAAAATTCAAAATGGCAAATCCAATATGGCGACTAAAATTTAAAAAATCTTAGTAAATTGGCAGAAATAGTGATTTAATGATTTTACCATATTTTATTTTTGCGTTCTTTCTATTTATATATTTATTCTAAGATTTCTAAGACCTACAGCAACATTTACAAAAAAAAAATAAAAAAATCTGAGAGTCATGGACTTCGATTTTCAAACCTATAGATATTCGAATAAGAAGCTATTAAAGTTACTATACACTATATATACTATACTATTCGAGAAGTGCACGAAACGTGGACTCGGAAACGCACTTAAAATCCTAAATCCTACTTTTCCATTAATGAAACTCCTGCAACCCTTCGCTCATATATGAGCGCCCACTGTTCCTATATGAGGCACACGTGTATATAAAATTGACGTTTGGAGGGAGGTACTCTGTGAAAAAGGTGGAAGGGGAAGTTGAAATGTATATATACATATATATTGAGAGAGAGAGAGAGAGAGAGCGAGATGCGGGGGAAGCAACATATCAGAACAACTATCTATCGTTGCCTTTTACGCTAATTGATAAATCGTGTTACGTTAATGAATGAAGAGAGAAATGGAGGAGTGCGACTCAATACGTCCGTTATGGAGAAGAAGGAGAGGAGAATATGGTGAAAAAGGACCAATTTTTCCTCCTTGCAAAAAAAAAAAAATTCAGAAAAAGAGAAAATTGAATTTTTCGAAAATTTATGTCCTAGTTTTTCTCAATTTTTCCAGTAGATAGTGAGAGTTGAAGCTGTAAAACATATCATCCATCGAGTCATTAGAGAAAAATTGGAGCTCAGTTTTTTTGAAATTTAAAATGGCGGTTATCAAAATTTGAAAATTTACCGAATTCACTGAAAAATAATCAATCAGCGATGTTTGGGGTCGCTGATTACGAAAGGGCAGTCATATTTTCAAAATTCAAAATGGCGGATCCAATATGGCGGACGATTTTTATTAATAGCAACTCGATTCATCTGAAACTTGTTGCTCGGTGGTTTTTGGGGTCTATGAATTTAAATACGGTATCAGTTTTTCAAAATTAAAAATGGCGGATCCAATATGGCGGACGATTTTTCAAAAAGTTACTGAATTCACCTGAAACTTGTCACTCGGGGATTTTTTGGGTCGAGGATTACGAATTCAAGGTTAGTTTTTTAAAATTCAAAATGGCGGATGAGTTTTTAAAAAAAGTTACTCAATTCATCTGAAACTTGTCACTCGGGGGTTTTTAGGGTCGGGAATTACGAATATGATGCTAGTTTTTAAAAATTCAAAATGGCGGATCCAATATGGCGGAGGATTTTTCAAAAAGTTACTGGATTCACCTGAAAACTGTTACTCGGGGGCTTTTTGGGTCGGGGATTACGAATTCGGTGTTAGTTTTTTAAAATTCAAAATGGCGGAACGACTTTTGAAAAAAAAAATTACTGGATTCACCTGAAAACTGTTACTCGGGGATTTTCGGGGTCGCTGATCACGAATATGATGTCAGTTTTTCAAAATTCAAAATGGCGGACAAATTTTAGAAAAAGACTTGTTTCTCAACTTTCTTCCATATATATATATATATATATATATATATATATATATATATATTCAAAATGGCTTTAATATTAAAAGAGAAAATAAGAACAAAATTAATCCTCTAAACAATTTCATTAGAATAAAAATAATAATTTTTCCAAATCCAAATGAAAGGCGGAATTTTAAATACTTATTCATCATTTTAGCTATTCGTGAGAGTGCTAACCAGGAGATTTTTCTTTCTTTTTACGACGAGAGGAAAAGCTCTCTGCTATATATATATATATATATGATGGTGTCCCTGATGCATCGAGATCTGGTACTACGACGACTCGTGCATGTATGAGTGTATGGTGCACTTAGCCCATGAGAAAGGTGGCCAGTGGAAGGGGATGAAAGAGAGTAGGAGGGTGGAGAGTACATTTATATATATATATATATATAAACATATATATGTTTATACATATATATATATATATAGAGTGAGAGAGTGAAGGGAGAAACTGCCGGTGGTGGCCGAGAGTCGATCGAGCGTGGGTTGCGGCACGGGCTAATGCGAATATGCTGTCGTCCAGATAGAAAGAGATACCTGATAGTGAATCTGTGTCCGACACGGATGTCGAATTAGCTTGGATTTAGGTTGCTCGGGGAACTGACAAATAGTTATTGCTTGATTAGGATGGAGAGTAACGCGTACCTCCTGTTCTGTTCAATCTCACCCTCCTACCCCCCTACTCTTTTCACCTTTTTTCCCCCTCTTCTTACGAACATTTGTAATATTATACCCTCCCCTCACACTTTCACTCTCTCTCTCTCTCTCTCTCTCTCACTCTCTACTCTACTTCTTGTCAAAGTTTTCTTCTTTTTACAATCTCTTGTCCCTTCTTTCTCGTATTTTAGAATAAGTTAATGACATTGTTCTTGTAAATACAAATTATCTCATCATTCGTGTTCTGTAATATAACAATTATTTTCAATTCAATAAAGTCACGTTTTTTCTTTATTAATGATGAATTATCTTCTATTTTATTGAATTATCTTGCATTATTGGAATTTTAAATTAACTGAAGAAAAGAAACATTAATATCTCAAAACGTGACATATCTTTTTATCGTTATTGAAAAAAAAAATATATATATATATATATGAAACAAAAGAAAGAATCATTTTTTGAAAGAAATGTATAAAATATTTAAAAAAGAAAACAATTTGTAATCAATTTCAAAATCAACATTCTTAAACGACAGTCATTGTATCATGGGTAATGTATAAGAAGGTAAAAAAGTTTCTGTTCTCAAAGGTATTGCAAAACTAAAGTTATCAGCAAGTGTTACAAAAATGACAATTAACTGTTGGTCCATTTTTTGCCTGTTTCTTTGTTATTTATTAACTTTTACATTATGTCAAAGTCAATTATTAAAAAATAAAACTACAGTTGAAGGTAATGTAATAAATATTACGTCGAATGATGCTGAGGAAGCAAAATCAATATTTGAGAATGCAGTAAATAAAGAGGTAAGAAATTAAAATTAAAAATTATTAAACTTTTTTTTTTCTATCATAAATTTTCTTGAAATTTCTATTTCAATTTTGTAATTTTTAAAAATTTGTATACATATATAAAATTTAATAATAGTTAATAATTAATAAAATTTTAGTTGAAAGACAGGCGGATACGAAATGCAAAAAGTAAAATAAAAGTTATTGATAAAATTGTTGAAATTTTTCAACGAAAATTGGATGAAGCTTGTTGTTCAGTAAATAGTATTCACCTAATTAGCATTAATGAAACTTCTTTATTTGAAAATTTGAATTCAATTGCATTGAATTTACTGGGGGAAAAAAATGAAACTATCACAGAAATGGAAAGGAAAATAGATGCTACTCTAGATTCAACTAAGAATTTAAAGAATTATTGCAAATTAACGTACGATAATTGTATAAAGGCTGATAAAGAATATTTTTATTTAACAGAAAAACAGTTTGGATATGTTATTTTAATCCGTTACATAGTACAAATGTTTATTGATCAATTAGAATCATCAGACAGTAATAAAAATCGGTCCAATGATAAGTATGATACTGTTGAAAATAAAATGCTACATGCTATCGTGAATAGCAAATATCGTGAATTTTTTAATAATACAAACAATGATTTGATTGAATTTATAGAAAGTGTGAGTAAAACAGTTGCATTTTTATTACCGTTCTCTTTGCTCTTTCTTTATCAAAAATATTTTGTTTCTAAAAAAATTTCAATTTACAGAACGAAAAGATACCTATCAAGCAAGAAATTGACAATTATATTAGTAAATCAACTAATATTGTGCTTAAAATGTCATATATAATTAAACTTTATGAGCGGCTGGTTAATTGTCACCAGAGGATTAACAAAACTTTAGATGATGTTTACAAACATGTTCATTCTTATCAGAATGGAATTCCTTTCCTTATAAAGTATTTACGTAATTTTCTAAATAATCCAAGGAAAGAAATTTTAGTTGAAAGTGACAATCATAAAACAGATATGAAAAATCTGAGTGATCACACTATTAACGTACTTATAAATTTAAACAAACTAGAAGAGAAAAATTGTAAAGATATCGTTTTATCATCATCGGAATTAGATGAATTTACCAACATTTAAAAAAATTTTTTTCAATGGATTGAAATGATGACACGTAAAAAGTTATATTTATTAAAAAAAAATCCGGAATTAATATATTTTAATGATCATATCAGTTTGAATTTAGATAATAAAATTAGATTAGTCGTAAGATTATTAAATGTGAAAAAAAGGCGAATCATGTTTCCGAAGGGAATTGGCAACAATGAGGAAATGTTTAAACTTTATGATGAGGTGAATAAAAAATCCACATAGAACAAGGAGAATTTTTTCACTCAGCTAATTTCTGTTTAGAGGAAAATTCTCCCTTCTCTATTGTTGGATGTTTATAAAAATTAATTTCATCATTTATATTCTATATTTATAATTTTACTAACAATTAATGTTATTATTTCGTTTACAGTTGTCAAGAATTTTGTTTTCGGACATGAGAAAACAGAAGTTTGACTTTAATATGAGATTGATTGAAGAGAAATACAATACACTTATAGCTTACATAAAAGCATGCAGTGATAACAGATTTTTAGCGATACATGAGTACATGGATTATGTTTATGAAAATGTACGCACTCTAACACAAATTTTACTTGATAATTTATCATACCATGGTATTAAAAAAATATTAGAATCAGATGTTCAAAGTGATCAATATGTAGATGAATCTTACTTGTCGTGGGAAAGAATTAAAAACTGTAATTCTACATATAATGAACAAAGTGCGACTATTGAGAAAACTCTAAATTCAATTAATGAAAATATTAGAACATGTTTCCAAAATATAAAAGATCGCTTGGAAAGGATGCAAAATGTAAGCAGATACATTCAGAACTTTGAAAATTTTATGGAGTATACAAGGAACAAATACAAGAATGGGCGTGACATTAATGTTAATACAATTTTAAACGAAACTCTGCAAAGTATTAAATTAATATCATCAAAAAGATTAATCAACAAAGAGGTAGAAACAAAAACATGGTCTTCAAATTATGAGAAAAGAAAATATTCTTTTTAAATAACAAATTAATAGTAATTAAATAACTCATTAACATTTCATTTCAATAAAATTTTCATACTGCTTTTAATTTATTTCAGAGACCATCGCAGAGTTTTGAACCAATTACTTTTACTAAACGAAATGAATCATATGTCAATTTGAAGAAAGGTTTAAAATTTTTAGTTGAATGTTATGGAAAGATTTCAAAAGCAAATACATCGTATCAAAATGTAAAAAACGAGAATCATTATAATTTAATTTATTCTATTTACCAATATGGTAAATTTTTAAATGATTCCAATAACCCTTACACTATAAATGAATCATTAGATACACTCATAAGTAAAACTGATTGTATTGATGAAAATAATAAAAATACGGAAATGAGTAAATTACTATTTGAAATTTTCGATGCATATTATTGTTTATTATCGAAAGACTACAACAAAGATATTAATAATGATTTTATAAATTACTTAGACAATCTTCAACGTATAAATTCTTTTGAATATATGTACATTAATCAAGCAAACAATGATGCACGCATAGTAAAATCATTTCAAGAGTTATTAAGAAAAGAAAAAGCAAAAGTTGAAGAGACAATTATGAAAAAAGTTGAGGTAATTCTTTTGTTTTTTAAGCATATCTCTAAAAATTTTGATTTATAACAAAATTTCAACAATTATTCATTTCTTTTAAACAGACATTGAATACATCAATTTCGTATATCAAGATTGCTCAAGATATTGGAAGTAATATGAAAAAAGTTATGACAAATTTTCAACAACAATTGATTTGCAATGCCTTTTATAATAATGATACTCTTTTGGATATTCATAATTCATCTCTAAAGTCCTCCAGTTTAATGCTAGCGACTCTCGAACTATTACATTCAATCGTGATTGATTTTCATACACCAGAAACAGTTGAAATTGTAACAAAAAATCTAACTGATTATCGTGATAAAATTAATAATATAACTTTCAAATTGACATCCCATTGTGATACAACAAGAATTGATATTGATAGCAAAAATTTAAATGTTAAATTTGGCAATACTCTTCAAAAGATTGGCAAATACGTAGAAGAAAAAATGCAAAATGATTACTCAAAAGGCATACAGCAATGTGCTGTCAGAAATAGTGTTCATACCTCTTTGGAATATTTAATAGACGTGATACAAAATGTGTACAATATTCTTCATCGTATTAAAAGGGAAAAGAAAATCACAATTACAGAAAAATATTATCAAGAGGCTGAAAATGTTTCTAATGAAATGCGGAAGAAAGAAAATTATGAAGAGGCTAAAAATGTTTCTAACGAAATACGGAAGAAAGAAAATTATGAAGAGGCTAAAAATGTTTCTAATGAAATACGGAAGAAAGACAATGTAAGAACACTAGTTATTCAATAATAATTTTATTATTTTGATTTTCATTACTTGTATTATTTTTTAAATTTCCAGACACCAGTTTCAATATTGTATTAAAATTTTTGCTTTAATTAACATCGTCAGAGTTACTGTAATAATAAAGATTATTTTTTTCAGAGTCAGACATGCAGTGGCAATTATTTATGCATTTCAAGCAATGAAGAATATGATGATGATGATGAATCTGATTCATATGAAGAATATTGTGATGATGATTCTTCATAAGAATAGTATGATGACTTCTGAAGAAGCTTGATGCTGCTGACTTTATAGAAGTGGAAATAATATTTTATTCAACTATACGTAGACATTAATACTTGCTCTAGTTTATTTTACAATATATTCCAGATAAACATATTTTAATACTGTAAGCCCCTAAAAATGTTAATTTCAAAACAAAATAATTAATAACAAAAATAATCAATAAATTTTAAGGTTGAAATTCTTGAATTCTTCTTACAATGAACCCCGCACTTTTACTATACTGAATTTGTCGCTCAGCAAATTTTGCTTAAACTTTGCAGATTTGTAGTTTTTCTATAACTTCTGAAGAAAAAATTTATACAACAAAAAACTGAAAATAATGACCAATTTTTTTGTGCTACAGAGACTTAAAAGTTTTAAATAAATCAAAGATGTTCAGCAATATTTGTTGACAGAAATCAATCAAATTCGTTCGAAACTTGCTTTTAGGTCACTGATAATAACGAATATGATGTTGGATTTTCAAAATTGAAATATAAGAAACAGTCAATTATTCAATAGATTATTGATTTTTGGAATTTTGTGTCACAAAAATTATGGAAAATTTTCATTTTTCATTATTTTAACTAATTATACTGTAGAGTTAATTTTTTTGTAATTTTAATTGAATGTTTTTATAACTATTTTATGTTTTTAATAAAAATTTTGGATTTTGTAAAACTGACATTGAATTCAAAATTCAATGAGTCTCTTATTAATCTAGGAAACAGGTTGTTACATTTTTAAAAACTAATGCTGGAATCAAATTCAGTGACCCGGAAAACCCACGAGTAATAAATTTTCAACGACTACTGTAACTTTTGAAAAAATCGTCCGCCATTTTGAATTTTAAAAAACTGATATACAAATTTTTTATTTTATATTATTTTATATTATTATTTATATTTATTTATTTATTTATTTATTTATATTTATCATTTATTTTATATTATTTTATATTATTTTTATTCCAAATTTACCTTAATTTTGTTACTCGGAGGTTTTTGGGGTCGTAGATTACGAATCTAAGATCAGTTTTTCAAAATTCAAAATGGCGGATCCAATATGGCGGATGATTTTTCAAGAAGTTACTGGATTCACCTAAAAACTGTTACTCGGGGGTTTTCGAAGTCACTGATTATGAATTCGAGTTCAGTTTTTCAAAATTCAAAATAACGGATTCAATGTAGTGAAAATTATCGAAATTTAAAGAGTTTTAAAATTAACAACTACAGTAGATTAAAAAAAAAAGAATTTTGCGTCAATTGAAAATTTATTCAACAAAATTTGTTTACCCCCAATTTGCTAATTAGAAAAAAGAGAGAATTGCAACAAGTCGAAATCCATGATTCATGTTTGATATAAATACAATCTATAGTCAAAAATTTAAAGTCACCGCCTCTGTGTCTGTCTGTTTGTGTGTGTGACATAAGAAGCGTGGGAAGATCCTCTGGAATTTAAGATCATAATGATGACATAAATTTCAAGAACAACATTTTTGATCTCTCTCTCTCTTTCTCTTTCTGCCTCTATATATTGGCAATTCTTTTTATTAAACTTCCACCATATGAAAATAAATTTCCATTTGTCCTACACTTATTTATTTTTTTATAATAGAGAACAATTTAATTTTCTTTTTGGTAAAAATTCAGATAAAATGGGGTAAAAAGTAGAAAAATTAAAAAAAAATTAAAAATTTGATATAGAAAAGTGGTTCACAAGTGACCTTGGGAATAAATGCGTTCACATTGAAAGAGAGAGAGAGAGAGAGATTCCTCTCCTCTCACAACACAGACAGATGATTGGATGGACAGAGTAGTGGACCACTAACAGAGAACTATATGGCGTTTCTGATTGTCCATTGTTCGACTAATAAGATATTCCATCTCCTGGCGGCGTCGCTGTCTGGGACCAAGAAGAGAGGAATTTCCGACACGAACACAAATTCACTCATCCAGACAGAGACACACACACCCACACAAACACAGACACTGAGTCAGTAGAGTGTCCAATCAGTGCGTGACTTTACACGGAAGCAGCCAATGGCTCGCCAAAAATTTCTTCTTTCTTTTTTTTTTTTATTTCTTCTTTAGAAGTAGTAAATGAGTGGAAGGAGGGGGAGAGAGAGAGGGGGGGATAAGTCAACCGATAAATAATACTCCCTGTAACCAGCTGTGCTGGTTATTGCGGCTCCATATCTAAAAATTGTAATACTGAGCTTAATTGAGCTCTCCCGGGACATTCGCGAAAGAGAGAGGAAGAGAGAGAGAGAGAGAGAGAGAGAGAGCACCTTTAGTCCTTTATGGGTTTTGATATACGAGAACAAGTGACGTAAATATCTCGTAGGTAATTTCGACTACCTGCATGATTAATCAAGTCATAGTAGTTGTTATGTGTGTGTGTGTGTAGCAACGTCGATTACGATATTAATTTTCGGATGGGGCTGTCGTGCAATAAACGATTTTCATTTCGTTTATTGTTTATTACTTGACTTTAACGAGATTGTAAATTTTCATATGTGAATTTATTTCTTGTCATTGTGTTTTATTGGGCCTGTTTAATTTGGTGGGGGGTGGGGGTTATGTGCTCTCTACGCTAGTAAACAAGTCGAAAAAAGAGATTTGAAAATAGTTTATTGTCGGTAAATGTCGGTAACAGATTTCTGCAATACTTAAATATCGGTAACTGTTGGTAACAGATTTCTGTAAAAAAAAGTTTATTATCGGCAACTGTCGGTAACAGGTTTTTCTGCAATACTTAACTATCGGTAACTGTCGATAACAGATTTCTGCAATAGTTAATTGTCGGTAACAGTTGTCTGTAATAGTTTTTAATCGACATAGGCTTGTAACTGATTTCGGCAATACTTAATTGTCGGCAACTGTTGATAAGAGTTTTCTGCAAAAGTTTATTATCAGCATAGTGTCGGTAACAGTTTTCTGCTAAAGTTTATTATCGGTAAATGTCGATAATAGTTTTCTGCAATACTTAATTATCGGTAACTGTTAACAGATTTCTGAAATAGTTAATTGTCGGTAACAGTTTTCTGCAATCGTTTATTATCGATAATTGTCGGTAACAGTTTTCTGCAAATGTTTACTATCGGTCAATGACAGATTTCTGTAACAGTTTTCGTCGTTACCGATCGACGTCCCCTAATTGTCAAAAATTGACGCCCAAAATAGTATTCTTATGGTAACTGTCGATAACAAATTCCTAGAATAGTTTTTAATTGAAAAAGGTCGGTAATCGATTTCTATAATATTTTTAAGTGACGGTTACCAAGGGAAAATATTATTACAGGAATCTGTTATCGACTGTTACCGACAAAGAACTATTCTTAAATTGGTCTATTGCCAGTTATCAATAAACATTATCACTGTGAAATTAAGTTATCGACTGCCGGTAAGTGATTTCTGTAATATCTATGTTGCTAGCTATCGGGAATTAATTTCTGCAATAGACTCTTTGGTCGGTAACTGTCGTTAATAGATTTTTATAATAGTATTTTTGTCGGTAACCATTCATAAACTATTAAACATTATTGATGGTTGGTAAATGACTTATGTAATAATTGTTTTTCTTATCGACGGATGGTAACTGTCGGTAATGATTCCTGTAATTTTTGGTCAATAACTGTCGGTAATTTCTGTAATAATGGTTTTTCTTATCATCGGCTGGTAACTGTCGGTAATGATTCCTGTAATTTTTTATTTTAATTGTCGGTATTTTTGTAATAGTTGTTTATCTTATCGACGGATGGTAACTGTCGGTAATGATTCCTGTAATTTTTTATTTTAATTGTCGGTATTTTTGTAATAGTTGTTTATCTTATCGACGGATGGTAACTGTCGGTAATGATTCCTGTAATTCTTGGTCGGTAACTGTCGGTAAATGATTTCTGTAACAGTGTTTAATTAACTGTTATATATGAAATAGTTTCTTCAACAGTATTTTTATCGGTAATTGTCGGTAACCGGTAGCTGTAATAGTTACGTTTATTACTAAATACCAACTGTCGGTAAATGCGTAAGTAGAATAGACATAAAATTGAAATCAGTCAAATTGAATTTAAAAATCGAAAAAAATTCAAAAAATCGACAAATTTCACTGAATTTACAATACGACTGGAACATTAAAAAGTATATATACTTTGTCTCGATTCTTTTTTCTCAAGATTATGATTTATAATTTCGATTAAAGTACATATGAGCAACATCGCTGTTTTAATCATTCTTGAGTGCTGACCAACACTTTTCATTATATAGTGCACCATCTCACGCAATATATTTTTACACGATTTTGTTTTATTTTTCTTCAAAATATTTTAACCCTATCATAAATTTAAAAACAAAAAATTCCCACTTTTTCCCAGCTACAATTAATTTTAACAACTTATCAGTGCTTATTAGTAAAACCTAATAGTACTTAATAGTTAACTTATTAGTAAAAATTGTTGTTATTTTTAATATTCCTGAACGGAATGAATAAATAATGTTAAATAAATATTTAAATCACTAAGTAAAACATTTTTTTTTTAATCAGATAGATTCGATAAATATTGTATTTAAAAAAATACAGAAAAAAAATCCTCTATACATACGTATAATATAAATTTACAATTGCATACAAAATCGAGAATTTTCGTATTTTTAAAGTCCAGAGGGTAAAGGGGAAAGGGTAGGAATATCGAAATCTGCAATCGAATCGAACATGAAATTGGACAGGTTCGATCGTCTCGAGGCACTTGGCGAACCGTTTATACTCGCTGAATTAACATATAAATTAGGCCCAACTCTGGGAGTGGGGGGTGGGTTGGGAGGAGGGGACATTGAGGGTGTGTGCTTTCCATTCTAGTACTTGAAATATTTTCAATTATACGAAACGACTCTTTATCGATTTTCACTCATTCTAAGCGCCACAAGATCTCTCTCTCTCTCTCTCTCTTTCTCTCTATTTCTATTATTTCATAAAATTTTATCCGAAACTTTACCAAAGTGCAATTTTATATCATGAATTTCAATTTTAAATATATAAATTAAAAAAGTGGAAAAAAGATTTTTTTTGAAAAAGAATTTAAAAATAATAAATAATTACACTAAATTAATTAATCAAATTAATTTCTATTATATTCTAGGAACTGTGATTAAAATTTTCTAATAAAATTCATCCGCCATTTTGAATTTTGAAAAACTAACATTGAATTCTTTATCCCCGACCCCAAAAACCCCCGAGTAACAAGTTTGAGACGAATCCAGTAACTTTTCAGAAATCGTCCGCCATATTGGATCCGCCATTTTGAATTTCGAAAAACTGATCTCAGATTCGTAATCTACGACCCCAAAAACCCCCGAGTAACAGTTCTTAGGTGAATCCAGTAACTTTTTGCAAAAATCATCCTCCATATTGAAACCGCCATTTTGAATTTTAAAAATCCGTCAGTGGATTCATAATTAGCAGCCTTTTAAAACCCCTGAGTAATAAATTTTTAAATGAATTCAAAATTTACAATGGTGAAAAGATTGTTGTAAAAAATAGCTAAATATTTTCACAAAGAATCCTTCCGCCATATTGGATCCGCCACTTTGAATTTTGGACATTTATTCTTAATTTCACGTAAATGTGAGAGAAAATATAAAACTTCCGTTGATTCACACAAAAATTTACACTCTTAGGTTTTCAAGAATGTTAATTGGGAACTCTGTGTTGGATTTTATAAATTCAAAATGGCGGATTCAAAATGGCGGATGATTTTTCAAAAAGTTACTGGATTCACCGAAAAATTGTTACTCGGGGGTTTTTGGGGTCGTAGATTACGAATATGAGATCAGTTTTTCAAAATTCAAAATGGCGGATCCAATATGGCGGACGATTTTTCAAAAAATTACTGAATTCACCTGAAAACTAACACTCGGGGGTTTTTGGGGTCGGGGATTACGAATTCGGGGTTAGTTTTTCAAAATTCAAAATGGCGGATACAATATGGCGGACGTTTTTTAAAAAGCTACTCGATTCATCTGAAAATTGTCACTCGGGGGTTTTTGGGGTCAGGGATAAAGAATTTAATGTTAGTTTTTCAAAATTCAAAATGGCGGATCCAATATGGCGGACGATTTTTCAAAAAGTTACTGGATTCACCTAAAAATTGTTACTCGGGGGTTTTTTGGGTCGCTGATCACAAATATGAGATTAGTTTCTCAAAATTCAAAATGGCAGATGCAATATTTTCCGTCGAGAAATATAAAATTTTTTCTAAATCGAAAAGAAAATCGTCACATTAGGGTTTTAAAAATTAAATTGTTAAAAAATTTTTATTTACTTAGGAACAAATTTTGCAATTGAAAAATGCGGCAAAAAAATAATGTTTTGTACCGGCTTCTGACTTTTGCAAGCAAGATAACATTGAATCCATACATCAGCCTCTTTCCATTGCCTGTCCATAGTCCCAGCAGGGGAGAGTTAACTCTCAGCAAGGACGCTGTCCTATGAACTCAAGCGGGATACCTCATGATGCAAATAAATCACTTTATCCCTTTTAACATGGGACTCTATCAATTTCACATTTCATTAACAATCAACTAAAAATTCGAAAAAAGAAAATCCAATAAAATAAACAAACAAAAAATTATTATTCTCAAAAAAAAAATTGCAAAATTAAAAAAAAATTTATATTTCGATAATATTTTATTATTTACACAAATGTTTGTAGAAAAAGACTAAAAATACGAATTATTTAATTACATTCTGAATATAATTATCCTAAACCTTCGAATTTGATAGCAAAAATTTAAAAAATTTAATTTTTGAAATTATTTTATAATATGAAATTGATTTTGATAAATCAATTAGATGGTAAATATATTCGGGTGATTATACGATTCGTCGCTAATGTAATTTCTTTTTTTTCCAGTATAATTGCAAAATGCGAGTTGGAGAGAGAAGTCGAAACGCGCCAACCTGTTTGAACGAGGATCGATAACGCGGAGGAAGTGGTTATAGTTGAACACGTTAAATAGAAAATCTTGTTAGCTACAGAAAATTATCAGCATATGGCAAGGTAATGAAGAAAACTCAATATTGAAACAATTTTCACGATAAAATAATGATAATTGTCCTTTAAATTGATTTATTAAGTTTAGTCTCAGTAATTTATTTATTTATTTCTAAAAAAACTATTATCTCATTATTTTACATTCACATTATTTTTATAAGCTGTAAAATATATGGTTAAAATAAAAATTTCTGACATAAATAGACAAGAAAATCTATTACAGGAATCTATTACCGACAGTTACCGATAAAAACAAATACATAGACAATATTATTACAGATATCTGTTACCGACTGTTATCGATGAAGAACTATTCATAAAATGGTTTATTGATAGTTATCATTAAAAAGTATCACTATTAAATCAAGTTATCGACTGTCGGTAAAAATTCTGTAATTATCTTATTTCTGTCAAATTTCGTTGTTGACAAATAATTATAAAATAGTAATTTTTTGACAGTAACGGTCGGTAAAAGATTCCTGTAAAAATATTTTACCATCGCCAAGTGTTGGCGAATAATTTCTGCAATAATTGTTTTCTTATCGACGGATGGTAACTGTCGGTAATAATTCCTGTAATTTCTAATCACTAACTGTCAGTAAGTGGTTTCTGTAATAATTGATTTTTCTTATCGATGAATAGTGAGTGTCGGTAAACAATTTCTGTAATTGTTTTTTATCGGCAACTGTCGGTAAATTATTTCTGTAATAGTTAGAAATACTGTTAGCGAACGGATGCCAACGTTGGAAGTGAAATATTTACAAAAAAATTTTTACCGACAGTTGTCGATAAAAAACAATTACAGAACTTGTTTACCGACAGTTGCCGATAAAAAAACAATTACAGATTAAATTTGCCGACAATTACCGACTGCTGGTAAGATGTAAAACCTATTTTTGTCTAATAGAGCAAAAAATCACTAGAAACTTCTCCGTTCAACAAACGTTTCTTCTATGTGAAGTATTCAAAATCGATTCCAGTTATTTTCGTTAATTTTAGTCAAAATTTGAAAATACACATTGGGGCCCTCTTTTGGGGCGCAGCAATAAATGTCGATAATAGATTTAGTATAGAAATGCGCACTGGTGCCTTCTAGCAGGACTTGTTCCTTCTGTTGGTAATTGTCGATAACAGATTTCTGCAATGTATAATTTTCTCCGTTCAACGAACATTTCTTCTATGAGAAGTATTCAAAATCGATTCCAGTTATTTTCGTTAATTTCGGTAAAAATTTGAAAATTCACATTGGGGCCCTCTTTCAGGCGCAATGGTAAAATTGATAGAAGAACATTAAGTAAGAACAAAAAATTCGTTAAACTATACAATCAACGAGAAGAAAATTACATTTCACTGGATTGTTATCAAAGAAATTTTGAACCCGATAGAAGAATAATATCAGGTGTATACGTATACCATATCATTTATAATTGCCATGAGTGCATCATGAAATGAAAATGTTTTTTTTAATCAAGATTGAGAGAGAGAAAGAGAGAGAGAGAGAGAGAGAGAAGGGGAGGGGGGAATGTGTGAAAAAAGAATAAGAAAAATGAAAAGGATGCAATTTATTCCTTATACTGTCTCTCCTCTTTCTCTTCCTCTTCACTTCAGGGCTGGTTATCCAATTACATGTAAAGTACTAATCACGCAATTAATCTCAATCTATTTAATAACACCTTCATTACACCTGAACGTGTATCCAGACATTCTTTCTCACTTTACTTTAAATAAAACTTTTATATGTGCGTATATGTATGTATGTATGTGCCTTCTCTTTTTCGCTTCTATATGCCCTTTACGAATCCCCGTCGACACGCCCCTCCTATCTTGCATTCCAAGAGAATGCGAATCGCTCACGTACGTATATTATACACAACGACGAGAGCAAGACGTATTACACGATTCCGGTTTAATTGAAACGAATATGGACCCGGAGGCACGTCGATTACATGCCACGAAGGCAGAATACTATCTGCTACATTTTTTTTCTCACCCCCTCCCCACCCTCGCTCTCTCTCTGTATGTTCCAAATTATATACAAGAGAGAAACAAAGAAATTTGTTCATAAAGACATGATTTTATTATCAATTTTATCCGTTCAACAAACTTTTTCTCTAGGTGAAGTATTCGAAATCGATTCCAAGTATTTTCATTAATTTTCGTCAAAATTTGGAAATTCACATTGGGGCCCTGTTTTGGGGCGCTGCACTGAATGTCGATAGAAGACTCCTGTAATGCTTTTTCTACCCTAGTAGAGTCTGTTGACAAACGGTCTTAAACTTGAAATGTGCACTAGTGTCTTTTAACAGGAATGTACCATCTGTCGGTAATTGTCGATAACAGATTTCTGCAATGCACCATTTTCTCCGTTCAACATATATTCTTTCTAGTGAAAGTATTCGAAATCGATTCCACTTATTTCCGTTAATTTTAGTCAAAATTTGAAAATTCACATTGGGGCCCTCTTTTGGGGCGCTGTAAGAAATGTCGATAATAGTCGATAGTAGTTTTCCTGTAATGCTTTTTCTACACTAGTAGAATCTGTGGACAACTTTCTTAAACTGGAAATACGCACTAGTGCCATTTAACAGGAGTTTTTCCATCTACCGGTAATTGTCGATAACAGATTTCTGCAATGTCTAATTTTCCCCGTTCAACAAACATTACTTTTATGCGAAGAGTTTAGAGTCGTTTCCAGTTATTTTCGTTAATTCTCGTCAAAATTTGAAAATTCACATTGTGGCCCTCTTTTAGATGCAGCAAATAAGAAGCGGTAATTTGTCGATAATAGGTTCCTGCAATGATTTTTTCTGATCGTTCAACTAACATTCTTTCTAGGGAAAGTATTTAGGATCGATTCCACTAAACACTGTCGACTATGGGCAAAATTTGAAAATTCACATTGGGGCCCTCTTTCAGATGCAATCACAATCGTCGCTAAATCAAAACTCCTATTAATAACAACACACTCTAATCATCACACACACACACCCTTAATGTTCAATATCCTTCGCGCGCACCCTTTTTCAACTTGACCGTTACGTTGCGTTATCATCGACAAAAAAAAGAGAGAGAGAGAACTATAAAGTGATAATTATGCAAATTACTTTCAAGAGAGTGCCCTTTATTAATTTCTCCCCTCTCCATCTGAAAATAATAATATGAGGGGTTGGAAAATTGTTCTCTACGCTTTTATCAAAAACTTTCTTTAGACCCATTAATTTTAGACACGGCGCTTAATGAAACAATTTAGAGACATGGAAAATTCTTCGGGGTCGCTCTCGAAGATATATTCACAACGTGTAAATTTAATATATACGTATGTGTATATATATATATATATGACCACAAGGGTTGGTTAATTTCTGGACATTGTCGTATGGTATTTTATGTGAGTGTGTCTGTATGCAAAAAGAGACAGAAAGGGGGGGGGGGGAAGGTTGTGTTTGCCGCGCTTAATCTGGCGCAGTTTAGACAATTTAGCGTGGTTACCCAGTTAACGTCAAACATAATCTCGCCACTTGTTTCACTCGTATATAAAGAATGGCTGAGAGGTAAAATGTGAAACTCGTAATCGAGGGAGAGAAAATCAGACAAAGAAAGAGAGAGCGAGAGAGAGAGAACGATAAAAACAGTCGGTAATAATTTTCATAATATTTTTTTGGTCGATAACTGTCGATAAATAATTTTTGTAATAGCTCTTTGGTCGGTAACGGTCGGTAAAGGATTTATGTCATGTTTTTGTTACCAACTGTCGGTAATGTCATTTCCGCAGCAATTTCATCGATAACTGTCGGTAACAGATTCCTGTAAAATGATTTGCTTGTCCATAACCGTTGATAACAGATTCCTGTAAAATGATTTGTTTGTCCATAACCGTCGATAACAGATTCCTGTAACAGGATTTGTGCATCCTGATAGTGTCGGTAATAGATTCCTGTAATTTTTCATTAGAGACTGTCAGTAAATGGTTTCTGTCACATTTATTTGTTGTTAACTGTCGGTAAATAATGTGTAAATTATTTTATCGGTAACTGTCGGTAACAGATTCCTGTAATGATATTTTCTGTTATTAACCCCACGTAAATCGTTCTATAACTTTTTTATCAGTGGTTTAGTGTCAATACGTGAATTGGGAGTAAATTTCTTGTCGGTAACTGTCGGTAACAGATTCCTGTAATGATATTTTCTGTTATTAACCACACATAAATCGTTCTATAACTTTTTTATCAGTGGTTTAGTGTCAATACGTGAATTAGGAGTAAATTTCTTGTCGGTAACTGTCGGTAACAGATTCCTGTAATGGTATTTGCTGTTATTAACCTCACATAAATTGTTCTATAACTTTTTTTTATCGGTGGTTTAGTGTCAATACGTGAATTAGGAGTAAATTTCTTGTCGGTAACTGTCGGTAACAGATTCCTACAATGGAATTTTCTGTCGGTAACCATTGATAAACGATTACTCTATAATTTTTTTTAATTTTCTTTTTAAAGGGTAGAAAAAACAGAAAGAAAAAAGAGAGAGAGTGGGAGTATAACAAGATGGATACGCAATATGAGAAAGAGAAACAGAAAGACGCTTAGCATTACCGAAGCAATATTGTAAGGGTGGAAAAGTGAGGTTAGGGGTGAAGGGGCAGTTGCGTCGGAATAACCCAGCTCTTTAATTTAGAGCTGCCGGACAGTAATTAAAATAACCAACCCCTCTGCGCCCCTCTTTCTGTAACACATACTCCAGAAAGTGGTGCCCAACTTATTTTCCATTCTCATAAACATTTTTTTCTCTCTCTATTTTGATAACATTTATTTTCTATTTCCCTGCACTTTTAATTGGTAAAATAATTATTTTTGCAAAACAATACATTTTGAATTGAATTTTTAATTGAAAACGAACTTGTGCTTGTAATACAACAAAACTGACAAAAAATTTTTTTACAAGGCTATAAAAAAAAATTGTTATTACATCTTTCTCAAAATTTTCCCTTTTTATGCTTTTTCAGGGAATTTTATTAAAATAATTGAAAATTCTTTTTTCTTATTTCGTTTTATTTTGATTGGGGAAAAATCTTATAATTGAGAACCATCTTTTTTAAGTGCAATTGTAATGGAGAGGGTCAGAACGAACACGTTACAAAATAGAAAATTTAATTTAGCCCGTCACTCTCTCTCTCTCTCTCTCTTCCTTTCTCTTGCTCTCTCTTGAAACAAGGTCTCTTATTGTCTTTCTGTTTTGTAAAAATGAGAAAGAAAATTTACATTATTTATTTAAATATTATTTTGATTTTTTTTTACTTTTTTGCTAAAAGAGTTTTTTTTCCGGTATAAAGAATTACATTTTTTCTAACACTTTTTTCAGGAAAAAATACGTACAGAATGCTTTGTAACCTTAAACTTTTTCTCATTAAATAGGAGAATAAATTATTACAGGAATTTATTATCAAAAATTACCGACATTTGTCGATGCATTTAAAAGAGGGCCCCAAAGTGAATTTTCAAATTTTGACTATAATGACCAAAATTCACAGGAATGGATTTTAAGTACTTTCACTAGAAAGAATGTTCGTTGAACGGGGAGAAAAAATATTACCAAAAACTTTTATTGACAATTACGAATATTTTTTCTTTGTTTCAAATTCGACATGGAGAATTTAATACTGAAAACTAAAAATATTTGAAAAGTTAACGTAAAATTATTAAAGTAACATTAAAGCAGTTACTTAAGAGTCAAAATGGCGGATCCAAAATAACGGAAGAAATTTTAAAAATTTGAACAAACCTTAAAAAAATTAATTTGGGGATTTTCTTTTTAAAAAAAATTTTAACTAACAAAATGTTTCTTAATTTGAAAAAATTTTGTTTAGAAAAGTTTTTTTTTAAATAGAACTTTTTTAAAATGTTTTTTTTTAAATAGAACTTTTTTAAAATGTTTTTTTTAAATAGAATTTTTTTAAAATTTTTTTTTCAAAAATGTTTTATTGTGTTATTCAATTTTCTATTTTTAATCCTTCGCTTCTTAGTCTTAATGTACTCCTTAGAGGAGACTTTAAAACTTGAGAGAAAGAGAAATGTGAGAGAGATTTATTTAGCAGTAGTGTCGCGTTCAACTAATTTCAACCCTTTTTGCGAAGCTCCTCTTTAAAATGGAAACTCAACTAGGAATTTCTTTTTATACTCTTAAAAACGCCCACAAGAGGGAAACTTGAAACATATATATAAATAAGTCTCTTTTATATACTTTCACACTAAAAAAAAATAACATTTCTTCAACAAACATTTTGCAACAACATTATTTTTTTTATCACAATAATTTAAATATCTTTATTATATTAAATTAGAAAATAATTTTTCCTAAAAAAGTAATTTCTATTTTTTGCTAAAAAAAATATTTCTTTTTTTTCCTAAAAAATATTTCTACTCTTTCCTAAACAATATTTCTACTTTTTTTTCTAAAAAAATATATTTCTTTTACTCTAAAATTTGAATTGAATAAATTGAATCGCGAAAAAAAACAAATTCTTCACGAATTCAATTTCATTGGCATTTATAAAAAAAAAAATAAAAATAAAAATAAATTGTCACTTGGAAGTATTCACACGTGAAATAATATACACGAGCCGGTGTGTATTTCGCTGATGGGACACAGATGAGCGACTCTTGGTTAGAGAGCAAGAGGCGATGTTGTGGGAGAGGCAGGGAGGGGGGGGGTGAAGACAAAGTCGTGTGTAAAAATAATAAAAAAAAGAGGGAAAAAAAAATTTTTTTGTAAAAGAAAAAACTTTTGTATTTGAATTTCCTGGAGCACTCGTGGGCCAACGAGTTCGTCAAGGGATGGAGGGGTGTGGGTGCAAGAGGGGGCAACTGCAATTTGTACCTCTTACTGTCCGCGGGAAGAATGGCGTATTGTCTTCCAGGAGAGAAACGAATTGAGCCTCTATGAAGTCCGGCGTGCAAAAACGGGAATCGATATTTTTAATTTCAGCAAAAAGCCAAACATCTAGCAATCACTATAACCCTTCCTCTTCCACCCCCCCCTCTCTCTCTTTCTCCCTCTTTTTCCTTTCGAGTCCATTTTCTCTGTTTCTCTCTTGCACCCCATATGATATATATATATATACATATATATTTCTCATTCTCGAAATAAAACCCTTCCTCCTGGTATTGTCAAGGTTAAATACAGGGGCGAGGCTAGTGCACAATGTGTCGAGTTTTCTAATTCAATTAAATTCTGTAAATGTAAATTGTTAATTTTCCGGATATGAGTCAGAAAAAATTTATTACTCGTTGGAGTTTAAAAAAAATAAAAAAATTATTGACTAGCGCAAAGCTTAATTGAAGAATAGCTTAGGACTAATTTAAAGACAATTAAAAATGTAACCACAGATTTCATATAAAACGATTAAGGCTTAATTGTCCGCCATATTGGATCCGCCACTTTGAATTTTTAAAAACTGAACTCATATTCGTGATCAGCGACCCCAAAAACCCCCGAGTGACAATTTTCAATCGAATTCAATGAATTTTAAAAAATACATCTGCCATATTGGATCCGCCATTTTGAATTTTGAAAAACTGATCTCAGATTCGTAATCTACGACCCGAAAAACCCCCGAGTAACACGTTTCAGGTGAATTCAGTAACTTTTTGCAAAAATCATTCGCCATATTGCATCCGCCATTTTGAACTTTGACAAACTAACACCGAATTCATAATTCCCGACCCCAAAAAACCCAGAGTTACGAATATGACATCATATTCGTAATCAGCGATCTCAAAAACCCCTGAGTAACAAGTTTCATGCAAATTTGAGCTATTTTAAAAAAATGTCCGCCATATTGGATCCACCATTTTGAATTTTGAAAAACTGATCTCAGATTCGTAATCTACGACCCGAAAAACCCCCAAGTAACAAGTTTCATGCAAATTTGAGCTATTTTGAAAAAAATGTCCGCCATATTGGATGCGCCATTTTGAATTTTGAATATCTGACATCATATTCGTAATCGGCGATTTGAAAAACCCCTGATTAACAGGTTTTAGGTGAATCCAGTAAATTTTTAAAAAATCGTCCATCATATTGGTTCCGCCATTTTTAATTTTGAATATCTGACATCATATTCGTAATAAGCGATCCCAAAACCCCCTGAGTAACAAGTTTGATGCAAATTTGAGAGATTTTCGAAAAAAATGTCCGCCATATTGAATTTTTCGAAAACTGACATCAGATGTGAAATCAGCGACACAAAAAAACGCCCGAGTAACGAATTTTTTCGCCAATTTGTGGAACTATTAAGAAACATGGCGCCCATATTGAGTCCGCCATTTTGGATTTTTAAAGACTGTCTGTCATTGAATATAAAAATAATAACTGACCAATAAAACCCTAAGAAACAAAGTTCAAGACGACAACTTTCCTTAAAGGCTCATATCTCGGTTAATATTCTTGCTTATTCCACGTGGGAAATGATTTTTCCTTCAATTGCAAATTTCAAAATGGCGGAACCAATATGGCGGACATTTTTTTCAAAATCGCTCAAATTTGCATAAAACTTGTTACTCGGGGGTTTTTGGGGTCGGGGATTACGAATTCGGTGTTAGTTTTTCAATGTTCAAAATGGCGGATCCAATATGTCAGACGAAGAAGTTTTTAAATTTTAGTCGCTGATTACGATTCTAATGTTAGTTTTTTAAATTCAAAATGGCGGACGTTTTTTTCAAAATCGCTCAAATTTGTCTAAAACTTATTACTCGGGGGTTTTTAAAGGATATGCATATTACACTTTTAACAACAGTTTTATATAATTCAATATGGCGGACGAAAATTAAAAAATTTCCCGCTATTTTCATCAAAATGACCTTCATCGACAAATGATAGAGATTTTTTTTTTAAATCTGATTTTAAGTAATTCTTGAAATAATTCCGTAATATAAAAAAATGACTTCTGATTTCAATTCATCAATTTTTGCTAATAGGTTACAGGAATTCCTGAGAAAAAAAATTGTATCAATAATTAAAAATTTTTTTTTCTTTTGATAGATATTTTTGTTTCAATTTATCAATGATTTCGAAAGTCCATAACTATGACCGATCCCTGGAGATTATTATTTTTTCATCAAGCCCCTTTTTTTCGATGTGGAATAGAAGGATGGACCTTAGTCGAGAAATTGCATCGTTCCCACTACTACCCCTTTACGTATACGATCTCTCTTTCTCTCTCTCCACTCTGACCCGAAATATATACGAGCTGGCAAATTGAAAACTGGCGATCGGATCGCTTGAATAAAATATCGTTTAAATTTATTGTAACACCTGGTATATCGCGAAGGGTCACGAACCAAGTAAATACCAGTTTCTACTGATCTTATTCGTTGAAAATTTCTTATTCCTCAACGAAAATGTATCAATTGCTTCTGGAGGTGAGGGGAAAAAAAATAATAATTTATAGTAACGCTGCTGCAAATTCTCCCACCCTCCACCCCCCCCTCCTTAATATTATTATATTAATATTATTTAGGGACCGCTTCTGAAACAAAACTAAATAGAAAACTGGAGCAACGTAAGTAATTAATTTAAGTTACGTATCCAGAGTAAATTACGTAATTACAGTAACTTACGTCAATTGTCAAACTTACGTGAGTTACGTAACTAGAATAACTTACGCAATTAATCAATCTTACGTAAAGGTACGCAACTGGAACAACTTACGCAATTAAATGAACTTACGTAAGTTACGTAATTGACGCAATTAATCAAACACACGCTATTAAATAAACTTACGTAAATTATCGAATTTACGTAAGTTACGTAAATTATCGAATTTACGTAAGTTACGTAAATTATCGAATTTACGTAATTTACGTAAATTTGATGATTAACGTAATTTAAGTAAATTTGAAAAAATTTATGTAACTTACTGTACGTACGTAACTTACGTAAGCTCATTTAATTGCGTAAGTTATTATAGTTACGTAACTTACGTAAGTTTGATCAATTGCACAAGTTGTTGTAGTTACGTAAGTTTGACCATTTACGTAACTACAGTAACTTACGTTAATGGTCAAACTTACCTAAGTTACGTAACTAGAATAACTTACGAACTTTATCAATCTTACGTGAGCTACGCAATAACGTACGCAATAAAGTCAAACTTACGTAAGTTACGTAACTAGAATAACTTACGCAATTAATCAATCTTACGTAAGCTACGCAATAACTTAGTCAATAAAGTGAATTTACGTAAGAACACGTAACTTACGTAAATTTGATGATTTACGTAATTTAAGAAAATTTGACAAATTTATGTAACTTACTGTACGTACGGTAACTTACGTAAGCTCATTCAATTGCGTAAGTTATTATAGTTTACGTAATTTACGTAATTTGACCATTTACGTAACTACAGTAGCTTACGTAAGTTTGACAATTAACGTAACTACAGCAACTAACGCAAATGGTTAAACTTACGTAAGTTACGTAACTGGAATAACTCACGCAATTAAATAAACTGACGTAAGTTACGTACGTACAGTAAGTTACGTACGTACAGTAAGTTACGTAAATGGTCAAATTTACCAAAATGACGTAAATAATCACATTAACGTAAGTTACGTTATTTTCTCTAGTTACGTAACATACGTAACTTCCTGTAATTATGTAAGTTACTATTACTGTAAGTTACGTAATTTAATTATTATTAATATTATTATTCATTTTTTTACTATTATTTTTATTATTACTAATTTTTTACTTATTATTATTATTATTACTATTAATTTTTATTCTTTTTGTTAATCAGTTGTTTCTTGATCTTTGATAAAAGCAACACCTGAGACATCATCACACCTGAAAGGGGGAAACTTAAATGGCAAATTCGATTTCTTGTACTTGAGAGAATTTAGAGTGAGGGTGTAAAGAGAAGGCCAACTGCTTGGTCCTATTAAAAAGCCCATTCCGTTTTTTTTTTTTTTGAAAGCCTCTTACAGCACTCGAGGCAACTGCAGAGGTACTTGAAAGCTCCTGAAAAGCCCGAGCCAACAACACTTTGTCCGTTGGATGCTTTTCCTGCCAAGAGGGCGCGCTGTGACTTCACACCCTGTCAGGGAAGATACGGAAGGTAACTTTCTTCTTCTTTTTTCTCTCTCTCTCTCTCTCTCTCTCTCTCTCTCTACTTGTGACTTTTTTTCGTCTCTTTTCCCTCTAACCTTTTTCTCGCTAGCTCCCTTCTCCTTTTTGCCATCCCGTTCCAATACTCTGGGCTTCAATGCAATATCGGTCGGATCCTATGTATTAAACATCAGAGCTACTCTCTATCCCTTGGTCGTGAAGTTAAGACCAATTTCCATTGGAAGAAATAAAGTTAAGACGACACGAACAAACCAGAGGAGGAAGAAGAGGAAAAAAAAAGAAGAGGTGGGAAATGTCGCTGACTTGTCTATTTCAATTTTTACATTCTCACTTTGTGTCTTAAAAACCAGAGATTCACTTTCTTTCCCAAAAAAAATACTCTTTTTCCTTACTTTCTTTTCTCTAGAAAAAAATTTTCCTCCTTCTTCTTCTTCTTCTTAAAGAATTACACAATTGTAAAAAACACAACCTAAGTTTTTCTTTCGACAATTTTTACAAAGTTGCGGGAAAAAAAAATTTTTTTTTGTTTTCTGTTATTCACTAAAGCCGCTTTTTTGTAGCAAAAGCTTTTCCCACGAATTTATATTTCCGTGCACGTATTATAAATTGGAATGGGAAGGAACAAAACTACGTTTATAGTAACCGTATAGGCGGGCCGGAAATGGGTAAACTCTCTTTTAATTTCATGCAAAATTTGAATAAAGTTAGAGCACACGCATGTCCAAGCAGTGTGGTATTAGAGATAGGATTCGTTTTCGACTCAGTATAACATTTTAAAACTCGCATTTTACTCTATGGCTTAAGACTTAACTTTATCTAAAGGGTTTCATTGTGTTCGTAAAGCCGCACATGATGCCAAGCAAAAAAGGAGATTGGAGAAAAGAGAGGCAGGCACAAAATTTTAGAGATTGAATTTATATTTTCAATTGTGCTCAAAAACTTTAAGAACAGTTTAGCAAAAATTTATTCAACACGAGATTTTATTTTATCAATTACGAGTCTAATTGGATGACGAATAATTACGAGTAACTTTTCTATTCGATTTTTAGAAATATCTGTTAACTAAATTTGACATTTATTGCTACATCGAAAAGAGGGCCCCAAAGTGAATTTTCAAACATTGACCATAGTCACCAAGTTTTAGGGGAATGAATTTCAAATGCTTTTACTAGAAATAATGTATGTTGAACGAGGAGAAAAAATCATTACAAGACTCTTTTATCGATGTTTATTAATCCGTTCATAATGGGGCCAGAATGTGCATTTTCAAATTTGGACCAAAGTCGACAGAATTTAGTGGAATTGACTTCAAATACTTTCAATATAAAGAACCCAATATTTTGTATCCACTCGATACTCTTATCGATTAAAATATTTTGATTTTTGTATAGTTGTGACTGCGGGATTAATTGATGTTTCGTGTGTGGCTAGTATTACTTTAGTTTTTATATGTATGGTGCTAAACATTGTCTAGATTAAAATCTTCGGTTACTGAATATATAGAAAAATATTACAGAAATCTATTATTGACAATTAATGTCATTTATTGCTACATCGAAAAGAGGGCCCCAAAGTGAATTTTCAAACATTGACCATAGTCACCAAGTTTTAGGGGAATGGATTTCAAATGCTTTTACTAGAAATAATGTATGTTGAACGGGGAGAAAAAATCATAACAAGACTCTTTTATCGATGTTTATTAATCGGTTCATAATGGGGCCCGAATGTGCATTTTCAAATTTGGACCAAAGTCGACAGAGTTTAGTGGAATTGACTTCAAATACTTTCTCTGGAAGGAATGTTTGTTGAACGGGGTATATTTTTAGTACTAATTACCAAAAATAGATAATTTAATTAAAATAGACTGGTAGATAAAAAATGATTTCAGGATTTATGACTCGGCAAATGTAAAATAACGTCACTCTCTCTATATGTATATATATATATATATATATATATATATATATTTGCGCGGGAAAATGATAACACACCAAAGATCACACACCAGCGATTCCTGACAAACATGAATTCCCGAATTAATGCAAGAATTGTCCTGGGGATCGGCAATCGTACCTGCCACAGGTTAACGCGGTTTCACTTCACTATGAGTGTATATGAGAAGAAGGGTGATATAGCAGGGTTGGTTGAATAAGGGGTGTGTTGGTGGGGGGGAAGTGAGAGAGAGGGTGTTGTGGCACAACGACCTCCCAACCTCCGTTCGACTATATACGGGCCTTGATTAGGCTTCCGGTTAATTAATAACCTCTCGTGTGCACACACACCCACGTATGAATATGCATGCTCGTTGTCGTAGGTTTCGTTGTAATGGTACCATTGCACATATATATACACATATCTATGTATATAGCTGGGGCAGACCACTCATTTGCATTCGGAAAACAAAGGGATGGAGAGACGGAATGACTGAGGGGGTAGAGAGAGAGAGAGAGAGAGAGTAACCGAGAAGGAGTAAAGAGAGAGGGAGAGAGAAAGAGACAGCGGGTGGAAAGGGTTGGCTAGGTACTATTTGTTTGCCCTTTGGACGAAGAAAGATAGGGGAAAATACTTGCACCCAATATTTTGTATCGACTCGATACTCTTATCAATTAAAATATTTTAATTTTTGTATACTTCTGACTGGGACTCAAACCACGAGTCATTTAATAAAAATTGATGTTTCGTGTATGGCTAGTATTACTTTAATTTTGATATTTATGGTGCTAAAGATAGACATTTATTGATAACATATGAAAGAGGGCCCCAAAGTGAATTTTCAAATTTCGACCATTATCCCCAGCTTTTAGGGGGATGGATTTAAAATGCTTTTACTAGCAAAAATGTATTTTGAACGGGGAAAAAAACCATTACATGACTCTTTTATCGACATTTGTTAATCGGTTCACAATGGGGTCCCGAGTGTGCATTTTCAAATACTGACCATAATCAACAGTTTTTATTGCAATCAATTTTAAATACTGTTACTAGAAAGAATGTTTGTTGAACAGGCAGACAGAACCATTGACAGGAATCTTTTATTAACAATTATAATTTAGTCCATGAAGGGGTCCGAATAGGTAATATAATTACAGGAATCTTTTACCGACAATTACCGTTATTTTTAAGCCCTTTGAAATATTCCTGCAAGCTTTCGTGCATTGGACAAACATTCTATAAATCGAAATATTTATATTTCCCCATACATACATTTACATCTCACCCATCTCTTCATACTTCGATTGTAATTAATAAAGCAAATTGAAATGTAATTTTCTAGCTGTAATTAAAAACTCTTTCCGTATCTCCCTCTCTGTTATTTTTCCTTTTTAATTAAAAATGTAAATTAATAAACAATAAAACACAAATTCATTTCCAAGAATCAATACAAGTTTTCACTAATTTCTCCAATATGAAATTTAATTAAAATATCAAATAACTAATAATAATAATTTTCTAGGGATTTTTTTTTACTGTTTTCTATTGTATATAGTGTATACAATTTAAAATCAATTATAGATGCAAAAATTAAGTTTACGAGGAGATTTCTTTTTTAAATATGCAATTATTTCTGACGAGAGAAAAGTGTCTAAGGGAAACAATAGAGACGCGAAAATGTTAAGTGTTGGATGAGGGTACATTGTATTTGTGCATGCATGCGTGAACACGTGTAAGAAACAGAGAGATAGGAAGAGAGAGAGCGAAAAGTAGCATCACGTGTTGCAACTTAACTCGAAATACAAACTGTATACGTGAGGACGAAACTTCTCTCCACTGTTTTCGAGGACAAATGTTTTCTTAATTGTTTACAACTTTCGTAACGATAGTAGGAAATGTTTCTCATCCGTATCTCTTACCTTAGATATCTGCCGTGTGAAATTAATTTTAACACCCAAAAACACAAGCTATATGAGATAATTTATGCGCTAGTGATTCTTTCTTATTTCTCTACCTACTATTTATAGGGAATATTTAATATCTCCTTGCGTGCGGCTAGTTCTATTTAATAAATTACATCCACTTAGGACAATTAACTGTACATTTATTGCTACATCCGAAAGGGGGCCCCAAAGTGAATTTTCAAATTTCGTCCATTATCGCCAGGTATTAATGGAATGGATTAAAAAAGCTTTTACTAGCAAAAATGTATTTTGAACGGGGAGAAAAAACCATTACATGACTCTTTTATCGACATTTGTTAATTAGTTGATAAGTGGGCCCCCAATGTGAATTTTCAAATTTTGTCCATAGTCGACAGTGTTTAGTGGAATCGATTTTAAATACTTCCCCTAGAAAGAATGTTAGTTGAACGGTCAGAAAAAATCATTGCAGAAACCTATTATCGACAAATTACCGCTTCTTATTTGCTGCATCTAAAACAGGGCCCCAATGTGAATTTTCAAAATTTGTCTATAGTCGACAGTGTTTAGTGGAATCGATTTTAAATACTTCCCCTAGAAAGAATGTTAGTTGAACGGTCAGAAAAAATCATTGCAGGAACCTATTATCGACAAATTACCGCCTCTTATTTGCTGCGTCTAAAAGAGGGCCCCAATGTGAATTTTCCAATTTCGACCATAATCACCGGAGTTTATTGGAATTGACTTTAAATACTTTGACTAGAAAGAATGTACGTTGAACGGGAAGAAAATTTGAATAATTTTTGTTTTTTTCGACTGACCTTGAAACATGATGTCCTGTAGACTGCTATCGCACTAACGATTCTGAAACAAATAATAATAATTATTATTATTATTATTCCCTTATAAAAATTTCGTTCTCTCTTCATCTTGTGCGGATTGAAAGAAAAATCAAAATAAATGGAATTTTTTTTATTTACTTCCAAATGATGAGAGAGAAAGAAAAAAAATTAATTTTATGCTTTGAGTCATTTTAAAATCGAAAGTGTCCTGTAGCTGTAGTTAATTTGTTATCACGGGGGCCCCCGTGACATAGTGAGCGGTTATAAAATACAATGGTTCACCCGTCCCCCCGTCAGCCCTTCTCTTACTATAGAATGTGACTCGAGCGTAGCCGGTATGTTGACCGACATAAAAAAGTTAATTCATTTTCAACGTTTTTACCTCGATGTTAGAATATTACAATTCAGGGGTTCTCAATTTTTAATATCGCAACAATCTTTTTTAATTGAATTTTTTTCATTGCACTAAAAATTGTAATTAAAATTGAAACTCTTGTTGTGTATTTAGTCACCAACCAAAACAAAAAAAAGAAGATGAAGAATGAACGAACGAAGAAAGAAGATTTTAATCAAATTTTTTTCCCAAAACTTTTTAAATGAAAAAAAAAATACCCCGAAAAATAAAAAAAAAGAATTTTCATTCGAGCCAAACTTGAATTAAAATTAAAATTTACAATCTACATCATATGTGATAAGTGCATCATGGAAAGTGTAAAATCGACTTTCAACTTTGGCGTTCGATTTGCTTTTATCGAGAAGAGAATGAAAAAAAGGCCGCAGGATAATAGTTTACGAGAGGGGTAATCTTGCAATTTATATTTAAATAAGATCAGACCAAAAAACCACAAGGTAAATATGACGTTTGATCTCCACGTGTGCACATATCTGCTTTGTACAATACATGCAAATACGTGACTGAAGCCAATCGATTTACTCAAACCTGCAGAGAGCTGGAGAGAGAGAGAGAAAGGAGATTTCAATCAGTTGCGGTTGAATCCACGATGGATAGTAATAATCGATATCGATCTTGATGTCTCACCATCGTGAGGAATCAATCGTTGATAACACCTGGTTCCCTCTAATCTGGCAATAATCTAACGAAACCCGACAATTCGCGCCACTTCTCTCTCTCCCTATATATATATATTGCGAATGATTCGAATAGAAATGTGTGTAGAAAATTATTTCCAATATGAAAAAGAAGAAATTATTTCAACTTTCATTAAGAAAAAAAGAAAAAATTAATAAAATCAACAGTCGATAAAGTGGTTAACTGTAAATGTCGATAATCGTTGGTAACTGTTCCAGAAACTATTTCTGTCTTTATTTTTACAAAAAAACTGCTTAAACAAGAGATACAAGATCGATTTATGAATAAATGTTAACCAGAACTGTTGCAAAATGTTGGTTCTTGTCGGTAAAAAAATTCTGTAACGATTTTTTCACCCGTTCAACAAACATTCTTTATAGTGAAAGCATTTACAATCGATTCCCGCAAACTCTGTTGACTGTGGTCAAAATTTGAAAATTCACATTGGGGCCCTCATTTAGATGCAGCAAATACGATGCGGTAATTTGTCCATAATAGGTTCTTGCAATGATTTTTTCTGACCGTTCAACTAACATTCTTTCTAGGGAAAGTATTTAGGATCGATTCCACTAAACACTGACGACTATGGGCAAAATTTGAAAATTCACATTGGGGCCCTGTTTTAGATGCAGCAAATAAGAAGCGGTAATTTGTCGATAATAGGTTTCTGCAATGATTTTTTCTGACCGTTCAACTAACATTCTTTCTAGGGGAAGTATTTAAAATCGATTCCACTAAACACTGTCGACTATGGACAAAATTTGAAAATTCACATTGGGGGCCCACTTATCAACTAATTGTGCAATGATTTTTTCTGACCGTTCAACTAACATTCTTTCTAGAGAAAGTATTTAAAATCGATTCCACTAAACACTGTCGACTATGGACAAATTTTGAAAATTCACATTGGGGCCCTCTTTTAGATGCAGCAAATAAGAGGCGGTAATTTGTCGATAATAGGTTCCTGCAATGATTTTTTCTGACCGTTCAACTAACATTCTTTCTAGGGAAAGTATTTAGGATCGATTCCCCTAAACTCTGTCGACTGTGGTCAAAATTTGAAAATTCACATTGGGGCCCCCTTTTAGACACAGCAAAAAAATGCCCGAAAAATTAAGTTTATTAATGTTGAATTTTTAATATTTTAAAGTAATGGAGAGTAAAAATAAATTTCCCTTCATATAAAATAAAAGACGATTGTTTTCAATTTACCAAATGCAAAAAAAAATGGGGGAAACAAAATAAACATATATATTACAGAATGAAATTTTGCCGACAAACAATTTTTCCATATTTCCTCGCTAACAATATGAGGAGGTTGAATTTCAATCCATATATGCAGATCTGAGATTCACACGCCGGCGGGTACGATTCGAGTGAGAAGTTATTATCACATATATTAGACAACTGACCGTGCTAGGTGGTTTTTGCAGAAAAGAGAACTTGGGAGGAGTTGTAACCCCATCTCCCTGATATCACTGGGAGTTTGAACCCCTTCTCTTCTCTTTTTTCTCTCTTTTTCCCTCTCTCTCTTTATCGTATACGAGATACAATATCGCTTCGGTTCGCCTCACTGCTCTCGTGGTTATGCTAAGAACCCTTTATTGTTTTATATTGTTTCCACCCATGCGCCTTTATTATACGGCCTGTGTGCCGCGATCGTCAAGAAATCGAAATAAAATTGCCGGAGATGTGAGATTTCAGTCCCGAACTAGAAAAGTTACGTTAGTATTTGTTAATTAAAAAAAAATATATATTTACCAAATTTTTATCGCTTGTGAGAGGAAAAAATGTTTAATTTAATTTTTAGGGACTTTTTTTTTGCTATTTAATTTTCGTTTTGAATTAGTCGCCAAAAAAAAGTTCTGAAAAGTCCATAATTTAGGCCCACACTGCGACGTAATTCATTAAGAACGAAGTGAGGGAGACGAAGAGAGAAAGGGAATGGGAGGGAAACTAATTATCATATATTCTATTAAGCGGTCGTCAACGGCGACTTCGCTTGTGTGTCTCTAATGGAATTAACAAATCCCCATAAAGTTTTTAATCTATCTGCCGGAAGTGACGCCATCTGTCAACTGCACCTGTCGTGACATTTTCCTCTCCTTCACCTCGCCATCATATATATATATATTAATATCAAACCATTCCGAACGATTTCTCCAATTTCAATTTTCATACTGGACCATTTTTTTAAAAAGGGACTTTTTTGTGTTTATTTAAGACAAAAGTTCAATAAAGTTCTATTGGAAGTCTTTTGAAAAAAATACTTGGAAAATTCTGGTAAAATTCTTTCTATGGGGAAAGTATTTAAAAGCAGAAAAAATGACGTTAATTGTCGATAAAAGATTCCTAAACTGGTTATTTTTCCCCGTTCAACGAATATTCTTATTGTATGATGTATTTATAATCGATTCCGCTAAAAACTATCGATAATGGACAAATTTTGAAAATTCACATTGGGGCCCCCTTTCAGACAGAAAAAAATGACGGTAATTGTGGAATCAAGTTTCTTGAAATGATTTTTTCTGACCGTTCAACAAACATTCTTTATAGTGAAAGCATTTACAATCGATTCCCGCAAACTCTGCTGATTATGGTGAAAATTTGAAAATGCACATTGGGGCCCTCTTCTAGATGCAGCAAATAAGAGGCGGTAATTTGTCGATAATAGGTTCTTGCAATGATTTTTACTGACCGTTCAACTAACATTCTTTCTAGGGAATGTATTTAAGAACGATTCCACTAAACACTGTCGACTGTGGACAAATTTTGAAAATTCACATTGGGGCCCCCTTTTAGACACAGCAAAAAATGTCGGTAATTGTGGAAAAATGTTTATTGGAAAAATAATATCAGTGAAAAATATTAGTTCGGTAAATTTTAAGGAGAAATATGCAGAAAAGTTCTGGAAAACATTCGGAAAAAATCTGGATACATAGTCAGAAATGTTCCTTAAATATTTAAGAGAAAAGTTCAGTAAAGTTCTGGAATTCTTCTGAAGAAAGGTTCGGTAAATTTTATTTTTTGAAAATATTCCGGAAAAGTTCTGTAAATTATTATCATTAATATTATTATTATGAATAGATATTCTTAATAATTAATTTATTAATTTTTGAAAATTCTTTGTGGATTTTATTTTCTACTGGGAAATAATAAGTTACATCGATTCTCGGTACCTATATTGTATTAAATGTACAGGCGATGTCGTCTCTCTTTCTCTCTCTCTCTCTTTGTATAGTCCATTGCTAGACGCACGTTTTGCTAAATGAAATTTTTAACCACACACATTTTTTTTATTCTCCTCTTTTCTTCATTCTCTCGTCCTCTTCATCTTCTCTTCACGTCATATTTGCTCATTAGTACCTTCGTCACTTTCTATCCATTGAAAAAATCCATGTGAAACTTTGAACGACACTTCTTTTTAAAGTCGGCGCTTTAAGAACTTAAACGTTTTACCGATGTATCGCTTTGCGACGTCTTCGCTCCTTTTTGATTCGTTCCCCTTTAAGGAATTTCTCATTCTTCTTATCGTGAACAAACTTTACCACAAAGGGCTCTCAATTTCGATTCTTCAACTTCTTTTTTTTCTCCTTCTTTTTTTTTTATTGTTGATTTGCGCCTTTTTTTATTGGTTAAAATGATTTTTTTATATACTTTGAGAGATTTTCGTTTTATACTTTTCTTGGTATAATTGATTTTTGAAAATCTTTGCTTTTTTATTAATTGTTTTCTTTTTGACAGTTTTCATTATTATTTTTAAACAGTTTTTTTTGCTAGTTTACAGTTTTTTTTAAATTTTACGTGGTTTTTTTTATTTTTTAGAATTTTTTACTTAATTCTCTACCAACTTTTTGTTATTTTATCGTTTTTTTCCTATCTCCACAGTCTTTTTTTTATTTATTTTATGAATTTTTTTGACAGTTTTTATTATTATTTTTTAACAGTTATTTGTTAATCTACAGTTTTTTTTTAAATTTTTCTGGTATCTTTTTTTATTTTTTACAATTTTTTACTTCATTCTCTTTCAACTTTTTATTTTATCGTTTTCTTCCTTTCTCCTCTCTTTTTTTATTTATTTTCTAAACTTTTTTTGACAGTTTTTATTATTATTTTTTAACAGTTTTTTGTTAATCTACAGTTTTTTTTTATTTTTCTGGTATCTTTTTTTATTTTTTACAATTTTTTACTTTATTCTCTACGAACTTTTTATTTTAACGTTTTCTTCCTTTCTCCTCTATTTTTCTTATTTATTTTATGAACTTTTTTTGACAGTTTTTATTATTATTTTTTTACCCTTTTTTTGTTAGTTTTCAGTTTTTTTTAAATTTTTCTGGTTTCGTTTTTTTAATTTTCTACAATTTTTTACTTTATTCTCTACGAATTTTTTGTTATTTTGTTGTTTTTTTCTTTTCTCTGCTGTCATTTATTTTATTCACTTTTCATTTATTTGATGAATTTTTTTTTAACGTTTTTTACTCTATTTTACAAAATTTTCTATTTTTTACGATTTTTCTGTATTTTATGGGTCTTTGTTCATTTTACGATTATTTTTATCATATTTTACATACGATTTTTTTTAAATTCATCGCATTTTAGTTTCTTATTTTACGATTTTAAAGTTTTCTATTCGGATTTTACGAATTTTCATTCGCTCTATTTTTCGGAATTTTCTTCATTTTTTATTTTTTAAATGTTTTTTTGTGTATTTTATGGGTATTTCTTTATTTTAAAGTTTTTTTAAAACTTATTTTACCAATTTTTTTGTTATTTTAACGTATTTTTTCAATTTTTGGGGTTTTAAATGTTTTTTATTATAATTGATTCTTATTTCACGATTTTTAAAGTTTTTTGTTATGAAATTTTTTTCGTTATTTTAACAAAATTTTATCACTGTTTTTAAATTTTTAAACTTGTTAACAAACTTTTTTTGTTATTTTACGATTTTATTTATTTTTATTCATTGTGCAGATTTTTTGTTTTTTCTTTTCGACGATTTTTCTGTTTTTTTACTGTATTTAACAATTTTTTTTGCGTTTTTTCTTTGTATTTTACGTTCTTTTTTAATCTTATTTCACTTATAATTTAATAATAAATAGTAAAGAATTATTTTTTCAATTTTTAGCCTTTTCAAATTTATTTTATTAATTGATTCTTACTTTACGATTTTTTAATAAAATTTAATTTTTTGGGCGAGTTTTTTTGTGTTTCGCAGATTTTTCATCAATTTTTCCATTTTTTTTGTCTTATTTCACTAATTTTTCGTTATTTTAACAAAATTTTTTCACTGTTTTGAAATTTTTAAACTTGTTAACAAACTTTTTTTGTTATTTTCCATTTTTTTTTTATTTCTATTCATTTCACAAATTTTCATTTTTTTTTCTTTTTTTTGGAATTTTCTTTATTTTTGATTTTTTAAACTTTATTTTTCCAATTTTTAAAATTATTTTTGCATTTTTTTAAATTATTTTAACGTTTTTTTTTTTTTTTTGATTTTTCAAATTTATTTTACAAATCAATTTTTATTTCACGATTAAAAAATTTTTTTTTATTCCTCTTACGATTTTTTACTTTTTTTAAAACGATTTTTCTGTATTTTACTGTATTTTTCTGCGTTTTTTTTTCAATTTTTATTAATTTCGCTGATTTTCATAGTTTTGCTTTTTCTACGATTTTTTAAATATATTTTACGGAATGATTTAAATTTATTTTACGAACTAGATTTTCAAGAACTTATCTTTTTTATTTCACGGCAGATGGACATAAATTATCATCTTTGGACATCATTATAAATATATTTTTTGAAGAAATTAACTGCGATGCTTGATTTCTATAATGGAGAATTTTATTATTATTATTATTATTATTATTATTATCATTATTTTTCGAGGTTTTTTTTTCAGCTTCCTTCTAATTAGATGTCGTTGTTGACAAACCAACACCTGTTTGGTTAAGAGAGCCCGGTGAGAAAATAAAGATCCGATTAAAAGGGAAACGACTCTTTAAATGACTCGCTCAATCCTTATTTACGATCGGCACGACACTCATCTGGCGAATGGGATGAAATTTTTTAATATCATTTCAACTTCTCTTCACTTTTTTTCCTACATAATCTCGATTTTAAGTAAATAATTTGAGATTTGCTTTTTGAATTTTTTCTTTCTTCTTTTTTTTTTAAATCCGAAATTAGAGAAAATTCAAATCGAAAATAGAATGTCAAAATTGAATAAATTAAATTAAATGTAGATTCAAAAGTCAGAATGAAAGGCGAAAATAGCATCAAAAGTCAAAATTGAAGGAAAAAATTAATGTGAAATAGAAAAAAGACAAAAATGAATGTTAAATATCAAAATAAAAGTCAAGTTATTCAGAGTCAAATGAATGTCAAAAGTAAAAATGAAATACAAAATGAAAGTCATCAAATATTTAACGAAAAGACAAAATAAATGTCAAAATGAAAGACACAAAAAATGTTAAATATAGAAAAAAAAATGACACAATGAATGTTAATAAGTAAAAAAGAACGAAAGTAAAAAATGTAAATAAATTCAAGTAGGCAAATAAAAGATGCAAAGAAAAAGAAAAAAATAAAAGTGCGTAAGTCAAACTGAAAGTGAAAATAGTAATCAAAATAAAATATGAGATGAAAATCGAAATAAAAATCCTAATAAATGTAACAAACAAAAAAAAACCAAGAGCTAAAATTGAAAGAAAAAAATGAACGTATAGAAATAAAAACGTGAAAAAATTAAAATTTGATATTTAAAAAAGATTTTCTTCTTTTAATTGATGTATATATAGTAAAAAAAAATTGTATTTATATTCCTTATCATTCGGAAATGTAAATATTTATAAATATATAAATATATATATATGTGTATAGATGAAGGTACTTAGCAAGTAAATAGAATCGTTTTTGGGACACAATCATGAGAAAGATTTTGAGATTATTTAAAGTACATTTAATAGAGTAATTAATATTCATTGTTTCCTGGAGATAGGAATTATACTATATATTTGCGTCAGGTTTTAATGTATGTATATCAAAAACAAAAGGCTTGATGGTGGGGGGAGGGGAAGGGAAGGGAAGGGGAAGTATACCACGCGACCCCAGGCCAAGGAGACCGACAATCTCGCGCTATTACGATCGCGTAATGATTGTTATCTGCCAAGAGCATAAATGCAAACCATCAGTGGTTCTTCTTTTTCCTTCACTCTTCATCTTTTCCGACATTATTTTTCCCCCCCAAAAAAAAAAAAAAAAAATGAAAATAATTTTTTCCCTTCCTTCTTTTTTTCATTATTTTTCCAAGGAAGTAAAAAATGGCAAAGAAAAAACAATAAAACACAAGAAAATAACCAAAAAGTAGTAATAGAATTTAAATAAAGTTTAAAAAAAACGAAAAAAAATATTTAAAATTGAAAAAGCCCGCGCTACTATTAGTTGACAGAGGGCGCCATTGAGTTTCTCGCAAGCGGTGATTTTCAACGTCAAATTTCAGTAGTAGTTATGTTAAAATGAAATGAATAATAATTTTTTCAAGTATAAAGAATATTTCAAGTTTATTTATATTTATTTCAATATTCATAATATATATATATATATTATTTTTAAACTAATTCTAGTAATCGTATAAAAAAAAAATTATTACTTGAATAAAGAAGAAAAAATAAATTTTAATATTTCTTTTTGAAATAAAAAAAGAAATTATAATTACCGTGTAAATAATATAAAGAAATTGCCAAAGAACTTGAAAATGGATGAAACATAAAAATTCCAAAAAGGGAATATAGTATTATATATAATTAAAGGAATGGTATATAGTAAAAATTCCAATACACTGTAAAGTAAATTTAATTTCCTTTGTCGAGCGTTTGTTAATGATCAAAGGCATCGCAATTCCTTTAGTTAAGGATGTGGAGTTAAACAATAAATAACAAAATTAAAGAGAGCTACTAATTAACGAAGATAAGAGAAAATGAGTGGCGTCGAGGTTTAAATTAATGTTCCTTTGCCAACAGAGCGAGAGAGAAAGATTCGTAAAAAGGAGAATAAAAGACCGCTAGTGGAAAAAAGAAAGAAAAAAAAAAAAAAAAAAAAAAAAAAAGAAGGGTCTTGAAGGGGCTGTATAAAAAGCGTCGTACTTCGTTCCCCATTAAAATGTCTCCGCAGGCGTTTAATCACCCAATTAAGAGAATTTTCACGTATGTTAATTAGTCGAAACACATGCAAAATGTCGTGTCTCGTGGCACATATAAGCCATCATGTGAAAAGAAATTTAACAAAAATGAAGAAAAAAACAACAATTTATTTTTTCTACTTGTGCTTTTAAAGAAAATTGATTTTTCACTATATTGAATATATATATATGACAATTGAAAAGAATAAAAATAAAAGAAGAAAAAAGTAGAGGAAAAAAGAAGCAAAGAAAAAATAATAAGGCAAAGAAAGAAAACAAAGATTTAAAAAAAAGAGCAAAAAAAAACAAAAAATGCCTAAAAAGCGAAGAGAAATAGAGAAATAAAGAAGAAACGAAAAAACAAAAAAGAAACAAAAAATTTTTAAAAAAACAATAAAGCACAGAGGTAAACTTGGAAGAAACAAAGAAGTACCATTTAATCCCCCCCAAAAAAGATCTTTTTAACATAAAGAAAAAAAATTTTTTTTATATAAAAAAATAAAGAAAAAAAAGAAAGAAAAATGAAAAAATAAAGAAAAAAATAAAGAAAATGGAGAATGAAAATAAAGAAAACAAAAAAAACAAAGAAAGAAAATTTAAAAAAACAGAAAAAGGAGCAAAATACAATAAACACAATAATTGAAAGAAAGGAAACAAAGATAAAAAGAAAAAAACCCCAAAAAGCAAAAAATCACAAAGAACAAAAAAAAAGAAAAAACCAAAAAGCAAAGAAAAAATAAAGACCAAAGTAAAAATGTAAATAAATTCAATTAGGCAAATAAATAATGCATATGGAATAAGAAAAAAATAAAGAAATGTCCAAAAAGCTAAAAATGTCAAAGAAAAACCAAAAAAATTAAAAAAAATTAAACAAAGAAAATATAAAAACCAAAGTAAAAATGTAAATAAATTGAATTCGGCAAATAAAAAATGCAAAGAAAAAGAAAAAAAATTAAGAAATATCCAAAAAGCTAAAAAGCACAAAGAACAAAAAAAAAGAAAAAAACAATATAGAAAATAAAAAATAAAAACCGAAGTAAAAATGTAAATAAATTCAATTTGGCAAATAAACAATGCAAAGAAAAAGAAAAAAATTAAGAAATATCCAAAAAGCACAAAGAACAAAAAAAAGGAAAAAACAATAAAGCAAAGAAAAAATAAAGACCAAAGTAAAAATGTAAATAAATTTAAATACGTAAAGAGAAGATGCAAATTAAAGAAACAAAAAAATTACAAAGAAGAAAAAAAAGGAAAAAAGAAAAGACAAGATAATAAAGCAAATATTAACAATAATGCATAGAAAAGAATTAAAGAAAAAAAAATCTCAAAGAATCAAGGAAAAAATAAATAAGAGGAAAAAGACAAGAAAAGTTACAAAAAAAAAGATAAAACCAAAAAAAAGGACAAAGAAGAATCAAAAACAAAGAACAAAAAAAATAAGAAAGTAAAGAAAACAAAAATATCATATAGAAAAAATAAAAAAATAAAACTTTAAAAGTATAAACACAAAACAGAGAAAAACAATAATTCAAAGAATATAAAGAAAAATTAAAGTAGAAATGCAAAAGAAATCAATAAGGCAATGGAAAAAAGCAAATAAAAGCAGAAAAAAGAAAACTACAAGTAGCAAAACAAACTAAAGAAAAGCAATAAAGAAAAAAAATTAAAAAGTAAAGAAAAATTCAGAAAATGAAGAAATATACAAAAAAGAAAAAAAAATTACTGAAACAGCAAAAAAAGAATTAAAAAAGAAAAAAAGCAAAGAAGAAAACATACTCTCTAAATTTGAATTAGTAAAAATGCTTACTAATTTGAATTAGTGACTGAATTTTTGCTTTTGAATTAGTAAATTTTACTAATAAATAGTAATTTCAACAAATTTATTAGTAAAATTTACTAATTGAAAAGCAAAAATTCAGTCACTAATTCAAATTTATTTTTGCTTTTGAATTAGTAAATTTTACTAATAAATAGTAATTTCAACAAATTTATTAGTAAAATTTACTAATTCAAAAGCAAAAATTTAGTAAATTTTACTAATAAATTAGTTGAAATTACTATTTATTATATTAGTAAATTTTACTAATTCACAAGCAAACAGTCAATTTTACTAATAAATTAGTTGAAATTACTATTTATTAGTAAATTTTACTAATTCACAAGCAAACAGTCAATTTTACTAATAAATTAGTTGAAATTACTATTTATTAGTAAATTTTACTAATTCAAAAGCAAAAAGTCAATTTTACTAAAAAAATTTGTTGAAATTACTATTTATTAGTAAAATTTACTAATTCAAAAGCAAAAAGTCAGTCACTAATTCAAATTAGTAAACATTTTTGCTAATTCAAATTTAGAGAGTAAAACCAAGAGATACTAAAAATAAAAAAAAATGAGAATGCAAAAAAGATCAGTTCAAGAAAAAAAAAGATGATTTTGATAAAAGGAAAACAAAAGTCGAGTAAAAAATCGTTTTATGCCACATGTGTTTAAGCATGCGGTTGCACTATATCCATCGACCTGTCTTTACGGCTTGCTGCCAGCTTCTAAGGAATTTCCGCCTGATGAATTTACCACAAGGTTTGCTCAAAAGAAGGAGAAAAAAAATTTCTAGAATATTTAAAACCTCAAAGTAAGTGTAATTTAGTTTTTTTTTTTTGCATATTCAACGATCTATATAATGAAATATGAGAGCTTATTAATTTCGCGAATTTAAATCACAAAACAAAACAAAAACCTCAACAGTTTTGAAGTTTTCTAATGTCAATGATGCGTGTAAATTGTAAACTGATGTTTTTTAAATAATAATAATAATAATAATAATAAAAGGACAAAATTAAGGGGCAAAAAAATTAGGGTCCAATAGGGAAAAATGAAAAGACAGAATAAAATTTTTAAAGAAAAAGAAATTTAAAGTTAAAAGTCAAAATGATAGCCAAAAATATAGTCAAAAAATTCGACTTTTGACCATATTTTTGGCTTTCATTTTGACTTTTAACTTAATTTTTTTTTAAAGGACAGAATGAAAGTCCTAAGAAATGATAAAATGAAATGGGAAAGTTAAGTTAAATTTCGAATTTCAAAATGAAAGACAAAAATGATTGTAAAAAGTGTAACAGAAATTCAAATGTAGCAATGAAAGATGAAACGAATGTGAAAAGTGAAAATGAAAGATAAAATAAATTTTGAAAAGTGAAAGTATAAAGAAAATTCAAAATTAAGTGCAAAAGTAAAAATAAAATTCAAAAACAGTTGCAAAAGTAAAAAGAAAATTCAAAATTAAGTGCAAAAGTAAAAATAAAATTCAAAATTAAATGCAAAAGTAAAAATAAAATTCAAAATTAAATGCAAAAGTAAGAAGAAAATTCAAAATTAAGAGCAAAAGTAAAAAGAAATTCAAAATTAAATCCAAAAGTCGAAATGAAAAACAAAATGAAAATTATTAAAAAAAAATTAAATTCGAAAATTTATATTTGAAATATAATTTACATTCACACAGAATGAAAATAAAAACTAAATAAGATGTAAAAAAATATTTTAAAAAACATTTTTCTTTATGACACGAATGGAATTTTTAAAGCTTTTGAGAAGCTTGCAATTTTCGTTATTTTTGTCCTGAAGCTTGCCGGAAGCTTGCAAGTTTTGTTATTTTTGCCCTGAAGCTTGCCGGAAGCTTGCAACTTTCACTACACTGTCCGGAAGCTTTTTAGAAGCTTGTAACTTTCACAATATTGGCTGGAAGCTCGCAAGTTTTGTTATTTTTGTTCTGAAGCTTACCGGAAGCTTGCAAGTTTCGTTATTTTTGTTCTGAAGCTAGCCAGAAGCTTGCAAGTTTTGATATATTGCGCCCGAAGCTTGATGGAAGCTTGCTAGTTTCGTTATTTCGACGCGTACTTTCTTGTAAGCTCAGGGTCTTACCATCCTCTTAATAAAAACGAAGCTTAATACGCGAACAATTGCAATTCACCGGAAAAGTATTACGTATAACTGTAACGACACTTTTCAATAGCCGAGAGTATGGTGAATAAAAATATAATGATTCACGGTTAATATTGACAATGATGGGAAGAGAAAGAGAAAAAGTACATGGTAATAAAGGGGGTAATAAGAGGTGCAAAGAAGATGGTCGCCTATCTATTCAATTATCACCTTGACACGGTCGCGTGCATACAGGTAAGTATGTTATGTACGTTAATCCCTTTTCACGACTTCCGGCCATTCTCGGGTGTGAGCGACGTGTCCTGTGACGTCAGCGACCGGGCACAACAACTTCACGGTTGCCCGCACTCTCCGCAAGCTCTCGTCACTTGCCCTCCCACGTTTTACTATTGTCAAAACATTATATATATATACATTTTCTCGTAAATTGCAATTATTTCGGTCAATTTTGTGAAAGTTACAAGCTTTCAAAAAGCTTACGGACGAAATAGTGAAAGTTACAAGCTTCAGGACGAAAATAACGCAACTTGCAAGCTTCTGACAAGCTTTAGGCCAACACTAATGAAACTCGCAAGCTTCTGACAAGCCTCAGGTGAATATTGAGACAGTTGCAAGCTTCTGGAAAGCTTAAGGTGAAGAAAAACAAAACTTGCAAGCTTCTGGCAAGCTTGGGTTCAATATTGTGAAACTTGCAAGCTTCTTAAGAGCTTTCAGCAAACTTTGGGACAATTTAGTAAACGTTGCAAGCTTCCGGAAAGCTTCAGGACAGAAATATCGTAACTTGTAAGTTTCCGGCAAGCTTCAGGTCAATATTGAGACAGTTGCAAGCTTCTGGGAAGCTTCAGGGGTATTATTAAGCAATTCGCAAGCTTCCTGCAAGCTTCGGGTGAAAAATAACGAAACTTGCAAGCTTCCGGCAAGCTTAACTTTCGAGATATTTTTTTCTAATTACTCCTTTATAATCAATTTGATTAAATTAATTTGTGCCTGATTAACATAAGTAAATTAACTTTCTGCAGTTTATTAAATTAATTACAACTAAATAGGAAACAAGTAAGTATTTCTTCAAAACAAAAGTGAAATATAATTAATTAGAAATTATTTTTTTTACTATTGAATTAGTTGAATTTACTATTTATTATATTAGTAAATTTTACTAATTCAAAAGCAAAATGTCAATTTTACTAAAAAATTTGTTGAAATTACTATTTCTTAGTAAATTTTACAAATTCAAAAGCAAAAAGTCAATTTTACTAAAAAATTTGTTGAATTGACTATTTATTAGTAAAATTTACTAATTCGAAAGCAAAAAGTCAATTTTACTAAAAAATTTGTTGAAATTACTATTTCTTAGTAAATTTTACAAATTCAAAAGCAAAAAGTCAATTTTACTAAAAAATTTGTTGAATTGACTATTTATTAGTAAAATTTACTAATTCGAAAGCAAAAAGTCAATTTTACTAATAAATTTGTTGAAATGACTATTTCTTAGTAAATTATACTAATTCAAAAGCAAAAAGTCAATTTTACTAAAAAATTTGTTGAAATTACTATTTCTTAGTAAATTTTACAAATTCAAAAGCAAAAAGTCAATTTTACTAAAAAATTTGTTGAATTGACTATTTATTAGTAAAATTTACTAATTCGAAAGCAAAAAGTCAATTTTACTAATAAATTTGTTGAAATTACTATTTCTTAGTAAATTTTACTAATTCAAAAGCAAAAAGTCAATTTTACTAAATAATTTGTTGAAATGACTATTTATTAGTAAAATTTACTAATTCAAAAGCAAAAAGTCAATTTTACTAATAAATTTGTTGAAATTACTATTTATTAGTAAATTTTACTAATTCAAAAGCAAAAAGTCAATTTTACTAAATAATTTGTTGAAATGACTATTTATTAGTAAAATTTACTAATTCAAAAGCAAAAAGTCAATTTTACTAATAAATTTGTTGAAATTACTATTTATTAGTAAATTTTACTAACTCAAAAGCAAAAAGTCAGTCACTAATTCAAATTAGTAGACATTTTTACTAATTCAAATTTAGAGAGTAAAACCAAGAGATACTAAAAATAAAAAAAAAATGCAAAATTGCAAGCTTCTTAACAGCTTTCAGCAAACTTCGGGACAATATAGTAAAAGTTGCAAGCTTCCGGATAGTTTCAGGACAGAAATAACGTAACTTTCGAGATATTTTTTTCTAATTACTCCTTTATAATCAATTTGATTAAATTAATTTGTGCCTGATTAACATAAGTAAATTAACTTTCTGCAGTTTATTAAATTAATTACAACTAAATAGGAAACAAGTAAGTATTTCTTGAAACGAAAAGTGAAATATAATTAATTAGAAATTATTTTTTCAACATGATAATTAAATTAATTGTGAGTAACTGCGTAAAAAAGAGGCCAATTTTTCCATCTTCTTCTTTATATAGTTTTCTTCTCCTTTTTCTTCTTCTTCTTCTATTTCTTCGCCTTTTTTCTTCCTCATTTTTTGAACGATATTTATAATAATAATAATAATATGAAACCGTATTAATTATACCCGGTAATGAATGGAGGTTAAGTTTGGTCTCGTGGAACGTTCAGTGGAAAATAATAGTGTTACGGGGCATTGTTTCTCCGCCTCTCGTCAGTATTACATACCTTGAAGCTTCATTTTCATAAACATGCGTCGTAAATAATTCCCTCTGGACTCATACACAAAGCTATATTTATATAAATATGCGTTTATACGTGTGCATACATATATATATATATATATATTTTTTTTTTTCTGTAAAAGAATAAGATCCCTCGCACTGATTCGGGAAATGATCCGTTCTGTTTTTAAGAAACACTTCCTGGAACGTCTCGCGTCGACTTCACGTGCTACCTGCAATTTAGTCTCGACAATCGACGAAAACCGCCCCCTCCGTTACTTATCGTACAATCGCTGAAGGAAAAAATTATCTTTTACCCGTCATCATGCAAATTGTCTCGTCATTAAGTTGCTTGTAGACGATTTTTTTTTGCATATTTTTTTTTTTTTTTGTAGTTTTTATAGAATTATTCTTTTTTAGTTTGCAATGCAATCAAAATATTAACGAGCTAGACAATTTTGGAAACTGGGATCGTTTTCAGAGACCAAAAATATATTGAAAACCACTCCCATGTCAATAAATGAGAAAAAATTTGTTTTTTTTAGACTTTTACCCCCACTTTTTTCAAAATACCTACTTGCTAGGCTTTTTTTAAACTCGAAATCGTGTTCAGAGGTCTTAAATACATTGAAAACCACTACCATGTCGAAAATTTGAAAAAAAAATTTTTTTTCGGTTTTTGCCCCTCTTTTTTCAAAATTCCAACTTATTATGCTTTTTTAAAACTCGGAATCGTGATCAGAGGCCAAAAGCACTTTGGAATCGACTACCATGACGAAAAAAAAGAAAAAAAAATTTTCTAATAGTTTTACCCCCACTTTTTTCAAAATTCCAACTCGCTATGCTTTTTTCAAACTCGAAATCGTGTTCAGAGGCCAAAAATACGTTGGAATCGACTACCATAACGAAAATAAGTGAAACAAAATTTTTCTAAGAATTTTACCCCCACTTTTTTCAAAATCGTCAATGTTTTTGTTCTCTTGCGCATAAGACTGTGAAATTACATTTTAAGGTTAAATTTAAAATGTCATGGAACTATCTAAATGTTTCGAACTTGTTTCAATATTGCAGCAAGCTTGCCAATATTGCCATCAGACTATTATCCCTCTCTATCTATTTAGTAAAATTTAAAGAATTCCAAGCAGTTATGATAAGAAGGTCCATGTCGGAAAGTATTTTTCTATCTCTCTTTCTCTCTCACTCGATTTGATTCTTTTGAATGGAATTTTTAACGAAAGGTAATGCTAGAGAATTATATATGTATATGTTAGATTTTCTCAAGGGGTTCCGGACATTTTCAGTAAAAAAGAGAGAAAGAGAGAGAGAGAGAGAGGGAGGGGTGCAACGAGATAGCGGAATATCGTGGTCACAGGAACATGTCTGAATATAAACGAATATAAAATGCATCGACGTTATAACGGCAAAAGAAATATCGACGGTCAGTATTAGAGGGAAAATCCGTATCCTGCCAGTAACGACCATCACGAGAGGAAGTCGAAATAGAAAAGAGAAAGAGGTAGCTAGAGCAGTAGCAGCAGCAGCTGGTCCCTTCATCCCGCCACCAGAGAATTTATAATGGCGCCCAGTTATTATCACACTATTTTTTTTTATTTGACTCAAAAAAAAAAAAATTATTTAATTTCATGCAATTTCTGTTCCAAAAGTTTTGCAACAAGCTTGCAATTTCTGTTCCAAAAATTTTGCAACAAGCTTGCAGTTTCTTTTTCAAAAATTTTGCAACAAGCTTGCAATTTCTGTTCCAAAAATTTTGCAACAAGCTTGCAGTTTCTTTTTCAAAAATTTTGCAACAAGCTTGCAATTTCTGTTCCAAAAATTTTGCAACAAGCTTGCAATTTCTGTTCCAAAAATTTTGCAACAAGCTTGCAGTTTCTTTTTCAAAAGTTTTGCAACAAGCTTGCAATCTATTTTCCAAAAATTTTGCAACAAGCTTGCAATCTATTTTCCAAAAACTTTGCAACAAGCTTGCAATTTTTGCAAAAATATTTTTTAAAAAACTTTGAAAGATTTCGTAGTAAGATTGGAGAATTTATTCTTACTATACAAATATTAAAGTAATTTTTGCACCAAGCTTGCAAGAATTGCAAGGATATTGCAAACAGGCTTAAAAAATTTCCCAGTTTTCTTGGAGCAATCATCCTTGTATTATTGTAACAAGCTTCTAACGCAAGATTGTTGCAAGCTTGGTCACAATTATTTAAAGAATAGAGTTGTATTAATCTATCATGGCAAGATTGTAGCAAGCCAACTCCGGAAGGTTACAAGCTTGATTACAAGCTTTCAACGTGTCGAAGCAAACTGGTTAGAAACTATCTTTTTAAGATTGCAGCAATTTTTTTGGAACAAGCTTGTAACATTTCGTGGCAACCTTGGACAATCTTTCTTGCAAAATTGTGTCAGGTTTATAGCGCAAGAGTACTGCAAGCTTGTAACATTTCGTGGCAAGCTTGGACAGCCTTTCTTGCAAAATTGTGTCAGGTTTATAGCGCAAGAGTACTGCAAGCTTGTAACCAAGCTTGAATTATTTCATTATTTATTTGCAGCAATTTATTCTTCAAAGCTTTCAGCAAATTTCGCAACAAGCTTGCAAGATGTGCTACAATTTTGCAAATGGCTTTAAAAAAATTCTTAGTAAGCTTGTTCAACAAGCATGTTTGTAGCTTGTGAAATTTCGTAATAATCTTGCATCAATCTGTTCTGCTATATTGCTGCAAGCTTGTTACCAAGCTTGAAGATGTTTCACAGTAAGCTTGCAGCATTTTATTCTCACAAGCTTTATGCGAGTTTTGCAACAAGCCTGAAGCATTTTCTTGTAAGCTTGTGGTTATCTTTGTCGAAATATTTGTCATCAAGCTTATAACCAAGCTTGTCGCCAAGCTTATAACCAAGCTTGTCACCAAGCTTATAACCAAGCTTGTCACCAAGCTTATAACCAAGCTTGTCACCAAGCTTATTTCTAAGCTTGTTACCCATTTTAATATACAATCTTATCACCAATCTTATATCCAAGCTTGTCACCAAACTTTTAACCAAGCTTGTGACCAAGCTTGTGACAGTTTAGAGTAAGCTCGCTGAATTCTAACCTTGCACGATTGTAGCAATTTTTTTTCTCATGTTAATTCTTATGCTTGCAGAAAACTTGACCCAAGCTTGCAACCAAGCTTGCAAAAAACACTCTATTTTGTTGGTTTTTGTGAACTATAAAGCTTGCTGGAAAGTTTCGTACCATCTTGGCAGTCTATTAAAGTACAAAAATACATTTTGAGAGAGAGAGAGAGAAATAGAGGGTGTAAAGCGAGAGAGGAAAACAATTTGCGTGACGTGTTCTAATAGGCAATCTAAAGATGCAGTCGCACTTTGATGGTTAAACGTAATTGACACGAACGTTTGTCAGGAATGACATATATTCTCTCATTTGTGTTGCATCTCTTGTGTTCTTCTTTTCCCCTTCCCCCATCATTTCCACTTTAGAGTGAGAGAAATTTCAAAAGTGGAATTAGAGGAGAACTAAGAGAAGAAATAAGGGAGGGGGGAGGACCAAGATTAGCTTTTGCAGTGTTTCTCTTATATATATATATATATACTATTCAAAACTTGGCTCTCGCTCATCTTCACGATGCGGAAGAAATTCCAAACCCTCATCGCTTGTGAAACACGTCAAGTCAATTGTTACTTGGTAAAACACAATTGCCTCCTCTTCTTCTTCTTCAACATCAAAATTCTTGGAAATTTTTTATATTGATCAATTTTTGGAAAAACTACAATTTTTTACAATAATAATAATAATAATAATAATAATAATGATAATAACAATAATAATATTGTTGAAATATGAAAATTTCTATTTCTATTTTCTATCAGCGAAAAATTATAACATGAATAATAATAATAATAATAATAATCATAATAATAATCATAATAATAATATTGATAATAATTTACAAAAACTATTTTTTAGAAATTTTTGTCTCATCGTTTTTACTATTCTTCTTTTTACAGATTTTTTTTTATTTTATTTAAAAAATTAGTAATATCTATCTTCTTCCTTGGTGAAAAACGAAAAAAATTCACTTTCATTTTGTCATTTATTTTGTATTTTCATTTTCACTATTTGAATACAATTCTATTTTCACTTTGACATTCTGTAGAATGATTTCCACTTTCACTTTTGCAAATTTTTATTATAATTATGATATGATAGTAAAAGTAGGAATATTTTTAAAAAAAATTGTGAAAGTGAAAATGAAAGTAAACATAAAAATCTGTCAAAGTGAAAGAGAAAGGAAAAGTGAAAATGAAAATAATATGAAGAAAGAGAGAAAAATTTGCCAAAGTTACAGTAAAAATAGAAATTTGTGAATGTGAAATTGAAATCGAAAATAGAAATACGAGAAAGTGAAAGTGAAATGTAAAAGTGAAAAAGAAATTAAAAGAAAGAGAGAAAAAAATCTAGCAAAGTGAAAGTAAAAATTGAAATTTGTGAAAGTGAAATTGAAATCGAAAATAGAAATACGACAAAGTGAAAGTGAAATGTAAAAGTGAAAAAGTATTTAAAAATAAGAAAAAAATCTAGTAAAGTGGAAGTAAAGAAAGAAATCTGTCAAAATGAAAGTAAAAATGAAAGTGAAAATATTGTTAAATTAGTATTATTATTATTATTATTATTATTATTATTATTATTAAAATATTAATATTATTATTATTTTTATTATTATTAAAATATTATTAAAATATTACTATTATTATTATTTTTATTATTATTATTATAAAAATATTATTATTATTTTTCTTATTATTGATAAATTACAGAAATTCATTCTATTTTAAATAAATTACAGAATTTCAATAATTTTGAATGAATCAGTGAGATTTGATTATAATATTGAACGAATGACGGAAAATAAAAAAATTTTCAATTTAATTAATAAAAATCAATTAATTAGAAATTAGAAATTATTAATTATTATTAATATTATTTAATTAAGTAATTGCAGAAATTTTATTTTTATTTTATTTTCATAACGAAATGTAGTGCTTACTCAAGAAATTTATTTTCGAGAGATTCGATTCGGAATAATTGTTTAAATTCTTTCACCTTTAATATTTAAATAATTTAGTATTAAATTAACTTGAATATATTTAATCTTTATTTTTTAACGAATTACAAAATATTATTTACTTTTCAATTAACTGCGGAAAACTATTTATTTTTCTCAAAAAAAAAAAAAAATTGGAAATCATGTGTAAGAAAAGAAAAATCTCCAAAAAATGATTATCTTCTGCATAATTAATTTTAATAAAATTACGTGCGAGTAATAGTGAGGTGAGGGAAGGAAAAGAGAAAATTTAGTTGACGTGGTCGTCCGAATCAGTACGCAAAACTTGGGACGATTGTTTTGAAATGAAAGTAAATTCAATTCGCCAGGCTAATTATCGTCAGTCCAAACTTGTGAATTAAACTTGTAATTGGCTTTCGCTTGATTCAAAGAAATTACCCTTCATTCTCTCTCTCTCTTTCATGGACAGGTACAAATAAACACACACACATAAAAATAAAAATAAATATATACAATTTATATGCGCACACAATCTTCTCAATACACAAAGATATATACGCGTGATCTTTCTTTAGGGTTCAAGGCTTTCAGTACACGAATACCGAGCCTCCTAATCATTAAGTTCGAATGTACTCGCAGTTTTCTGAGAATGTGATACACATATAAAGAGTCCTTCACGCGCATGTTTTTGCCTTTTATCGAACGTAATTAAAGATCCTTTCTGTTTCTGAGTTCTCTATTTATTTATTTATTTATTCATTTCATTTCATTTTATTTCTACAGTCATTTTTATTTATTTATTTATTTAGGTATTTTATTTCATTTTATTTTTTCTACTTTCATTTTTATTTATTTATTTAATTTATTCTTTTAGTCGGCAATTTTATTTTTTAATTCAGATTTTTACCCCTTATGATAATTATAACTCATTCATTGTCAGCTATATTGGATCCGCCATTTTGAATTTTTTAAATCTAACCTCAAATTCGTTATCAGCGACCCCAAAAACCCCCGAGTAACAGTTTTTAGGCAAATACAGTAAATTTTTGAAAAATCCTCCGCCATATTGGATCCGCCATTTTGAATTTTGAAAAACTAATCTCAGATTCGTTATCCTCGACCCCAAAAACCCCCGAGTAACAGTTTTTAGGCGAATACAGTAACTTTTTGAAAAATCCTCCGCCATATTGGATCCGCCATTTTGAATTTTGAAAAACTGAACTCATATTCGTGATTAGCGACCCCAAAAACCCCCGAGTAACAGTTTTCAGATGAATCCAGTAATTTTTTTAAAAGTCGTCCTCCATATTGGATCCGCCATTTTGAATTTTGAAAATCTAACCTTATATTCGTAATCACCGACCCCAATAACCCCCGAGTAACTAAAATTACTCGAATTTAATCAATTTTTACAATTTACCTCCGCCATATTGGATCCGCCATTTTAAAGTTTTAAAAACTAACCCCGAATTCGTACTCCCCGACCCCGAAAACCCCCTGAGTGACAAGTTTCAGTTGAATCCAGTGACTTTTTGGAAAAACGTCCGCCATTTTGAATTTTTAAAATCTAACATTAAACTCGTAATTCGCGAAGCAAAAAAACTTTCGAGTAATAAATTTTATTCGTTTTTCATTTAAATTCTCTTTATTTACAATTAAATTATGTTTTTAATATTTAAAAAATAGATTTGACGCCATATTGAATCCGCCATTTTGAATTTTTAAAATCTAACATTAAACTCGTAATTCGCGAAGCAAAAAAACTTTCGAGTAATAAATTTTATTCGTTTTTCATTTAAATTCTCTTTATTTACAATTAAATTATGTTTTTAATATTTAAAAAATAGATTTGACGCCATATTGAATCCGCCATTTTGAATTTTTAAAATCTAACATTAAACTCGTAATTCGCGAAGCAAAAAAACTTTCGAGTAATCAATTTTATTCGTTTTTTATTTAAATTCTGTTAATTTACAATTAAATTATATTTTTAATATTTTAAAATAGATTTGACGCCATTTTGAATCCGCCATTTTGAATTTTTAAAATCTAACATTAAAACAGTAATTCGCGAAGAGAAAAAAACCTTTCGAGTAGTAAATTTCATTCGATGTTTACTTAAATTTTTTATATTTACAATTAAATTAAGTTGTTAATATTTTGAAATATATTTGACGTCATATTGAATCCGCCATTTTGAATTTTTTAAATCTAACATTAAACTCGTAATTCGCGAAGCAAAAAGACTTTCGAGTAGGAAATTTTATTCGTTTTTTATTTAAATTCTGTTTATTTACAATTAAATTATGTTTTTAATATTTTAAAATAGATTTGACGCCATATTGAATTCGCCATTTTGAATTTTTAAAATCTAACATTAAAATAGTAATTCTCGAAGCAAAAAAACTTTCGAATTAACAAATTCATTCGATTTTGACTTGAATTTTTAAATTAACAGGAAAATTCACAAAACTTTTAATATTTTGTAACAGATTTCACGCCATATTGGATCAGCCATTTTGAATTTTTGAAAATTGAAAATCGTCTCAAATTTCTGTTTCTAAAACACGTTTTTCAAACGTTTCATAATTGCCGATATATAAAGTTTTCTTCTTCTTTATTTATTTCAATTAGAAAAAATATCCTTCAATTAATAAAACACGTCGACAAATTGAATTCATATATTATTATCATTATTACTATTATTACTAGTATTATGATCATAATTATTATTATTATTATTATTATAATTATAATTATCATTCTTTCTTTTTTTTCCTGAAACGATAAAATTCAGCCAACGTGGAACGTTGATCGTGTAATTATTTATCAAGATTCTCACTTATTACAAAATCTCCTAGCAGAAACTACTCACGCACCTTCCTGCATTTTGATTCTTATCAATTCAAACAACAAGTTCAAGCATCGTTAACACTAAGTGATATTTTGCAACTGCGTACAGAATGCAAGTTGCCTATCTTAATTTCTTCATCGAATTGAAAGAAACAAAAAGAAACAAAAGAAGACAAATTTCTCTAAAATTCAAATTTTTTTCTGTAACCAATTTGTTTTGAGGTGCATAATATTTTGTTGATTGTAAAAAAAAACAAATTAGTTTCTACGATCAGTAAAGTAAATTTAAAGTTTTTTTTTTTGCGATTTAATATTGAAAAAATATTATTTATTTTATTTATTTATTTATTTATTATTTTAATTTTTAATTTTAATTAAAATTTAATTGATTTTTAATTAATTTTTTAATTTTTAAATATTAGATTATAATATCAATAAAGTAAATTAAAATCAGTAAAGTAAATTTAAAGTATTTTTTTGAAATTTAATTTTGAAAAAATATTATTATTTATTTTATTTATTAATTTATTATTTTAATTTTTAAAGAAATATTAGATTGTAATATCAATAAAGTAAATTAAAATCAGTAAAGTAAATTTAAAGTATTTTTTAAAATTTAATTTTGAAAAAATATTATTATTTATTTATTATTTTAATTTTTAAAAAAATATAAGATTGAAATATCAATTTAATACTCTTTCTCGTCTTTTTCTTCTTACTTATTTATATTTGCTTTTCGTTCCTATACTTTTTTATTCATATATTTTTCATATTTTTACCATTTTCATTACTTTTCTATATTTTTTAAAATTTTTTCCCCCTTTTTTAATGTAATTTTTATTTCAACAATTTTTGTATTCTTCTTTTTTTATCTTCGTATTTCTTTATTTTATTTTTTAACCTTTTTTTTTTTATTTTTACCCATTTTGTACAATTTTTGAAGTTTTTTACCATCGCTTTAATTAATTTTCTGCATTTTTTCAAACTATTTATTCAATTTTTTTTATAAATAATAATAAAACAAAAATAATAAAATAAAAAGAATATTTTCTTTTTAGGCGAAATTTTTTTTTTTTGCCAGGTGCATAAACGTGAGTCGTTTATCTGGGACAAGAGAGGGGGAGGGGGTTGAAGAGAGAGAGAGAGGGGGGAAGGGAGGGGGGTTAATAATTGGGAAAAGCATATGTTGGCATAAAGCCAATCAGATTAAGGGAACATTATGCATGCAGGAAATGTGTATCTTTTAAGAGAATGTCAGTCAAGCGGATGGACTCTCTTATACATATATATATATATACTATTGAACCGTCATTCCAGTTTGCCATCGGTTCATAAAGAGTGAAAATGATTTGTTTTTATTAAAAGTGCTAACCAGCTGTTTCATTATTTTTAAATTGTTTATTGTCAATTGCATTTACGAACATTAATTTTTAAAAGTGTTTCTCGTAAAAAAATGAATTTTAATCACAGTAAAATTAGTAAAAATAATGACAATGAGAATTATAACAGTAACAATTAAAATTAACCAATAATAATAATAATAATAATAATAATAATAATAATAATAATAATAATAATAATAATAATATGTAAAATAAAAATTAAAAATAATAAATAAAAACTAAAAATTATAAATAAAGAATTGTAATAATAAAGAATAACTGAATTGTAATAACAAAATAAAAATAAATAACAATTGAATTGTATTAATAATTAATTATAACAATAATAACAAGATGATAATTAATTGTAACAATAAAAACAAGATGATAATTAATTGAAATAATTATTATAACAAAATAATAATAAATTATAACAATAATCACGGAATTATAATAAATTATAATAATAATAATAACTGAAATGTAATAACAAGTCAATAACAAATTATAACATCCAAAAATAATTAAGAAATAAAATAACAAATTATAAATACAATTAATTACATTGTAACAAATCCCAAAATATTATTGAAAATATAGTGAAATAATACATTATAACAATAATCACCGAATTAAAATAACAAAACAATAATAAATTATAACAAATAACAATAATAAATTTTAACAATAATTACCGAATTATAATAACAAAAATAATAATAAATTGTAACAATAATTACCGAATTCTGATAACAAAATAATAATAAATCTTAACAATAATCACTGAGTTATAGTAAGAAAATAATAATAAATTCTAACAATAATTCCCGAATTACAATAACAAAATATTAAAAAATTATAACAATAAGAATAATAAATTATAACAATAACAATAATAAATTATAACAATAATAACTGAAATGTCATAACAAGTCAATAACAAATTGTTACAACTAAAAATAGCTAACAAATAACACAACAAAATTTTAATTATTTAAATTATAAAAACAAAATATTATTGAAGATATAATAAAATAATAAATTATTGCAATAATTACCGAATTAGGAAAACAATAGAATAAAAAATTATAACAATAACAATAATGAATTCATTATCACCGAATTATAATAACAAAATAATAATAAGTTATAACAATAATCACAGAAACATAATAACAAAAGAATAAGTTATATTAAAAATAACTGAAATGTACTAACAAGTCAATAACAAATTTTAACAACTAAAAAAAATTAAATAATAACGTAACAAATTATAATTATAAGTATTTCAATCGTAAAAACAAAATATTATTGAAAATATAGTAAAATAATAAATTCAGCAACAATCACCGAATTAGAGTAACAAAACAATAATAAAAAAAGAAATAAGAACAATAATAATAATTATCATTATAATCAGAATAACAAATTAGAAAAACAAAATAATAAATTATAACAATAATCACCGAATTATAATAACAAATTGATAATAAATTATAACAATAATAACTGAAATGTAATAACAAGTCAATAACAAATTGTAACAACTAAAAAGAATTAAAAAATAACGTAACAAATTATAATTATCAGTATTTCGATTGTAAAAACTAAATATTATTGAAAATGTAGTAAAATAATAAATTATAACAACGATCACCAAATTATAGTATCAAAATAATATTAAATTGTAACAATAATCACCGAATTATAATAACAAAATAATAGTAAATTCTAACAATAATAACTAAAATGCAATACCAAATAACAATAACAAACTGTAATAACAAGTCAATAAAAAATTGTAACAACTAAAATTAATTAACAACCAACATAACAATCTATGATTATAAATAATTAAATCCTAAAATCGTAATGTTATTCAAAATACAACAAAATAACTTCTATTGTCTTTTCAAGTTTTCAAAGAACAAACTTTTTCTAATTCTAATTTTAATATTGTCTTTTCAAGTTTTCAAGGAATAAACCTTTTCTAATTGTAATTGTCTTTTCAAATTTTCAAAGAATAAACCTTTTCTAATTGTAATAATTGTCTTTTCGAGTTTTTCAACAACGTAAAAACTGTTTATCAAATAAATTAAATTTAAAAAAAAAATTAAATTTTATTTCAAAAAAAAAACTTGAAAATTTACTGTCAACCTAAGAAGGTGACCTAAAACTTTTTCTGATGACAGTATCATCATAATTTTTCAATTCCTTTATTTTTTTGCCCATTTCCATGGGAATAGTAAATTTGACCTCAAAATGACAAGAAGAAATCGCGTGACTAAACAGCAATCTAGCAGCAAAAAAATAAAAAATAAAAAGTCAAAGAATTTCAATAGTGCATAAAAATGAGATGTTTAGATGAAAACAAGGAGATAAACGTACGCTGTCGAGTGGCGGTTGGTGGATGACCGACTTGGCTATAGAAGGAGGAGAGGGGAGGGGGATGGAAAGGGTCATTTAAATTGTAATTTTCAGTGTTTATATATATATATATATATATATATATATATATATATATATATACTTTGAGAATCGCGTGTCCCTAATATATGCACATCTCAAGACGTTCCATGCACGACAATGTATTCTGTACGAACCTATGTCCGTACTTGTAGCCGTACTTGTTACTTGTTACTTGCTTTGCTACTATCTTACACTCCCGAGGTGCCAGAGTGCAAAAAAAAAAAAAAATACACAGTTTAAGTACCAACTGACTTTTATTACCCTCAAGTATCTCGTGTACTTTAAATTAATTAGCTCTCCCAAAATTTAACTAATTTTTTACACCGTTGACATTAAAGGGCCAAAGAAAATTTTATGTTCCACCAATTATTGCAAGTATTAATTTTAATAGTTAATTGTAACAATAATAACAAGATAATAATTAATTGTAATAATTATAATAACAAAACGACAATAAATTATAACAATAATATATTATAACAATAATAACTATGAATTTTAATAACAAGTCAATAACAAAATTGTAACAATAACTAAAAGTAATTAACAAAAATAACATAACAAATTTTAATTATAAACAATTAAATTGCAAAAACAAAATATTATTGCAAATATAATAAAATAATAAATTATAACAATAATCACCGATTTATATAATTAACAAATAATATAAGAAATTATACTTATAAATAATTAAATTGTAAAAGCAAAATATTTTTAAAAATATACTAAAATAATAAATTCCATGTTTGTTACATAAAAATATAATTCCTCCAGGTTTTTAAAACTAAATTTATTTTTAACTAGAAACATATTTAAAAATGTCAATTAAAAAATTAAAAAATAATTTTTAAATAAATATATATTTTTATGAAATAATTGAATAATAAAATAAATAAAATCATTGAATTTAATTCAAAAATTCAATTATTTTTTTATTCATTCTTCGAAGAAATAAATTATTTTTAAAAGTTTGAAATTTGTTTCATTTTTTTTCCAAAATAATATTTTGTCAAAATTCAATTATTTTCATTGTCTACTATTTCAAAAAAAAAATTTTTACAAAAGTATTCAATTATTTAAACAGAAATTTTTATGAAATTCGTCTCGAGAATTCAATTATTTTCAAATGTAATATAAATTCTTTGCAAAAAATTCATTTTTATTTAAAAAATTTTTGTCAAAAATTATCGTTAATTTTCCATTACTTTTAGAAATAATAAAATTTTTCTTCGACATTGAAACATTGCTGGAAAAAAAAATTATGTCAGAATTTCAATTATTTTTAATATATTTGTACAATTTTTGACAAATTTCAGGAAAAATTAAATTATTCCTAAAAATGTTACTAAAATTTGCTAAAAGAATTCAATTATTTAAAAATTTGTTTTAATGAAATTCTTTATGAAAATTCAATTCTGAGAATAATTGAATTATTTAATAAAATATTTATTTTTATAGTCAAAAAATTCAATTTTTAAACAAAATTTTTATAATGTTCCACATGAACATTTAATTATTCCAAAAATTTCAAATTTCAAAAACTAGTTGCAGAATTTCAATAATTTTTCAAATAATTTTATTTGAATTTCTCAAAAAATGTAATTATTCTTTAGAATTTTATCAAAATTTTGTTAAAAGAATTCTATTATTTAAAATTATTTATTAATTTTTATTAGTTTATTATTATTAATTATTTTTTTTATATTGTTTAGAAAAAATGTTGATTAGAAAACTTGAATTATTGAAGAAAATATCTTTCTTTGTATTTAAATAATTGAATTTTTAGATAATAGTTTGATTTCCAAAATGAATTTCATTAAAAATTTAAGACTAAATTTGAAGTTTTTTATTTCCATTCATATATTTAATTAAAGAATTTAGGAATAATTTAAATTTCGTAAAATTGAATATTTGTAAACAATAATAAATTTGAAAATTGGCAAAGAACAATAATAGTTTGTAATAAAATGATAGTTTAAAAAAAACTATTTTTATTTTTTTTTAAATAATAGTTTTTTTATGAAAATATTTTTTTAAGAAGTTACTTTAAAAAAAATTATTTTTTAGAATTGTTCGTTAAAAGTATAAAAAAAATAAAAATTTTCAAATATTTTAATTTGAAACCTTTTGAAAACTCGAACTATTTCTACAAATTTAAATAATAATTGAATTCTCTTAACAAAATTTTAATAAAATTCTTTAAGAATAATTTCAGTTTTCAAGAAATTTGATGAAACGAATTTTCCAAAATATCTTAAAAATAATTGAAATTCTGCCAGGAATTTTATTAAATATTATTCTAAAGAATTGAATTTAGGATAAAATTTGCATTATTTATCAAGATAATTGGAAGTTTGACTAAAAAATTTTGTACATTTTTGAACAAAATTTTAATTTTTGCCAAAAATTTGTATGCTTCAAATATAATTGAATTCTTGAGACTAAATTTATTAAAATGCTTTTTCAATAAATGAATTCTTTTGTGAAATTCTAATTAAAATAGTAAACATGGAAAATAATTGAATATTGACAAATTTTTGAAGTTCATTAAATTTCTACGAAGAATTTTGTTGAAATTATTTGGAAAAAAATTGAATTGTTACAAAAGAATAATTACAAAAAATTTAATTACAAAAAAACAGAATTCATAAAATTTTAGAAAATAATTTAATTCTTTAAATAAGAATTCATAAAATTTTTGAAAATAATTTAATTCTTTAAAAAAGAATTCATAGAATTTTTGAAAATAATTTAATTCTTTGAAAAAGAATTCATAAAATTTTTGAAAATAATTAAATTCTTTAAAAAAGAATTCATAGAATTTTTGAAAATAATTTAATTCTTTGAATACAAATTTAAAAAATAAAATAAGACGGAAAAACACAGAATTAGAAAAAATACCAATAAAAAAAAGGGTTCCATTCAACAAATTCGAACAGTTTCCAATTTCCAAGAAGGAAGAAAAGTATTCCCCCCTCCCACAAAAAATTTAATTTTCAAAAATAATTCAAATTGCAAATTTTATCGTTGAGGTCACCATGTGTGTGATAATAAAACAAATATTTAAGGGACAATCTACAAAGACCCATAAATTTAATGAATGTGAAGCATTTAAAGCCCATTTTCGTTGTTTATGGTTTTCGCACATTACAAAATAGGATAAGACTAGGGAAAGTTTATACCCGCACTAAACAATATAAAGAAAAAATTGTCAAAAGACCAAAAAGGGAGTGAAGGGTGCAAAAAAAATTTTCCAATTAATTGTTAAAGGTCAAAGAAAAATAACATTTTAGATTAAAAAAAAATATATATATATATGTGTCTTCTCTTTTCAAACTTGGCGAAGACTAAAAGTCACCAAGAATGCAATTCCGAACCAATTACGTTTGGAAAAGAGAGAGAGAGAAAGAGAGGTTGTGGGGGGAGACTATACTGATCCTTCATGGTTTGGTGTTCATCTATACCAAGAATCAGAGAGACGAAACGAGCTTCTTCACTTTGCGAGGAACCCGAAGACTTCTAAAGTAATTCGAGGTTCGAAAGAATGCGATTCTTAAATCTTTTATTGAACCCTTGCGGTGTATACATATATATAAAATTCGACTAGAATTGTTTTTTTTTCTTTTTTTTTCATTTTGAGAAACGAAAAATTAACTTCCCCTCCTTTTTTTTTAACCATAGGTTAAAAATTTTATTTTGTCTTTTTCATGTTTTCAAGATATAACTTATTTGCGACGTTATTAAATTTTGTTTACGATGAATTTTTAAAATTGTACTTTTTTTACCTTGTATCAACTGCGTCTGGACTGGAACTGACATTAAACTCTGTTTTGCGAAATGTATAAATAGCGCGCGACAACCAATCACATTCCACTTCCCCCACTCCTGGCGCTTGCGTAGAACTGTTTGACGTTCTGCGCGGGCGCACAATGAGAAGAGGGGGTAAGCGTCCTTCCCCCTCTCCTCGCATCTGCGCAGAACTAATTGAATCTCTCTTTCGTCGCGAAGGGAAAGTAAATAAACCTCATGAATTTCTAGAAATAAGTCGAATTTTTTTTTTTTTGCAAAATCCTAATTCATTTGACAATGTGGTCATTGAAAAATAAATTTTCCCCTCCTTCCACTCTCAATTCATATTATCTCCTTTCTTTTTTTTCTTGGTATTTCCCCCCCCCTCGATTTCATTCTCCATCTCGACCACTATTCGTTGCATAAACAAAACACACACAATGCACTTCATTTACATGGCGTAAATTATGGTACCCTATATTCTTCTGGCATAATGTCATAAAGGTCAAAAACTCCTTTTTTTTTTGAGAAAAAAATAGAGGATGAAATTTCATTTTTTTTAGACAATGTGATGGCTATTAAATGAGTTTCAATATTTATTTTACGGGAAAATTTTTTTTTTTAAGATGAATGAAAATATTTGAAAAATAAATATTACAGGTAAAATAGTGGGTTGTAAATTCTTTGTTTTTTTTTGTAAAAAAAAAGGTAGGACAATATTTCGCGAATACTGTTTCAATTAAGGGCCCCAGTGGGATGCCAAAGAAATGAGGCTTTCTTCGTTCGTTTAAGTCTTGTTGAAAATCTCATTGGGACCTTGATTTACACCAGGTTGCTTCTTACGACTTGGATCGTTAGCATAGGGACAAGTGAACACGCGAGATAATCGGGCTCTTAGTCCCCCCTTCCTTTTTGCCACTGGTTTGCCCTCCCCCCCTCTCTTTTTGCACTATATCCTTCTTTACCCCTCGTTAAAAACTCTGTCTCTCTCTCTCTATCTCTCTTTCTTTTTTCTCTCCCTCTCTTTCTTTTTCTCTCCCTTTCTTTTTTTTCTCTCTCTCTCTCCTTTCTTTTCATCTTCTTTTCTCTCTTCACGACCATAGATTACGAGGCATAAATATCCCCACGCAATTTATAATGACAATTACTATAAAAATTGTCACACAATAAAATATTTTGATGAAATTTACGGCCACCTGATGCAACCCCACTTCACATTCTACAATGAGGGTCTTAGGGCCCCCCCATTTCTATATCTATGTTCACACCACAAGCAGAGAATTTTACAGCCAATTATTTTATGCATCGTTTTATTGCGACCATGTCTTTTCTTCACGAGTCGAAAGTCGTTTAGGGATAGGATCCGATCGTCTATGGATAACAATAAAATTGGTTATTAAAAGACTTTCGAATGAGGGGATGAATGGTGATTTTTTTTTTCACAGGATAGTTAACGAGTTATGTATAAATGGGAATTTTGCAATCAGTTTTCTGTCAAAATACTCGAGGGGATTAAATTTGTCACCAATTGAAAGGTGATTTGTTTTGTAAGGGATTTTTTTTTGGAAAATTAAACTTCTCTTATCTGTTGGAACATTATTTTCTTTCTTCATTTTTTAGAAACGGAAAATTAACTTACCCTTCTTTCTTTGAATGTATGGAAAATTTTTTTTAACTGTAGGTTAAAAATTTTATTGTCTTTTTCATGTTTTTAAGATAAAACTTATTTGCGATGTTATTAAATTTTCTTGTTTGGAAGTAATTTTTAAAAATTGTTTTCTTTTATTTTTGTTTACCTTGTACCTACTGCGTCCGGAGTGGAACTGAAACAGTGATCCACGCAATGAGTGAAGAGTGGGGATAGCGCGTAAGAACCAATCACATCCCACTTCCCCCTCTCCTCGCGCAGGCGTAGATATAAGAAATATATTTATACGTAATTTTTTAGGGTTGCCACAAATATTTAATTTTATTTTTCCCTGATTTTCAGACAAAATTCTCGCACTTGTTCCCTGACCATAAAAAATATTCTGATTCACTCTAAAAATTATTAGGTATTAAAAAATGTTCTGTTAAATTTATGTAAAAATTTCATTAATTGTAAAATTGTTCGAAAACATCAATAACTAAATTTTAAAATAAGTATTTAATTATTACTTTTCCCCGAGAATTCAAATTCAAACCTTTTGAAAACTCAACAATTTATAAGAATATTATTACAAAACATAATTCACCTTCTTCATGGTTTGTTGTAATTTAAATAACCATGACATTTTTTAATAAAAATTTTATTATTTACAAAAATCGTAATAAAATCCTTCGCAAAAATTAAATTATTTTTCAAAGTAGTACATTTTCTCATAAAAAATTCATTTATTTGAATAAATTTTAATAAAATTCGTTGCAATAATTCGATTATTTTCATAAACAATAAATCGATTATTCTGTAATTTCATTTTTTAAATAAATTTTTATTAGAAAATTCTAGAAAAATTCAAATATTTAAATTGAAAAATAAATAATTTATTGAATAATTGAATGTTTGTTAAAATTGAATTCTCATAAAAAATTTTATCAACAAACTTTTAAATAATTGAATTCTTTTTACAAATTTTAATAAAATTTTTAAGAATAATTACATTTTTCGAGGAATTTGATTATGATATTGTATCCAAAATTAATTAAAATCCTGCGATAAGTTTTATTATTCATGAAAATAATTTTAAAAAATTTTCAAAAATGTTATTCAAATTTTTATTAAATAATTGAATTTCGGTGGAGAATTTTATTATTTATAAAAATATTTAAATTCTTGTAAATAATTGATATTTTTTGAAAAAATTTATAAAATTTTGTATAATAAATAATTAATCTCATGTGAAAATTTTATTATTTATGAAAATCATTGAATTATTTCAAAGAAATTCATTAAAAAATTCATAAATTATTGAATTTCTGTAAAACTTTAACAAGAATTGCATTCAAGTTTTTAAATGTATTTAAATTTTAAAGAGAATTAAAATTTTTTTTTAAATAAATTAATATTGAAGAATTTTATTATTTATAAAAATAAATGAATATTGAAGAATTTTATTATTAATAAAAATAATTGAACTTTGACAAAATTTTTTGAACATAATTGAATTTCTTCGTAGAATTTTATTACTTTTAAAACTAATTGAATTTCGGAGAAGAATTTAACTATTTTTAAAAATAATTAAATTCTTGAAAAGAACATTGTTAAATTTCTTTCAATAACTGAACTCTTGCGACGAATTTTATAAAATTCTTTTCAAATAATTGATATTTTTTGAAAAATTCCTTGAAATTTTTTATATTAAATAATTAAATTCCTGTTAAAACATTATTATTATTTATAAAAAAAAAATTAGTTTAACTAAAAGAAATTTATCAAAAATTTTGGTAAAATTATTGAATTCCTGTGAAATTTTTTCAAGAATTTCATTGAAGTTTTTAAAAATAATTGAATTTCGAAGAAGAATTGTATTATTTATAAAGATAATTGAAATTTTGAGGAGAATATTAAAAAAAAAATTTTTGAACATAATTGAATTTTGGAGAATTTTTTTTTTATTAATGATATAATTTAAATGATCAGAATTTTTTTAATTTTTGAATATAGCTAAATGTTGGAAAAAACTTTTATTACTTTTGAAAATAATTGAATTTCTGTAGTAAATTTTTAACTTTTCAAAATTTAGAAATTTAATTTTTTCCAGTATTTTTACAAGAAGTCCCTGATTTTTGCCTGACCAATTTTCCTTTCCCTGACCTGTGGCAACCCTGTTTTTTTAATTTGCTGCCTCGAAAGGTTCTAAATTTAATTTAAGTGCTTTGGAAATTTTATTGTCTTTTTCATGTTTTCAAGATATAACTTATTTGCGACGTTACTAAATTTTCTTGCTTACAAGTAATTTTATAAAATTGTTTTCTTTTAATATGGTTTACCTTGTACGTACTGCGTCCGGAGTGAAACTAAAACTACGTTCCGCGCACTGAGTGAAGAGTGGGGATAGCGCGGGAGAACCAATCACATCGCGCTTCCCCCTCTCCTCGCGCAGGCGCAGAAAGAACACCAATCAATCTTTTATCAAAGATATCAAACTCTTCTGTAGATTTTACTGTCTTTTTCATGTTTTTAAGATAGTTTTAAGGGCGTTTATAGTACATTGTTATTTTGCAGAAAAACAAAGAAATCACTTAATTTTTGATTACCTTGTGTTTACTATGTCCGAAGTGGAACTGACAGGGCCTCGAGTGTCACGTAATTTGCAAAGAGTGGGGATAGCACAGGGACCAATCACGACGTATAAACGCCTGCGTAGGACTCCAAAAAAATACTAAAGCTTAAATTAATATTAATTTTTTCCGCTTTATGGTTAAAAATACATATAAAAACATGCGCTAAATGATTTATCGAAAATTCTAAAGACAGCAATCGTGAAAATCTTTTCTTTTTTTCTAGAGCAAAAAAATAAAGTGACATCAACGTGAAAAGGATTAATCAGGTTGAAATCGTCCCTGACGTGACTCTTTACAAGTGAACACTTTTCGTTGCAAATGTTGATTTAAAATTGATTCATGCAAATTGGCGCTGCACGAGCAATTAACAATTCCTTGTAGACTGGTGCTGGGTATAGTATTTTGGATGGGGAGTGGGGACTTTTGGGGATAGTAAGAGGCAAGGAATGGAAAACGGAGTCAAGGGGGAGGTGGAATGGGAGGAGAGATTTTACCAGCGTGTGGAAGTGAGGGAGAGAGAGAAGGAGAGAGAAAACGAGAAGTTGGAAGGAGCTGAAAGAGCGTATATAGCTTGAGCTGATGAAGGACGAAACAGAGAGAATGCGCGATGCTACGAGAAAATGGAATTAATTTGCTAGGATTAAATCCGCCTAGTGCTGTGTGTATAGTGCCAGTAAATGTTTCTCTGCGTACGTGTGCAGAGGTTAGAAACCTATTTTGTGTACTGGCGCGTTACTTCAGCAATGACGTCGAACCTGCACAATTTTTTAAAAAGCTCAATATGAATTTCTTTCTTAAGGCCAGGTTCCTCTAAACAATTTTCAAAAATTCGAAATTTTTTTTTTTTTTTTGACGTAAATTGCTAGCAAATACTCTTAGAAATTATATAGAATCACTCTCATTTCAGAACCATTGAACTTATCAACATGATCCAAACGGCATTTTACTCTTCAAATGTCCCTCTATGGTGTGAACTAGAACTAAAAATATTCATTGTTATTTAAAAAAGTTATAAACAATTAAAGGTGAGAAAACAGGGTAAAAAATTAAAAAGTCCGTCATTTTGTTTTTTTCTTATGAAAATGTTTCATTCTACTTCACACCATAGTTCATGTAATACAAAATAAGAAACCGTTTTGATTTTTGATTTCAGTTGATTCGTTTCTGAGAAATCGTGACACCCATCAACAAAAATGACTTCGTTCAACAGCCATTTCCGGAGCCGCCATTTTGAAAAAAAATGTTTTTCTAATAGTCCTTTAATGTATCTTATTTGATAAAAAAAATTTAAATAGAAACAATTTTTTTTAAATGTAAATAAGAAAAGTTTGAAAAAACACGTTTTTTTGGAGGAACCTGGCCTTAACATCAAAAAAAAATTCCAATTTCAAAATAAGTAGAATTAAGGGGAACCTCTTTTGAACCTGTTTTTCAAGAATTTTTTTTGAGACACAGGAATAAAGTAAACAAATATTGGTTTCAGGGACATTATTTGTTATGATTTGAAGTTTACAAAAATATATTTACACTTAAAAAAGAGTTTAAATTTGTAGCCTATAGAGGGCGCCAAAATTGGCCCTGTTTCTCTGCAGAGGAAATCGGTGGACAATATTCCGGTTAGACTGTTTAATCTAAAAACAAAAATTCAAAGTATTTCTGAATCTGTGATAGATTTAGCTTTAGAGTACGTAGGATATTTTAAAAATATTAATTTTTGTGAATTTGGCAGCAAATCGCTTTTGGGAAAATTATGGAATTACTTTTCATATACCCCATCTAATGATAAGGATAAAAAATTCATAGACGACAAAGTAAGAAACTTATAGAGGGAAAGAGGGAGAAAGTGAAAGTCCGTGAGCCAGACGTTGCTTCATTTATAATCAATGTTGCTTGGAAAATTCTCGCTAGATTTTCAATTCAATAAAGCACACACGCCCTCTCAGCGTGACATTTTTTTTGTAAATATTTCAAAAATTAAAACATTCGAATGGGACAAAAAAGAAAAATATAATCATAAATGCTTACATTAAAAATTACAATTTACAAAGTCAAAAGAAAATTAAAAGAAAAGTTTTGAGTAATAAATGTAACTTTGTATTTTTGTACATCTATTAATGAAAATCTGGAGAGAGAGAGAGAAATTAAAATTGTGCCAACGGAGTAATGTTAATTAATAAAGGAAACCATTTTATTAGACATGAATACGGTTGGCGTTGAACAACTCGACAATTTGGAATATACTAATTTCGTAAAGTCTGAGTCTAATCATCCTAAAGGTTGCCTTTCTATGTGTACTGTGTATACGCATTTTCGAGAAAACGAAGGGAGAGAGAGAGAGTGTTGGCGGGGGAAGGAGTGTGCCGGATATAATTAAAACAGCTCGAAGAGAAGACTCAGAGAGAGAGAGAGAGGAGAGGGAGGAGCAGTACTGAAGACACAGTGCTGATTTCATTAAATGTCTTACCTCAGCACAGGCTCATTTCTGCTTAGATCCGTGCTCTGGACTATTATTCACTTTCTAGCGCCCACCTTTCGACTCCTCAATCATTTGTATTCGAGAAATTCAATTTAAAACTGTTTTCTTTTTTTTCCCCACCTCCTTTCTTTTAATCAATTGTAATTAGAGTGAAAAATATGTTTCTCGCAGATCTGATAATTAAACTTAAAATATTTAGTGAATTAACCTAAATATCTAATAAATTAACTAAAATATCTAAAAATTTAACTAAAATATCTAAATATTAAACATTGAATTCAACGATCATTCTTGACTCGGAATTGATCGTTGAATTCAATGTTTAATATTTAAAACAACCGAGTGATAATATCATATAATAATAAAATATCTAAAAATTTAATTAAAATATCTAACAATTTAACTAAAATATCTAAAAATTTAATTAAAATATCTAACAATTTAACTAAAATATCTAAAAATTTAATTAAAATATCTAACAATTTAACTAAAATATCTAACAAATTCAACTAAAAAGACAAAAGTTTTATCTTAAAAACATGAAAAAGACAGTAAAATCTACAAAAGAGCTTGATATTTTTAATAAAAGATTGTTTGGTGTTCTTTCTGCGCCTGCGCGAGGAGAGGGGGAAGCGCGATGTGATTGGTTCCCCCGCGCTATCCCCACTCTTCACTCAGTGCGCGGAACGTAGTTTTAGTTTCACTCCGGACGCAGTAGGTACAAGGTAAAACATATTAAAAGAAAACAATTTTAAAAAATTACTTGTAAGCAAGAAAATTTAGTAACGTCGCAAATAAGTTATATCTTGAAAACATGAAAAAGACAATAAAATTTCCAAAGCACTTAAATTAAATTTAGAACCTTTGGAGGCAGCAAATTAAAAAAACAGGGTTGCCACAGGTCAGGGAAAGGAAAATTGGTCAGGCAAAAATCAAGGAACTTCTTGTAAAAATACTGGAAAAAATTAAATTTCTAATTTTTGAAAAGTTACAAATTTACTACAGAAATTCAATTATTTTCAAAAGTAATAAAAGTTTTTTCCAACATTTAGTTATATTCAAAAATTAAAAAAATTCTGGTCATTTCAATTATATCTTTAAGAAAAAAAAAATTCTCCAATATTCAATTATGTTCAAAACATTTTTTAAATATTCTTCTCAAAATTTCAATTATCTTTATAAATAATAATTCTTCGAAATTCAATTATTTTTCAAAACTTTAATGAAATTCTTGGAAAAATTTCACAGGAATTCAATAATTTTACCAAAATTTTTGATAAATTTCTTTTAGTTAAACCAATTATTTTCATAAATAATAAACTTTTGACAGGAATTCAATTATTTAATATAAAAAAATTTCAAATAATTTTTTCGAAAACTATCAATTATTTGAAAAGCATTTTATAAAATTCGTCGCAAGAGTTCAGTTTTTGAAAAAAATTTAACAAAGTTCTTTTCAAGAATTCAATTATTTTCAGAAATACCAAAATTCTTTGCCGAAATTCAATTCTTTTTATAAACATGAATAAAATTCGTTGGAAGAATTAAATTGATTTCAAAAGTAATAAAATTCTTCGCAGAAATTCAATTATGTTCGAAAGTTTTTGTCAAAATCTCAATTATCTTTATAAAGAATAAAATTCTTCAAATATTCATTTATTTAAAAAAAAATTTAATTATCTTCAAAATTTGAATAACATTTTTGGAAACTTTAATAAAATTCTTGTTAAAATTTTACAGAAATTCAATAATTTATGAAATTTTTAATAAATTTCTTTTAAATAATTCAATGATTTTCATAAATAAAAAAGTTTTCACGTGAGTTTAATTATTTAATATACAAAATTTGATCAATTTTTTTTTAAAATACAATTATTTACAAGAATTTAAATATTTTTAAAAGTAATAAAATTCTCCACCGAAATTCAATTAGTCATTAAAAATTTGAATAACATTTTTGGAAACTTTAATAAAATTCGTGTTAAAATTTTACAGAAATTCAATAATTTATGAATTTTTTAATGAATTTTTTTGAAATAATTCAATTATTTTCATGAATAATAAAATTTTCACATGAGTTTAATTATTTAATATACAAAATTTGATCAATTTTTTTGAAAATATCAATTATTTACAAGAATTTAAATATTTTTATAAATAATAAAATTCTCCAGCGAAATTCAATTATTTAATAAAAATTTAAATAACATTTTTGGAAACTTTAATAATATTTTTGATAAAATTTTACAGAAAACAATAATTTATGAAATTTTTAATGAATTTCTTTGAAATAATTAAATGATTTTCATAAATAATAAAATTTTCACGTGAGTTTAATTATTTAATATACAAAATTTGATCAATTTTTTTGAAAAATATCAATTATTTGCAAGAATTTAAATATTTTTATAAATAATAAAATTCTCCACCGAAATTCAATTATTTAATAAAAATTTGAATAACATTTTTGGAAATTTTTAAAAATTATTTTCATGAATAATAAAACTCATCGCAGGATTTTAATTAATTTTGGATACAATATCATAATCAAATTCCTCGAAAAATGTAATTATTCTTAAAAATTTTATTAAAATTTGTCAAAAGAATTCAATTATTTAAAAATTTGTTGATAAAATTTTTTATGAGAATTCAATTTTAACAAACATTCAATTATTCAATAAATTATTTATTTTTCAATTTAAATAATTGAATTTTTCTAGAATTTTCTAATAAAAATTTATTAAAAAAATGAAATTACGGAATAATCGATTTATTGTTTATGAAAATAATCGAATTATTGCAACGAATTTTATTACAATTTTTTTAAATAATTGAATTTTTATGAGAATATTCACTACTTTTAAAAACAATTGAATTCTTGCGAAGGATTTTATTAGGATTTTTGTAAATAATTAAATTTTTGTTGAAAAATTTCATAGTTATTTAAATTATTAGAAAACATGAAGAAGGTGAATTATGTTTTGTAATAATATTCTGATAAATTGTTGAGTTTCTAAAAGGTTTGAATTTTAATTTTCTAAAGAATTTTAATTCACGTGGAAAAGTAATAACTAAATACTTATTTAAAAATTTAGTTTTGATGTTTTTGAACAATTTTACAATTCATGAAATTTGTAAATAAATTTAATAGAACATTTTTTTGAGTATCTAATAATTTTTAGAGTGAATCAGAATATTTTTTATGGTCAGGGAAAAAGTAAGAATTTCCTCTAGAAATCAGGGAAAAATAAAATTAAATATTCGTGGCAATCCTGAAAAATTACGCAAAAATATATTTCTGTAAACTTTAAAAGTTAACAAATAAATCCCTCAAAAGCAAATTTCGTTTACTTTATTCCTGTGGCATGGAAAAATTCATGAAAAACAGATTCAAAAGAGGTCTCAAAGGCTGACCCCGGAAAAGAAGACGCCTTTAAAATTATCTTAGAAAATGTTAATTTTGTACTTAAAAGCGGTGTCAAAGTCGATTGGATTTTTGCATTGAGCTTCAATGGGAAAATCGCATCGACTTTGACACCGCCTTAAAGACGCGTTGAGTAAAATTAAAATTATTTCCAGAAAGACAACTAAAAATTAAGGAAAAACATTTTTTTAATGTAGGTAATAATTGTTTTTCTATAAACGAAAGAAAGAGTGCAAGAGGCAATGAAATTGTTTCCGTGGGCTTAACAATTATTCAAGGGAAGTCAAGTCATCCGTATAATTTACAACTTCATCACATACAGACAGTGATAAATCAAAAGGTGTTTCATGGCGTTTCCGCGTGAACCATCAATTGATTTATAGTCTATATGTATATATATATATATATAGAAAGAGAGAGAGAGAGAGAGAGAGACAGAGATGTTAGCTGATTCTATCTTCTGGACCCGTTTGAGAAATCGTTGTGTATCGGAGACTAATGTCATTTCTAAGTATTTACACACACGCGTTTATCGATGCTGGTTGGAACATACAATTTTCCATAGTGGCGACGTTGAAAACGCTTCGTTCGTTGCTTGGTACCTGCCCCACGCTTTAACTATCCCTCGATCTAAATGCACTCTAATGGACTGCATTAAACAGGGAGAAAGAGGTGGTTTGTAGGAAAAGAGGGGTCGGGGGGAGGGAAATGGCTGCCGCCGTTGGAGGAAAGGGTCGAACAAGGGTGGTCGGTCGAACGAATGCTTTTAAAGGGGCGCAAAAGAGGCTCTCGAATGGACACAAGGAATTTTCACCACTTTTTTTTTTCTTTTCTCTCTTTATACTTTGTTTTTTTTTTAATTTACCTCTTTTTAAGCCAAAAGGGGGCTTGATTTAGAAAAATAAATTGTAATTCTAAAATACAAACTTCAATGTTGATGATTTACCAAAAGGGGGCTTGATTTAGAAAAATAAATTTTAATTCTAAAATACAAACTTCAATGTTGATGATGTACCAAAACGGGGCTTGATTTAGAAAAATAAATTTTAATTCTAAAATACAAACTTCATTGTTGATAATTTGCCAATAAAAGATTTCTTTACTTTGTTTGGTTGTCAGTGGAATATTAATGTTAGGCTTGATTTCAAAAAAAAAAAATGCATTTCGATGAGAAAAGAGAGTGGCTTGAAATGGGAAGAGTGTGTTTAGGTGAGAATAAATGAAATCGTAGGCGCCCGCGAAGCAGTACTTAACTAAATGAATTCAATATCTCGGAATAAATACATTGATAAATCAGCCACTCCACTAAAAGCTCACTTTACTTTAGCGTGCTTTGCGAGCACTCGCAAACAAACGCTCGCGCCTTCACATACACACACACACACACTTTTCTATATCAACTGTCAGTGTATCCAACCGAGTAGTACTCACAGTTCGCCAAGAGGAAACAGGAAAAAAGAAAAAGAGTTGCGATGGAGAAAAAGAGATGAGCAGAGGGTAAGGGGAGCTCCGATGGTCGAAAGAGGAACACCGAGACGGAGGAGAGAGAGAGAGAGGGTTGTACTTATGGAAGAGTGGTTTGCTACATCTATAAAGAATCTTGTTTGTTTCTAGCCGACGGATATCGAAGAAAAACTATTTGCCTTGGGGGATTTAGAGTGTTTCGCGCACTGCCATTCCCCTCCAAAGCCCCTCAATAAAAAGGAAGGTGGGGAGTGCATTACTTCTTCAAGTAATGCATGACGCAAATAAAACTTCATTTTTAGTGATTGTTCATCGACCCACCACATCTTTGACAATAAAAAAAAACGGGATGAAAAATAATCGATTGATCCGTTGAGGCACCTAATAGAGATAAAGAGAGAGGTTGAGGAAAAACTAGAGTGAGAGAGAGCGATTCCATTATTGAAATTGGTGCTCACCTCATACTAGGGCAGCCACTGTCAAATTTAATTTCAAAAACCGGAAGAATACTTTTCATGAATTCCTGTAGGAGAGAAAAATATTAATGCCCTTTTCTGTACATTTGCTATTCCACTTGCGAGATTGCTTTTTCCCTTTTGCGAATGATGTACTTTTTAATTTAAGCTGGTTTCATTTTTTTAATATTCGTTTCTTTATGGAATACATTTCAAAACAGGTAAAAAAGAAGGGGAGATCCGATGATATCTAGGGTTGTCGTGTGGAAAAAGAAATTCCTCTTGGTTCACTTTGTATTTTTTCCCCTCTGTGAGAATTTTGTTTTGAACAGTCATCGACAAAATGTTTGGAGAATTTTTTGAAAACGATTCAAAGGTAAGAAATTTCTGAAAAATAAATTCTCAAACTTTCTGATGACGAAAATTCCTTTTCAGAATTCTGCGCAGGCGCTAAGAGAGGGGGAAGGACGTCGTGATTGGTTCTCGCAATCCATCCCCACTCTTCGTACATTGCGCGGAGTAGAGGCCCTGTCAGTTCCATTCCGAACGTGGTAGACACAAGGTTAACAAAAAAAGAACAATTTTAAAAATTACTTGTAAACAAAATTTAATAACGTTGCGAATAAGTTATATCTTGAAAACATGAAAAAGACAATAAAATCTAGTGAGCAACTTGATATGTAAACATATTTTTTTGGAAACGATTCGAAGGTAAGAAATTTCTTAAAAAATAAGTTCTAAAACTTTCTGATGATGAAGATTCCTTTTCAAAATTCTGCGCAGGCGCTAAGAGAGGGGGAAGCACGTCGTGATTGGTTCTCGGGACCCATCCCCACTCTTCAGGCAGTGCGCGGAACGCAGTTTTAGTTCCACTCCGGACGTAGTAGACACAAGGTTAACAATAATAAAGGAAAACAGTTTTTAAAGTTACTGATATCGGGAAAATTTTGTAACGTCGCAAATAAGTTATATCTTGAAGACATGAAAAAGACAATAAAATCTACTGAGCCAGTCGATATTTAGTAAAAGGTTAAATAAAGCGATTTTTACATAGACGCTAGAAGAGGAAGAGACAAACTCCGGACGTAATGGATACAAGGTAAACAATTTTTAAAATTACTTGTAAGCAAGAAAATTTAATAACGTTGCGAATAAGTTATATCTTGAAGGCCTGAAAAAGACAATAAAATCTACTGAACCACTTGATATTTAGTAAAAGGTTAAATGAAGTGATTTCTACGCATACACTAGCAAACAGTTTATTTGAAAACAAAAATACAAATTTGATACTTTTTACATTCTCTCAAAGAACAATTCAAAACACAAATCCCCCTGATTATAAAACATTTTCTATTCCATTTTTTTTTGCAAAAAACATTCAGAACAGAAAAGTCAACCAATAAAATTAATTATGATTCAGAATGTGAAAAAGTACAAAATTCACTTATACAGAAGAACAGATGGAGTACACGAGTAGTTTTGTAGCACCATTTGAAAGTGTAATTTTGATTCAATTTTTTTTTTGTGGTCCTGACGCGGGATAGAGAATAATAAAAATCTGCGAGATCTGTCGCTTGCATAAACAGGACGAGGGGTTTTTTTTCCCCTGTAAAGCTGGTGACACGCGGGACGCTTCATGGACTGAGAGAGAGAGAGAGAAGAAAAAAAATGAGTTGTAGGTGGAAAACAGGGATGGTACAGAAACGCTTAAGGTGGTCTGATTAAAGAAAAATCCGCAACTTGTTGAATGTCTTAAATATTCATCCACTGATGTAGCATCTTCTTAATAACTGGTGGTGGTGCTGCTGTGCCTGCACCCTTCCAAGAGAACGATCACCCCTTTTCTTTCCTCGTCCAACAACCCATCCCTCTGAGGTTTCCATTTCAGGATTTAAGATATAAAAATCTCCTTGGGTTTTTTTTTTTTTTAGTTTTTCCGGGCGAACACATGGAGAATGTGAAATTGTTATAATTTCTTTCTCTGGCACTTTTTTTTTTAATCAATCTAATAATGTTTCTAAATTATAGGTTTTCGTATGAGGAGAGAAAAATTCAGCGAGGCGATTATATCACTTTCGTGACTTGAGCATTTTTTTTTCCTGTGGTGTATAGAAAAAAAAAGATCCATTTGGATACTTGATCTGCATAAAAATCGGTCATTAAGGTCGTTAAGGGGCGTGAATCGCCTCGACTTGATCGGTTTCAAAGGCTATTAGTAAGCCCCACAAAATATACCCTTGATTACCAGCTGCTTCGATTATTATTATCTTTATTATGATTGCACGAGGTTTGGCACGCAAGACAGTAGCTGATTTTTCACGCCTCCCAAACGCATTAGTTCAAGTGCTACTGGATATATATTTTTTTTATCCTCCTTCTCCTTAAGGTTCGTCTTTCGATTGATGCGAACCTGTAAAGTGGTTAATCGATTGATATACAACGTTTCATTCAGTAGTAAATTCACAGTTCCATTAGCTTCTTATTTGTTTGGACAATTCGCGTCTCAGTGAAAACTAAATTAGTATCGAAGAGTCAATCAAGTGGAAATAGTTTCCGAAAAAGTGGATTTAGAGTTTCTTTTCTGTTATTTAGTTTTATAAACAAATATCTCTATTCAATGTGGAAAATAAAACAAGGGGTTCACGTTGTCTTAAATGCCTTCTGGCCTAACTGAGGGGAAATCGACTTCTACGAGGAAAGGACCGGGTTTACTGCTAATTGCTGTTGTAATACGACCAAACAACAACTAAACCTTTGTTCAAGTAGTCTTTGATGCCAAAATGTCTCCAATCTCATGAATATTAAGGACAGATTATAACGAAATTTCCTTTAGAACGACAAATTTAAACTCCCATTGCAATTTTTAAAAAAAATCAAATAAAAACCCCTATCCTTCCAATTTAAAACGTGGTCTTGTTTTCAAATTTTTATAAATTATATTTTTTGGTGAAAATAATCTTTTTTAGGATTTAATTGTATTTTGTTCATGACCCTATTTTGTTAAATTTAGAAAAAAAATTGCAAATATGCGGCGCGAGAGAAAATGAGAAGAGAACAAATTAGAGGTGCAGAAGAAGAAAGGGAAAATGGAGAATATGTAAGAGAGGAGGGCAAAGGGAGGATGGTGTTAAGTGGGTGCACCGACACATACAGACAATCTCTGTGTCGAGGTAAAATGGGGACAGACTCCGAATCTAGCCTGGCAGCGGTCCAGCCTAATGGAGACTCTTAGCGTAATTAAACGTAAACACATTTGAAGCGTCACGCTAATCTGAATGCTTATCGAGGTTCCCCGATGTTGCCTCAGGGTCTGTGTCTAACTGGAACATTCATCCTTACTTTAAAGGGCACTATCGAAGACTCTAGTAATCCCATCTTGTTCCCTGAGTCTTTACACAAAATCACTATACTCAAACCCTTTTTGTAAATTAATTATTCGACAGTTTCCTTTTGATCTCCGAACAAATGTGAAGAGAAAGAATTTTTCTCTTTGAGCACAAAAACAAAATTTATACTTCAAAGTTTCTTGATTTTGAATTTTTACATTCTTATATTTAACGTAAGAAAGAAATTGTTTAATTTTTTTTTAATTTCGTTAGGAACTTTCTGCGCAGGCGTTAGGGGAGGGGGAAGCTTGATGTGATTGGTTCTATCCCCACTTTAAGTACATTGCGCGGAGGAGAGTTCCTGTCAGTCACACGCCGGACGTAGTAGACACAAGGTTAACAATAATAAAGGAAAACAGTTTTTAAAGTTACTTATAATCAGGAAAATTTAATAACGTCGCAAAAAAGTTATATCTTGAAAACATGAAAAAGACAATAAAATCTACTGAGCAACTGGAGAATACGTGACCACAAGAATATTTTGATATCGGAAGTATTTCATGAGATGAAGGGGGGCCAAAAAGCAGGTAATTTTCTGTACACCTGTCCTTCTAAAATAGAATAGACAGCAAGTTTGTGATCCAACAACATAAGATGTTTGAGAAAACACGTTTTTCTTTCAAATAGCCGCCATTTTGTTTTAATGTTCTTTTTTAAAAAAGCGAAAACTCACATGGACCCCCAATGTAATCTATTTTAAGAAATTTTTTTGGTTTTCTTATTTCATTGTAAGATGAGGTTTTTCTTTTTTTAATCCTAGACAAAATTGCTATCAGTACAGTTTAAATTTGGGTTTTTTTTTTAAATTAAGCAATGGTTCAGTTCTGTAAAGTGAAGTTCACTAATGCTCAGAATTTAGAAAATTAAGAAAGGGAGTTTTAGAAATAAAAACTTTTGAAATGCGGAACGCACATTTGCCTAGAAGAGATGTTCGAGTGTCACATTATATTGTGACCGTGGGCGGTCAATGGAAATAAAAAGCCACTTAACCCCACGGTCTCCGGAGATTGCCAATTAATTTGCGCCAAAGTAAATTGCGGTGTTAAGAGAACGGCCCTCGCTCAGACGTAAGCACTTACGTACGCGCTTTTACGTACTATAGTGACGTTCATACTCACAGTCTCGGCCAGGCACCATTACCGCATGAATACAAAGACAAAGTCTACACACACATACACGATTCCAACTTTCCCAAAGCAAACAAATTACACTCAAAAATTTTTTTAAAATAGTTAATAACAAAACAGAATATTAATAGATTTTCCATTTTTTTCATCCATAGACCAAGGCAAATTTTTACATTCCCATTTAACCAGCGAAAAGCTAATTAAATCGATTCTCGAGATAGAAAGCATTTGAAAATGAAACACCCCTAATTTTCTATTGTCATAATTAGCTATTCAATTTACTGTCAATCATTAATAAATGCAAGCTACAATAAACAATAAAACGGGGTTTAATTACGCGTTTCCTAATTAGCATGAAAAGTAGCTTGAGCAAATGGTTCGATAGCTTTGTTTGAACAAATGCTTGATACACAGATACTAGTCAACTGTCATTGTGATTTAATTACGTTCTGCCTCCAATTGACAAAAGTGGGAATGGGAAGAGGAGAGGAAAGGATGATGGAAGCTGAAAATCATGATATTCAACCAAATATCGAAGGATGAAAGAGACGTACGTATTAGTGGATAACGTGAATGTAATAATCGTGGAACGACCTTGTCAAAGGGATTATGACATTGTGAGAACGAGAGAGAGAGAGTGAGAGGGAAAAAGGGACAGTGGAGGACAGAGGTTAATCAGGCCATTAAGGCCTTTGGTGGTTCAAGAGCAGACAACACACAGAAGGTTTCTCTAGGGGGAAGAGGAAAACCCATCAATGCTGCCAGCTAATCATCACCAAGACGGTGAATCAATCTTAAATAAAGTTGTGTTCGTAAGTGAAAAATTCCCCTCCATATTTCTTAGCGCCAAGATGTAGGACTTGATCTTTACAAAGAAAATTATTAACTTTCTTTATTTTTTATGTAAACATTTTTTAATTTTGATTATTCGGCTTTCATTATTTATTCGGTAAAAAAAATAGATGACGCTTTCCTCTTTAAGATGGAATTTTTGCCGATCCCTAGGGATTCGAGCAGCAGGACGTGTACCTCCCGGTAGGGTAGTTGATGGTAGGGATGTATCACTCCTCATATATTTAGGTGATGTGCCTATATGTATGTAAAGGTATAGGAGAAGCTTAATGTAACACTGCTGAGAGATACACGGCGCCCGTCACAAGATCGGACTTCCACGAAGCCGCGTTTCCTAATTAATTAATGTAATTACGAGCCAGCCAAGTTATTGCCAGGTTGTACGAGCGTCCTAAAATTATAAACCTCGTATGGGACATAAAGCTGTCTTCAGTTAGCCTATAGTGAAGAATAATTGCTCACCAATTTAACTTCTAGCAAGAGGGAACGAAGGGGGATTTTTATATTTTGCTTTAATGCTTTTACAAAACATTTGCTCTTTTTGTGAAATTAAATTTAATTACTTTTAGTTTTTAAGTTACTTTAGAAAAGAAAAATTAACCAACATACTTTGTTGATCAAGAAAGTATTTAAAAAGTATTTTAAGGCCAGGTTCCAAAAAAGCCTCAATTTTCAGGAATTTTTGCTTAAATAGGAAATAAATGAATTTCGGAAAAATTTTTGCGGATTTTATTATGAAACAAATAAGGATCATTTTTTAATTTAAAAGAAAGGCGGCTCCAGGTTTTTCTTAAACGAAGCTTAAACTGCAGAAATGTTCTTGGACCGGGAATTCCACTGCCTATTCTATTGAGCTAAAAAAAACTAAAAGAATTTTAAAAATTGATTACATTGGGGGTCTATACGAGTTTCTGGTTTTTAAAAAAGAACATTAAAACAAAATGGCGGCTATTTGAAAGAAAAACGTGTTTTCTCAAACATCTTATGTTGTTGGATCACAAACTTGCTGTCTATTCTATTTTTGAAGGACAGGTGTACAGAAAATTACCTGCTTTTTGGCCCCCCTTCATCTCATGAAATACTTCCGATATCAAAATATTCTTGTGGTCACGTATTCTCCAGTTGCTCAGTAGATTTTATTGTCTTTTTCATGTTTTCAAGATATAACTTATTTGTGACGTTATTAAATTTTTCTGATTACCAGTAACTTTAAAAACAGTTTTCCTTTATTATTGTTAACCTTGTGTCTACTACGTCCGGCGTGGGACTGACAGGAACTCTCCTCCGCGCAATGTACGAAAAGTGGGGATCAAGCTTCCCCCTCCCCTAACGCGTGCGCAGAAAGCCCCCAACGAAATTTTTTTTATAAATCAAACGATTTCTTTCTTACGTTAAATATAAGAATGTAAAAATTCAAAATCAAGAAACTTTGAAGTATAAATTTTGTTTTTGTGCTCAAAGAGAAAAATCAATCTTTACTAAATATCAATCTTTACTAAATATTAATTTTTTTTTTAGATTTCATTGTCTTTTTTATGCTTCCAAGATAATTTTTTAATACGAAATTAGTAGATTTTTCCATATTTAAAAATTTTATTCTAAACTTTTTTATTCACCATATTGTGTCCATCAAGTCCCGAGCTAAACTGACACGAACTCCCTGCTAAAAAGAATATTTTATTAAAAATTAAAACACAAAAAACACTATTTTCCACGTATGGAAATATTTTTACAATTAAAATCATTCTCCCTCTATAGTTATAGCAATTAAAAAAAAATTATAGCACGAAATTAGTTCATCTAAATAAAAAATTTTTCAACACAAACAAAACAAAAAAAAATGTAAAAGTAGATGCACAAAAATACGATCATTTCTTTGCTAATTGGCAAAGTCGAATGAGAAAAAGACGAGTGGCAGTCTAGGGTTGGCGGGGTAAAGGGGAAGGGTGGTGGTGGTGGTGGGTGGGGGATTAGCGCTAGTGTGCTAGGGTGGATCAGAATTTCTCCCTGAAAATAAAGTGCAGTAGAAAAGAGAAGAAGAGGGCAAAAGTCTTTGGAGGCAATGAAGGGGTAGGGGGGGAGGGTGTGACGAGGGGAGGTTTGGGAGAAAGAAGAAGGAGAGGGGGAGTATCAGGTACGAGCCTTTGTTTGTCGTTCGCTCCAATTACCGCCGACCCGGTAGCTTCATAATTAACTCCCACTCATTTAACAAACTTTACTTTTAATGTTTTAAAAATAGTAATTAGCAGTGGCGGGAAGAGAAGAAGAACGTTGAGAGGAGAGAAATAAGAGAGAGAGAGAGAGAGTATGAGAGGGTTGAGTTGAGAGAGAGGGAGAGGGGTAGGGGTATAATTAACTATCATGCAACCCCTTTCCCAACAGCAGCCGGCGTAGCAAGGAGGTAATTGGACCAGAGTCTTATACGCGTGGGGGTGGTAAGGGCGGAAGAAGGGGGGAGAGGATGAAACACACAGAGAGAGAGAGAGAGAAAATCAGGAGATGGAAAGAGGAAGGTTGGCAGGATAAAGGGTTGCTTAAAATTGCACACAGTGCTGCATTATGGAACCTCTGACGAGCTTCTGGGAAACGAGCGTCGCATGGAAATCCATTAACCCCCTTCAGTCGCGAATTAATTGCGATCTAAGGGCGAGTTGTTTGAGGGGATTTCACTATCAGACCATACTATTTTGACTACTTTTACACTCCCCTTCCTTTCTTCCCCCACCCAATACTCCTTTAAATACAAAAGAAGATCTTCTTAGGAGATCTATTTTTGCCCTCCTGGTGTTCATTAAAAAGCAGAGGGTGATGGGGAAGGAGAAGGTACGATATACTCAGTGCGTGGAAGAAGTATCTCCAAAAGGGGGCGGACATTTAACATCTTCTTTCCTTTAACGGACTCTGACTGATGGCGCCGGAAATAGAGAACCGGACGGATAAGCGTTAGAAGGCGTCACAGAAGGTTAGGAGTCAAGCCGCCTGGGAATCTGTTTCTGTAACACGACATTATTCATTTGCCACTTGAGGATGAACTATTCTCCAAATTGTATTTACCCTTTTTTTACCACATGTGCTAAATGTTGCAGAATCGGAATAAAATTATCAACTTTTGAACTCTCCTAATGAAGCACATCGTCAAGTTTCTATTTTAAAGTGGACGTATCATCTTTCAAAAATTTTTGTTTAAACTGGACGTAACATTATTTTCTAAGAGGTTGTTTGAACATCTTTAAAAATTATTTGTTTAAACTGGACGTAACATTATTTTCTAAGAGGTTGTTTAAAAATCTTTAAAAACTATTTGTTTAAACTGGACGTAACATTATTTTCTAAGAGGTTGTTTAAACTGGACGTAACATTATTTTCCAAAAGGTTATTTAAACTAAACATAACATTATTTTCCAAAAGGTTATTTAAACCATAAATAGTAAAAATAGTTTATAGAAACAAATAGTTGACACCTAGCCCTGATTAAAATAACACAAATTTTCAAAAGTTGTCAAAAATTTTCTTTAGGGGATACTATTCTTTATTCTGGAAGAGCACGAATGTTATTAGCAACAACCTTCTTCCAACACATATAACAATTTGCATTCTCCTTCACCTCATTCTTCCTCTCTTTCACTCACCTAGTCCTAAATTTAATTAAATTTCACGGTTTTTCACGATTAAGGAACCGAGTTGCTAACGGAAGGGATGATGGTGTTGTGAAATTAGTTTCAGCGGGATAATGAATTTTGTTAATTATACTTTGGCGTTTCAGAATTACCGTCTCAGATAGTGCCACAATTTTAGGCTTCTCAATCTCTAGATAGTGTACCTAATTTTATTTTCGAAAAAACAATAATTTTGTTAGATTATTAACACAATTTTCTCTAGGAGAAAATTTTTAACTAAAATAATTTAATATTTTCTCGCTTTTGTTATTGCAAATTTGTCGACTGAATCGAAGGTCTGAAAGAGTGCCTTTGTTATTCAACAGGGACTACAGTTCAATAGTGGTCCCATTCACGAAAGGCAATGTCTGTGGGACTGTTGCTTGTGCCTTCTCCTCTCACTCGAGACACTTTGCGAAATTATTTTCTCTCTTTCATGTTCAGATCATATAGTCTCAAGGAAGTGGGCGTAATATACAGCTGTCAATGCTGCCATTTCCTTTTTATTTCTTGGGAATTATTTAATTTTAGAATTCAGTCAATTCGTCTTTAGGGGAGTTGGAAATTTTTTTTTAGACTATATATGCATTTTTTTCAAAGCGAAAAGAAGAGTGAATAACTTTTTTTTTTCGCGTATGTTGGACTCTTGCATTCTTTTGAGGGCGAATTGCTTTATTTATGTGTGACAGGTAGAAGGGAAGGCGGTCTCTTTCTCTCTTTCACGATCGAGTCAAGAATAAGTCTACACGTAGACAGTTTACAAAGTCCCGTCTCGGGTCCTCTGTCATGGAATTTCGCGACCGGTTTTCCGTTCCGCAACGGGAGAATCACCTTAATCATTCACGAGGATCTGACGGCAGTGTGGTGGCTTTAAACGGTCCCGGACCGAAATTCGTCCGGACATCCCACCGGCACGAAATTTAAATCCTCTCAAATATTAAACGTATAAGAGTATCTTCGTTCATCTTCTCTGCGGACCTTTTCCCAAAAAGGCCTGCCGCATCCGTTTCCGCTCAACAATCAACCGAGTGAATCGATTTTTCTCTCTCTTCTAAAAAAAAGAAGAGAAAAATAAATTCCTTTCCTAAATTTTCGATCTCTTTTTAAGATTCTCGGTTGGTTAGGTTTAGATTTTTCTTTTAATTATTCATAATCAATTACAGGGTTTATTTTTGTTTTCACTTTTTAGGGTAAATTTTTTTTTCTAATTATTCATCATCAATTACAAGGTTTATTTTTGTCTTCACTTTTTAGGGTAAGATTTTCTTTTTAATTATTCATCATCAATTACAGGGTTTATTTTTGTTTTCACTTCTCAGGATAGTGATTCAATTTCCCATACTTTTCATTTTGGGAAAAGGTGAAATTGGGTCTGATCACGATAGCTCTGAGCAAATGGATGGATAATGGAGTGGGGGAAGAAGAATCTGATTGGTCCCCACGTATTGACCCCCCACTCTTCGAGGCTGAAATTAAAAATTTTCCGTTTTAGATATTTTTCTCCTCTCCAAATGGTGCAAAAATCACGCCTCTGGAAAATTGCCATCACTACACTGTAAATTTAAATTGGTGAATAAAAATTATAACTTGCTCATGTATTTACGCAAATTGCGCTCGCCGATTGTATTCAAATACACATACACAGAAAGAATCGGTTTTATACATATAGATATATTTTATTTTTTATTTTTCGGGTAAATATGTGTGTGCGCACGACTGACTGCCGTTACCGCGATGTTTTGTAATTTAAATTAATTGAAAAATATGCACTCTCCTGTTGTCCAATGGTATTTTGGGTAGAATCACAAAATTCGCGAGCGTGTGTGTCCGCGTAAATATATATATAAATATATGCAATGGACATGAACGTGTCAGAAACAAAACGTTCCAGTTCGAACCCAATCATTCGCGCCAGCCAGCAATAACTTATTGGTTTTTCGCGTGCGATTTGATTCATTATCATTCCGTTATTTATATTTGTTCGACTACCCGTACGTCATGTGAATTCCAACGAGAAAAAAGATATCCGGAATATTTTTTTTTTTTATGAAAAAGAGAAGACTTTGTGAATGTGTCCAAATCGAATATATTTGTCCAATCAATATCAATTTGCCTAAATTGTGGATAGAGGGAAAAAGTGGTCGTTTTTTTGGTATTAATTTTTTGTTGGTGTGTTTGATTCCTATGGTCAGTGTGTGAAGTCTTTTGGTATTTTAGAGTCACCCCTCTCTCCCTCTGTTTATTCAAGAGTATTTCGACACCTCGAAGGCACTTAAGAGCCTCTCACACGACCGTCGAAAAGTCAATAGATCCCTTGGGAATGCCAACGAGCATCTTTGGTATAAACTCAACACATGGTGATCAAACAATCGTCACGAGTGCTTTAGGTAGAAAAATATAACATGAAAAAAAAGTTCTTTCTAATTTGAAAATAATTTTTAAAAAAATTTCTACTTTGATAGATGAATAAAAAAAAGAATGAAATACAGGCAAATTTAATTGATATTAATGAACAAGTTTTGTTATTGGGTCTCATGTAACTGATAGACAGCATTGAACTATGATTTGGTATTTAGTCACCATTAGGGACGCATTAACAGTGATTACCCTTACAGACATTTGCGACATGCTCGCAAACATATAGATATATGTATGTATGTATGTATATAGGAACGGTAAATACGTGCACATGCCTGAATTCCGAATACGTCAATCGAGTAGATTGGCTCGTACACGTCTGCTACTCTGTTGCAATAACGATCGATCATTACCTCCACAAAACCAATCTAAAAGAACTTTATAGTCATTGACAGGTTTCAAAATTTTTGAAATTCAAGGTTTACCCCGTCAAAACAGTCAATCAATTATTATTTCCTCCTCTCATGTAATAAAAGAAAATTTGTTTTTATCTTTAATGAATGGAGAGGGGAAAAAAAGTTGTTTTTTTTGTCAGGAGAGAAAGTATACTCACGTGTAGACGATGATGCGACACGACGTCTTGATTTACGCGAGAGGGGCGTGATCCCACAGAAGCCGCAATTAGTTTATTAATAATTAGTAAGCCATGCTACTGCCTCTGCTACCACAAACCTCACGCAAACCCATAACGAAGGTGTGTGTAAGTACCCCCGTCATTTATCAGCATTAATTCACAATATCAATAAGTGTAATTTTTTTTAAAGCACTCCCCTTCAATTAATACAACGTTTCCAGTGTTAAAAAAAAAACTCTTTTTCCATAACACTTCTTTTTCAACTCTTCTTAAAAATTTACTCCCCTTTAAAAAAATTACCCAAAGTAAAAAAATCTTTTTTTCCATATAAAGAGAAGAAAAAAATGTTCCACTTATTCGTCTCTAAAGAAAAGGAGTATTGCAAAAAAAAGTTTAGAAAATATTTCCATCCCTTTTGCGTACAAAGTCTTTTTTTTTAGAGGCATAAACACTGGCGCTGCAAATTTCCATAAACTGACGCACGCACACACAATCGAAAATGTGCCAGAAGCAGAGAGAGAGAGAGAGAGAAATAGAGATTCCCTGGGTATATATTCACTTCCGGCAATAGATTTCCCCTTCCTGTGAGTTGTAACCCCGTTCCCCCCTCTTACTCGAAAGCGACCCTCTGACCTCACCGCCCGTTTGGCCGAGTAGCGTGGCGCCCGTAGTTAGTTAGGGGTTAGGACTCCGTTTGTTTGTAGACACGGGATGAGGCTCGAGAGAAGGAAGAGTGGTGAAGAGGGAGGGGGAGAAAGAGAGAGAGAGAGAGAGTGAGTGAGGGTTTGATAAGGGGAGGACGGAGGAAAACCCCCGTGTACACACAATCGTGCCATTGTACTGCGTGATTTGTGAGGACGATTTTTTGACTTCCGTTCAGCAGGGGGTCCAAAACCCAAACCCCACAAAGCAATGTAATGGGAGATACAGCTAAATTATCAGGAACCCTGAAGTTAAAGGGGTTGATCAATTTATTGCTCCAAGGGCCCCTCCCCCTTTTTTCTTACTCTCTTTCTCCAACGAAAAGAAAAATGTGAGGTTTTTCATGAAATATCTCTTTTAAACAGAAAGAAACATTTAAAGTGCATCACGAATCAAAGAAA